>CAJHNH020000433.1:7500-160000 GCA_905116865.2 Candidula unifasciata | reverse complement strand
TGGGTTCTCTCATTCACTACTGATAAAGAGGGCGGCCCGTGTATGAGAATGTCCCAAGTGCAGTGTTGTCAGTTCTAGATCATTCGTTCTTCATTTCAGTGTTGTATAATCTTCTTTTGATTTTATTATTGGTAAATGATACTATTGTCGTGGCTGTTCACAGGGACCTATCCAGCAATCAGGTTGCAATCATCAATAGCAACATGTTCTCAGGGCTACCCAAGCTGGAAAAATTGTAAGCATGTCAACACTTTACTTTTAGTAATCACAGCTAACTTAAGTCTTTGAGTTCCCATCATATTATGTATTATTGTTTACTTTCAGCACATTTCAGCATTTGGATTTGTCACATTTGGTCTGAGTAGGTAAATAAATCTGGTCATTTATTCTAACTCGTTCCCTGTGTGGGCTCTGTGGGCCCATTTTGGGGTTTTTCCTTCACAGTCAGGGTGTTTCTGTATGAGAGGTGAGCTGTCAACAACATACAAATACGCCAGATCGGTAAAATGGGTGTGCATGCAAAACTGAAGTTCTGGAACAAGAGCAAAGTCCACAAGTGTGCAAACAACCAGAACTTTCTGCTGGAGTTTACAACCGGTCAACACAAACAAAATGACAATTTTAACATGTACAACTTTTTTCCCCCTCCCAAACACAAGGGTAACTTTTTGTGAAAAGAATGATCATGTTTTGCTTTGAGGTTTTAGTCACCCTTGAACACTCCATTAAAATCTTCTGGTGCTGAAAGAGAAAATGGACCACTTTCTGTTTCAGGTGCCTTACATTTGGCAGCATAGCACTCTATTCCGTACTGTCTTCTGACCCTTCAGTGGGGTTAATATTATGTATGTACTTTTTAAAAAAGAAGAAATGTCTGAGCAACCACTGGTTTAAGCGGTTATAAGACAGAAAAAATGGTGCTGTATTAGACACCTTTCTGAGAAGAAACAGAGAATCACCAAACAGGAATTGAAATTGGAAACAAAGAGATTTAGGAAACATGGATTTTTGAGAGAAATCCTAAGTTGAAGTCAGAGGTGCTGGACTAGATTCCATCTGTGATATCAGAGTGACTGCATAGTATCAAATGGAATGGAGAAACAGACTGCCAGCCCTGTGTGACATATAATGGGACAACAAGACAATGAAAGAAGGAATGTAATTTATTGTCCACCTGTTTCATCTTTCTACAAATATGTTCTTTTGGTTTCCATTGTTTTTCTAGCTGTCTGTTTTCCCACAAATCTTATTTACTTCTTTTCTGTTATGAAAAAGTGCGTTTTCTTTTCCTATAGGTATTCAAATGTTAATGATTGAGTGACACCAGTATCCATTATTATTTATATTCTCCTCTCTGTCAATGATTGTCTTAACTTTTCTCAAAAACCACTGCTTTATTTACTTTAGTTGCTTAAGTTTTTTTTTTTTTAAAATAATTACAGATTGGCCAGCATTCTCATCAGAACAGAATAATTGCCCATGTATCATATTACATTTAGCTGTACAAATGGCTGACAGTATGTTTAATTATGTAAACAAACAAATTGTAACTATGATGGCACAACAATTTTTATGATTCCACCACACAAAGTTAGATATCACCAAGGGTCATCTGATAATCATTTCTTTGAATTATTCTAATTATCCTTATATTTCCTTTATGAAAATTTAGACCAAATTCTTTTTCAGATATCTTATATTAAATTTATCATGCATTTTTTTTTCACACGTGAAACAGAAACAGTTTTCTCAAGCGTCCAGATCATCAAATAAACCTCGTCGGAACCTATTGAAATCCACTTCTGGTGGTAGCAGTTATGTTGAGAAATGAAGTGAATTTGAGAATCCTCAGGTTCACCCCCACCCCTGTCCTACACAAGCCTAAAAAGGGATAAATACAGTTGGTCAGGATAGTTTTATGTAACGTAAACAAGGCTGGCTGTCTGCTTTTCAACATTCGTGCCCAGAGTAGCAGCAAAACCGACACTACTGGTTGTGGTTGGGTCCAGCTTCCCATAAATGTCACTTTTCTGACTTTGCCTATAATGACCTGGTTAGGAAAAACAGTTAATGCTGTTTGGCTGTTTTTCATGCCTGCGCACATTTTTAGGAGGACAGGATATAAATAAATTAATTAAAAATAGCATTTAGGAGAAATGTTCCTTTGAGTCAAATAGCTTTTAGAAGACCAAATTTATGTCAAAATTCCACTGAGCCTCATTGATAGAAGTCATGAGGTCATGGCCTAAATCATAGATATATATTTTTCGGCCCCAGGAAATGTGTTTAATTTAATGCTTCACCCTGTTCATATTTAATGATTACTCCCTCTATATATCTTTATATGTTTCAGGGGGTGAAATGTAGATAAATACATTTCCCATTAAATCTTTTTAGAAGGATTATTTTAAGTGTTCCGGGATAAAAGATTAGGGTAGCTAATACTATAGTATATTAAGTAAAGACAGATTATAAATTATTATACATCTTTTTTCTGTTCTTGTTTCTAGATATTTGGCCAACAACCGTATTTCTGTAATTCCTGATGGTACTCTGAATGACCTGAGATCTTTGAAGCGCATGTGAGTATATGTTTAATTCACTTACTTCTAACCAAGCAAATCATTTTGATGTATCAGAAATGGCTTGGTATTATTCTAAAAGTGCGTTATCTAGTTAATCTTCTTCTTCCTCTTCTAGTCCATGCAGAGTGGCGTTGGTAATCATTTAATATCCACAACTTTCTGTCTCATATACTTTCAGTCAATTATGATACAAATTCCATGCCATGATTTCTTTCTGTCTCCCACTAACTCTGCCTTAGCCATGTCTTGTCATCTCACGCATCAAGTGTCTTGCTCCATGTCTCCTCATCTTACGCATCACTAGTCTCTTGCTTTATGTTTCGTCATCTTACACATCACCAGTTTCTTGCTCCATGTCTCATCATCTCACACATCACCAGTGTCTTGCTTCGTGGCTTGCCATCTTACACATTCCCAGTGTCTTACTTCATGTCTCATCATCTCACACATCACCAGTGTCTTGCTTCGTGTCCTGCCATCTCATACATCCCCAGTGTCTTACTTCACGTCTCGACATCTCACACATCACCAGTGTCTTGCTTCACGTCTCGACATCTCACACATCACTAGTGTCTTGCTTCACGTCTCATCATCTCACACATTACCAGTGTCTTACTTCACGTCTCGACATCTCACACATCACCAGTGTCTTGCTTCACGTCTCGACATCTCACACATCCCCAGTGTCTTACTTCACGTCTCGACATCTCACACATCACTAGTGTCTTGCCTTACGTCTCATCATCTCACACATTACCAGTGTCTTACTTCACGTCTCGACATCTCACACATTACCAGTGTCTTGCTTCACGTCTCATCATCTCACACATTACCAGTGTCTTGCTTCACGTCTCATCATCTCACACATCACCAGTGTCTTGCTTCACGTCTCATCATCTCACACATTACCAGTGTCTTGCTTCACGTCTCATCATCTCACACATCACTAGTGTCTTGCTTCACGTCTCATCATCTCACACATCACTAGTGTCTTGCTTCACGTCTCATCATCTCACACATTACCAGTGTCTTGCTTCACGTCTCGACATCTCACACATCACTAGTGTCTTGCTTCATGTCTCATCATCTCACACATTACCAGTGTCTTGCTTCACGTCTCATCATCTCGCACATTACCAGTGTCTTGCTTCACGTCTCATCATCTCACACATTACCAGTGTCTTGCTTCACGTCTCATCATCTCACACATTACCAGTGTCTTGCTTCACGTCTCATCATCTCACACATTACCAGTGTCTTGCTTCACGTCTCATCATCTCACACATTACCAGTGTCTTGCTTCACGTCTCATCATCTCACACATTACCAGTGTCTTGCTTCACGTCTCGACATCTCACACATCACTAGTGTCTTGCTTCACGTCTCATCATCTCACACATCACCAGTGTCTTGCTTCACGTCTCATCATCTCACACATCACTAGTGTCTTGCTTCACGTCTCATCATCTCACATATAACCAGTCTTCTTCTTCTTCTTAGCATTCACCTTCTGTTAACTGCAGTGAAAAATTATGTTTTCTTGTTCATCTCTGGCCTTGAGTCTTTATCCAGAACTTGCATTTTATGTGCACATCTGTTTTACAGATTTGGCTTATGTGTATGCAGACTTTAGGTTTCTCACCTCCCAGGCAGATGCACTCAGATGTAAAAAAAACCATCTCTAATTAGTCACTTTATGTGACATGTTTTGAGGGGGGGAGGGAGGCCAGTGTTTTATTTTAAATTTCAAGATGAGGGTGTCTTGCATGTCTGTAATGTCTGGCTAATGTCATGCCATGGAAATAATACATGATCAGATCTCTTCAAGGCAGATGGTGTTGTCACTCTAAGATGATTATGCCTATCATCTGTTTGAGAATTGTTTCCATTTACTATGATTTATTTTTTTTAATCGTATTTCTTTCATCTTAGAGTTGGCCTAATTTCTGTTTTTTGTTCAATTAATTATAATCTTGCTGGGCCTTCATGTAAAGAATGGGGTTTAATCCTCATTAGGGAGATGAAAGTTTTTTTTGTCGAGGGCAAAAATGAACATCATTACCTGCACAGTTTGTGGCGACCGGACTAGCCCTGTGGCCCTAATTTTCTCAGACTCAAGACCTACTGTCCTCTTTCACCCTAAATATGAGTCAATACAGGCAGTAAAGGACCCTTTATTATGCCTTCAGGTGAATTGTGCACATCGAGCTAGACCCATATTTTATAGACCAATTGACACTTGGTTTGTTATGTGGTCAGCATCACCAGGTGAACAATTACAGTGGTATGGACATGTAATAAGATCTAACGGCCTCTCAAAAACAATACTGCTGGGCTGTGTAGAGGGAAAGAGGAGAAGAGGCAGACCATGAAAAACCTGGTTTCAGAACCTGACTGACTGGACAGGTTTCGGGCATGCAACCATGAAGTCTGTTGCAACTGACCCCCAGAGTTGAAGAGAGCTGATCAGTCAATAGAAACTGTTAACCAGACGACACCCAGTGTTATGGGATAATGATGATCACCATGAAGTAGAGACAATTTAAAAAAAAAACCAGTTAAAGCTCTGGTAGAAACTAGGACTGCCTTGTTGGATTTTTGACAAGCCCTGAGAGATTGGGGGAAATCAAGCATTGGCTCCTTGGTAGTATCTAGTGAATGCAAAATTAGTATTTATGGTATAGATCTTTGCATGGATTGATTGTGCCTACACCTAAATTTTCTGTGGCTGAAACAAATATGGTACTTGTCTGCTGTGCTGGTAGTCGTGCATTAGAATCCTTATCTTCCTATGTGGGTTCCAAGATTCCATTTAGGAAACAAACAAAGATTGGACCCCCCCCCCCCCCTACCACCACCACCACCACCACCACCACCACCACATGCGCACACAGTACAAGCATATTTAGGAGTGTTTCCTTCAAAGTCAGAGCACATCTGCCTGAGAGGCAAGAAACCAACAGTCTGCATATAGATTCGCCAGATATGTAAAACAGATGTCCATGGAAAATTTGGACTAAGATCAAAGTGCTGAAGTGAACGAACAACCAAAACTTTCAGCTGGAGTTGACAGCTTATGAACACTAAGAAGAAGAAGAAGAATTCTTATCAAGGCAAGTACGTTTTACAAATAGAATAATAACAGCGGTTGACTGGATATTGACTGCACCCCCAGAGTGCTGACTGATCTGTACAAATATGAAGTTGGCATCATATACCCCGTACCCTACCTCAGGATATAGAATAGAGAATAGTCGTTCAGTGTGTGTATATAGTTTTGATAATTAGGTTTCAAATATATGCATATAGTCATTGTTGTATCTGATGTTGTTCATTGCAGTGAATTTGGTTCTGATTACCTCCGCTGTGATTGTCACCTGAAGTGGATTTTAAAATGGGCCAAAAAACGACATGTGCGAATATCTGGTTCAACAGCTTGTGCCATGCCTGCGAAATTAAAAGGACAGTCTTTGCATAAACTGAAGCCCACAGAATTGCACTGCGGTAAGTGGATTTATGTTTTGTGTGGTATTCTTGTGAAATCACTTAGATGGTTTGTAATCTCTCTTTTAGGTGAAGCTGTGTGTGGTAGTATGTGTTGGGAGTTTTTACCTTGAGATATACATTGTTTTTATGTGCTCTAATAAACGTTTGCAGATTCCTACATATCTACTGTATTAAAGTAGTTTCCTTGTGCATTCTGAAACAAGAAGAAAGTCCAGATGCAGATGGCAAACAAGGGCTTTACATTCTGCAGTTTACAATCTGTGAACACAGGAAAAGAAGAAAATTTACAGCAAGATTGGAATACCTTTAATTATGGGATTGTCAAGAGATTTACCAACTGTCATGGATAATCATTCTTCTCTACATTTTTTCTCTACATTTGTAATCCCAGTGTTATGTATCAGTTTGTGTGCTGACACTTTTTCATTCAATGAAAGTGGGATACTACTTTTATAATGTCAGAATGCTGTGATTCAAAGAGAAGAATGTTTATTGATGCTGAATATTTAGTAGTGTTTTGTTAATATTGTGTCTCAGACATTTATCCAGACCCTTAGGACACGACTGGCTCCAGGTGACGGACAGTGCTGCTGACGTCACTGGGTCAGGCTAACGATGCGTTAAAGCAGCCGTTTTCAAACAAGAAATGAACTATTTTGGACAGTGGCGAGGAAAGACAACTAAAATTTTAACTTTTAAGAATGTACTTTAATAATTTCACAATTTTTAGCCGACTTTTCTTGATTATTGCCGCGGCACACCTGGCATACGCTCACTGCGCCCTAGGATGCCTCGGCAGCCAGTTTGAGAACCGCTGTGTTAACGCATTGTAAGCCTGACCCGGTGACGTCAGCTGGAGCCGGTCGTGCTTAGGAACTTTATTTTCAAAGGGTCACAAATTAGGCACGCAGACCCGCCTTACATTCAGCCCTTCCAATCAACCATCTTTCGCACAGCAGTTGTAATAATAAAGCATGCTATGATCATATGATGATTTGCATATTATGAATATCACAAAAGAACACAAATTCACGGGTTGTAAAAGGCATGCAAAAACCTGCACGTGCATACACATACACACAAGTCATTAGTCTTGAACCAAGTAATAAGCCTTCTAGGTATGCTTGAGAATGACTCTTGTCTGGAGGTCAAGTGGTATATTTTTTAAATGTTAGGCTTTGTTTTGTTTTTCTCTAAAACGCTTTACCAACACAAATTCTAAACAGACTCAGTGCAGCTAACATTTTTCTTAGGGCAGGCAAGGCAGGAAGATGAAAGTTTGTATATAGCAAGGTTGAAATTTAATAAATTGTACTGTTATAAATATTTTCAGATCACAAAATCCAGCAGCCAATATTTGATATCCGTCCATCTGAGAGTCAGTTGGTTTTTCAAGGAGATAAGCTGCCATTTGAGTGTCATGCCTCTGTGACGCCCGGCACCATGGAGATAGCATGGTTTCGTGGGGGTCAGCTGGTGACCACAAACAAGACGATAGGTGTGTTTGTGCACACATCACACAATCTTGACCACACAGTCATCAACCATCGGCTGGTGGTAGAGAGTCTAGATTCTTCTCATGCGGGAGAGTGGAGCTGTGTGGTGACAACACTTGCTGGCAACCTCACCAAAACTGTAAGTTTGTCTTTGTCAGAAGATGGTCTGGAATTTACATGTTTGTAGTGTGCATGTGAAGGCTAGTTGCTACAACCCTGATGAAATTATTTATGTTCTGTCTTAACCCTCTTGAAATAGTAGCTGCATTTATCATCATCAAGTGCTCCTGCTGCTTGTATAATTTCATGTATTAAAATTGTTCCATGTCGTGACAAAAACCTGTCCTGTTGCATTCCTTCATCTGATTTTAGCATAAATCATCCCATATATGACTACATTGAACAACAAAGGACAATAAAAAGGTTACGTGCACTGTGACATTTTATTTGTAGTCACTATAATCACTTATGGTTGGCAACGGGGGCCAGCATTCTTGCTGGACGTCACTGTTCCATTCACACATGTCAACCTCATACACCACTAAGCTATCGCAAACCATAATGACCTGTCAGAAATGCCGCTGATTGTAGAAGCACTGACTTGTCGCCCAGACGTGTTTCCTGCAAGACTATGGTGTCATTGCCGTACAGAAGCTTTTCAGAAATGGGCTGTGTTTGGTTGAATGAGGCACAGTTCCAGTACATTACATGATTTAACATATTTTAGGCTCAACCTGTCACATTTTAACTGTTTCCGGCCGGCACTTTGTTCTGTCTTTGTTCTTTTCGCCCGTCGTTTGGTCTTTGTGAATAAAATTTCACCACAGGACATTGATGAAACGCTGATAGGAGGCTGGACACTCGTGCAGGAACTCCCTAGCATGGTCCAAAACTCTGTTACACTCAGAATCTTACATATACACATATGTGGTGGAGAAAACACCCTTTGTCGTGACAGAAGAATAAAGTGTCCTCTTATATGTGTTCTTTATCAGTGGAAGACGCAAATCATTATGTGTTTTGTGCATATTATATAAATCAAAATGGTTTTCATAACTTTGAGAGTACCAGGAAAGGTTTCTTTGGAGATTCCAGTGAAGGTGTATCAGTGATTAAAATTCTTTTAGTAAATTATTTTCAGAATAGTCTTTTAAGAATACTCCTGACCATTGGACAAGCCAGATTTCTTAAGAGAGCTCTGGCCAGATACGAAAGTAAGAGAGCATATTATGCTAAGGATGAGATTCAGCAGATAGGTTGATTCACACACCATGAGTTGTTTGGGACTCATTAAGTTTAAACATGTTCATTTTTTATGTGTATGGAAACTTATGGGACACTGTATAATAAAAGAGGCTACAAATTCTGCACTAAGCATTAAACATTGTGTGTGTCCTTTCCTATTGTTAACAAAAGATGCTTTTTCCCCCCCTAAGGTTCATGTGGAAGTACGCAGGCCTGAAGTTGAGTTTGAGTGCCCAGTGGTGACAAATCGCACAGCAAAAGGCATCTACACCTGGAATGTGTCTATGGGTGGCCTGTTGGTTTCACAGCCTTGCCAGAGGAGAGAGAAGGGGGCCATGGCAACTCACAAATGTGGATTGGATGGGCGGTGGAAAAATCTGAATACTTCTGCCTGCAGTTTTCTTAAAGATATCACCCGTAAACTGGCCAGATATTCCAAGGTGAGCCTGTTTGACATTAACGTTTGCTAGATATTCCACATAAGTGTTATGGAGGCATATTTTGAAGGAAACAAGAATAGCCCCACCGTCCCCTAACAAGCATGCCATAAAAGGCAACTAATAAGGGTTGTTTCCTTTGAAGTCTCGAGTGTATCTGCCCGAGAGATGAGGAACCAACAGTCTGTATATAAATAACCAGATCTGTAAAACTGATGTGCATGTCAAGCTTCAGTTCTGGAACAAGACCAAAGTCCAGAAATGGACAAACAACCAGAACTTTCTGAATGAACAGCCAAGGAAGCAAACAAGAAGAAGATTCTAGATAAATGTGGCAGATATTCTAAAGGTCCCCAGATAATTTAACTTACAGTTGCAGTATTCTAAGCTTAGTTGAGTTTTCACACATGAAATAACATAGTTTTATACAATTAGTTTGTTAAGTGGATAATTTTAAATGTTGTAGTGTGATTGTTTGAGACATAAACTTGAATAGATTTCTAGTAATTTGTAGTAATTTTCACATGTGTCAAATGAATATGCTTAGGTGGTAAAGCACTGTATGGTTTATTTCGTCACTCTTTGATCCTCCTGGACCTTGCATTGTGGAGATTCAGAATCAACTGCTATAGAGAGAGATGTGCTTCACACTGTTTGATATGTTATACCAACATCTTTGGATGTGAACAGCAAGTTGATTAGTCAGATGACAGTCAGGTTACACTTGTAGCACCAGCAGGTTCCTAACAAAGGAGGTAGTTCTTGAACTCCTATAGACAAATGATGAGAATATCCTAGACAGATTTAAAGACTAGTAAACATGACTTGAAAGAAACTGACCTAAGACGGTAACTGAGTGCACTCATCAGAAGGAGACACTGCATTCTTTGGTCATGTCATGAGGAGGAGAAAACTGGTGTATATATCTTGATGTTGGAGGTAGGAGAGGCAGAGGGAGACAGAGAGAGAAGATGTAGGACATCATGGCATGCAAGATCGTCTGTGTCAGAGTTGCTTAAAATGACACGAGACAAAAGGTTGTGGATAGACAGATATCATGTGCTATAGGAAGAAAGGCAAATCACAAGAAATTTATATATCTATGCACACACACACAACAGACACATACTTATGTATAAATATAAGATCTTATTTTGCATATTTTGCATTCCATCTTTAAAAAATGATATTTTAAATCAGTTGATGTCTCACAATTGTTTTCTCCTCTTTTATTTCAATTGTGTAGTCGGATCCAGCCACTGTGGATATTCCTACATTGATCTATGGTATGAACAAAGCATTAGTTGCAGCTGCTCAAAATGGAGAGAGCCTGGATTCATTTGATATCTTGTATATCTCCAAAGTTATGGACATTTTGCTACCTCATGCCACCACAAACACTGGTGTAAGTTGTGATTCTTGTCTGGAATTTGTCTTTGCAGTTCCCTTGTGCTTCTTTTTTATGCTCTTTAAAACAGATTTATGGGGTGCAAAGCTTGTAAGTTAGACCTTTCAAGCATCAGACTCCTGTCATGCATATTTATAAGCTATAGCTTTTTATAACAGATTCATTTGATACATAGTTTATAAGCTTTAGCTTTCTAAAACAGACTAATGTGATACATAGTTTATAAGGTATAGCTTTCTGTGTGACAGATTCATTTGATACACAGTTTATAGGCTGTAGCTTTCTTAAACAGACTTTTTGATGCTTAGTTTATAAGTTATAGCTTTCTTTAACAAACTTTTTAAATGCATAGTTTATAAGGTATAGCTTTCTATAACAAACTTACTGGATACATAGTTTATAAGCTGTAGCTTTTATAACAAACGTGTTTGATGCATAGTTTATAAGCTATAGTTTTCTTGGGGTAATATTCAATATTATTTTAATTGTGATTAGTTTTAATAGGCTAATTTCATTTCCATAGGACTATATAGTGTTGTGCCACTGGGCAGGCGCCTGACGACACCGCTGCTGACTCAAGAATCCAATGTGAGACCGACAGTCCCTGTCACAAATTTTGTATCTGTATGATAAGGCACGTCCCGCAGACCGCAGAAAGTTACTGCACTTTATTATTGTGGCTCTTGTCCTCAGTTTGTTGGATTAGATTGCACTCAAAAAAGCACCAGTTCATTTTAAACAAATACATAGTGGTATTACTTATAAATATATATGTAGGTATTTGTGTTGCTATAAATATATTGTCCTGTTTGAATTGTTAGGTGGCTTCGCTGCTGGTGAACCTGGTTAGCAATGTGAGCTCCCTGCCACCCAGAGTTGTGGATATGATACACATGGAGAGCAGGTCACCCCTCAGGTGAGTCATTTCAGACATGTTTCACTGCACAATCATTCTACACGACATTTTTCACTATACAGTCACAGTACAAGATACATTCCACTGTTAAAAACATTTCACTGTACAGTCACTGTACAAGATATATTTCACTGTACAGTCACTGTACAGGACGTATTTCACTGTGCAAGACATATTTCACTGTACTTTCACTGTACACATTTCAATGTATAAAACTTATGTACAAGACATGTTTCACTGTACTGATATTTAGCTGTGTAAGACATGTTTCACTATACAAGACACAGTTTGCTGAAAGGATGATAATTTATTGTACAGTTAATTTCCATTATGATACAAGTTTCCCTGTGCACAGTACACATGTCTGTAGAGCAGAGTCACTAGTTAAACATAGTGTAATCTTGTTAACGTAATTGACTGTCATATATTGTGTGCTTCCTTTTCAGAATGGTTCAGATGTTAGAACAAATGGGTGAAGATATCATATCTCACACCCAGGATCAGGAGTGGAAAATATTTTCAGAAAACATTGCTGTGGTCGTGCTGGGGCACCAGATGCTGCAGAATGGAATGTCCTGTGCCTTACTGGGCAGCGAGGAATCCCTAGAACGTGGATTTACTGGGACCAACTTCCACTGCAGCAGTGTGGTCACAGAGAGTGTGAGTACTGTGTACAGTAGATTGTGTCTGCATTGTGTGTCTCTGCTGTACCTAGTTGTTCATTGTAAAGTCTGTTGGTTTTTACATGAGTGATGGAAACACTGGTAGTTTTTAGAGTAACAAGTGAAAAGTAAAGTACCCCTTTCCTCACCTTCAGGCATATAGTGTTAGACCTGTATTTTATAGACCAACAAGCTCTTGGTAGGTGATTTGGTCAGCATCATGTTGGTCACCTTTACTTTCCAGGGTACTCATTTAAGGTTAGCTTTGCCTACAAGCCACGGTAATTTTGGTTAAAGAAAAATGTCCGGCTAATCACGGCTTGAACCCATGACCTTCAGAACTGCAGGGGAGCATCTAGTCACTATTGCATAGCAGCTGCTTGATTTTAGAGTACCAAGCTCTTTATAAGCATTGGGCTAGGAGTCTGTTGACAAGCAAATACCGCCAGCCTATTGAGAACACACCACCAACTAATGCTGGTCCCAGCCAGGCCATGTATGCTGTCCTGAATCATGATCTGGCTATTTGTATATACCTCACCCATATGTGCAACTGCAGTATCAGTTTTGTTTTTGCAGACTTATTTTTTAGCTTGGGGAGGGGAAGAAGAGCTATGTAGCACAGTCACAGTGGAGATGGTACTTGTGAAGGGGAAAAAGGGGTAGGGGTGGTGGCTCCACCAGCTTTACACTGATAGATAATGTATCCTTTTCAATGTAAATCTTTTTAATTATACACTATTTTCAAGAAAAGCTTTTTTCAGTAAATAGCATTTTCAGTACCCAGACAACTTGATCATAAGTGTTTCAGGGACAGATTTTAGACACACTTCAGTAACACATCAGGTGTTTCACTAGGGGCGGAACCCATTATTTTGTTTAAGGCTCAGACATCAATAAAGATATGGCAATGATATTTGGAGTGGACTTCGTTCATGCAAAGTCGGGTGACATCATAACAAGTGCCGTTAATGGCCACTATTGCCGTCCAGGCAGCAAAACATTGCATGCACGAAGATAAGTCGACGCCAGATTTCATTGCCATATCTTTATCAGTGGCCGAGCTATGTACCAAATACTGGGTTTTGCCCCAAGTGAAGCACCAGATACCAAACAGTGTCAAATATTAGGCTTCATTTAACGGGGAACAATAGATGAATAGGTGTTGGTTTCTCTCTTGTTTACTTTGTCACTCATTCTGCAAGAGAATCAGTAATGTACTGACAACATTATACTGCTTGTACAGTAAGTTGATGTTCGGGTATCCGCAACTCGTTTGGAACTCTATAAAACAGTTTGTTAAAGAAAAAAAAACATTAATGTTTTGCTGCATATATTTTGAGTAGTATGTTCCGAGTTTCTTTGACCCTGTGTTTTGTGAATATTTCTCTTTTCACTTTCATTTTCTCCTTATTTGT
Source organism: Candidula unifasciata (assembly GCA_905116865.2). NCBI lineage: Eukaryota > Metazoa > Mollusca > Gastropoda > Stylommatophora > Geomitridae > Candidula > Candidula unifasciata. The sequence continues at coordinate 146,326 of CAJHNH020000433.1, read as the reverse complement.
ACAATTGTTTTAAAAAAAAAATCATACCAGCACTTGTAAATTAATTGTGCTGTATGTTTATTATTTAGGCCTATCTTTCCTCAGTTGTTAAATGTTAGCGAACTATACATATTTACACTTTGTATATCGTTTTAAATTAATATCTTTTAATGGGATCATTGTACATCAGCCTGTATAAAGACTCAGCTTCCCAGTGTGTAGTTATTTTGACAAGGCAGTATGGCACAAATAGGCTACCATTCAACATGTTTCATTTCAAGACCTTTCTAGAATACATTTCTATCGTCTATAAGACTACATCATAAATTAGTTGTTTATGCTTTTGGATTATAGAGTTGATTGGTGGTTTTTGTCTGTCCTCAGAATCCACATGTTTATGTCCACATTCCCATTCTGCGTGCTGGAAATGCCCAGGATCAGGTGGTTTCTTTAAAGTTTACAACAGTGTCTCCAGTATTTGATGAGGTCCTGATGGTGAATACCTCTGATTTTAGCAAGTCTAACCCCCATGACAGTTTGAACGGATCCATTTCTGTGAATGAAACATCTGCACTGTTGTTAGATCCAGCATTAGTTTCATCTGATGATGCAGACATGAACTCCCTGGAATCCAGCTCTGATCTTGAAATGGACATGTTTCCAGTTGGTCCTCAGGACATGAAAACCAGCCAGTCTTCTGACTTTCCCCCTTTGGCTTTCAGTGACAACCAGCTGGAGGCACTGAATCTCTCATCTCATTACTTCTCCAAATTTTCCAAACCTCTAAACATCTCTTCTAAAACAATGCTGAGCCTGCCCTCCTCCCTAGACGTATCAGCCAGGCATCTGTTTCCGTTTGTCAAGAACTCTGTGACGGCAAGCTCCGTGACTCCGCTACCGCGTCACAACAATATGTATTTGATCATGTACCGAAATGGAAGACTGTTTCCTGTGATACAGTCTCATCTCAGTGATGGTGCATTCCGGAAAGGAAACTGGGCGGTGGTGACTCCTGTTATTGCTGTTTCGTCAGGTAAGACTCCCAACATGTGTGTATTTTCTTGCGAGAGAGAGAGGGGAGGAGGACACAAAGTAATCTAGATTAGAAGACATTATTTAATTTATCAGATGTTTTCATGTAAGGACACATAAAAATAAAGGACTCATTTTGACACCTATGATTGCCAAAACCCACACAGGAATATAGAAGTGTTGAGATTGGTTGAGCATGGAAGAGAGTTAGTTTTCTTGTGACTGCCATGGAACTGCAGCTTGAATGATTGTCACCCATTGACTCAGAGAGTCACTCTTTTAATGCAAATATAACAGGAGCAAATGCCAGAAATCCTTTTCCCATATAAAACAGGTACCTTATACTTACAACCTTATACTTCCAGGTGTATGACCATATGTTTTCCCAGTTTTTATAAATTTTACAATTGGGGGTATCATCTTAGACACAAAGGATTATATAAACAATTATATTGCAAAAAATAAATAAGACATCAAATCAGTGTTGCAGATTCGCAATCATTACTTGATTCATTTAATTGAGCTACCTCTCTGAGGGCATTCAGTATATCAGCCCTGCTATTGTTCGCCCATTTCCCACGTTAGCATCACTTGCAAGTTCATTGCTGTTTACACTGGAATGCCCCGGAACAAATATGAAACTTTTTGTCAGCAGTACGGTATATTGAGGTACACTGTGCATGGGCTCCAATTCTAAGAGTTTATGAACTTCACAACTGGTAGTTGGAACAGGACAAAATTGTATATATACTGTAGTTCATTATTAGAATTCTGGCCTAGCTTATCAAAGCATATAATGTAGTTTACTGTGTTGAAATATCTACAGCTGATGTATTGTGCACTATAAATTATTCACTAGTTTTCTTCCATCGTGAACTGACAGGTGGACGAACACAAAACTTGTCTCAGCCAGTGATGGTCACATTTACAGTTTCGGATACCAGACGACCCCTCAGAGCTGCCTATTTTGATTTTGAAACCATGAGTAAGCTTGTTTATGATAACCTAACATAACTTTTGACCCATTAGGGTCATGGAGGTGTATTGATGGAAGCACTAACACACAAGACCTGCCATCTTTCTCTGTCTTCCACTTTGTTGAATAAGTGTATAAGTTAGTCCTGTCCATTTCTTGATGTTGTAATTCCTGGTTCTTTTTTGTGCCCTCCCCCCCCCCCCCCTCTTCCCCCTTTTTTCCCCCTGACTGCACCACCCCCACCCCCTCCTGTATTCCTTGAAGTATAGTCTTTGCAGTGGAATCATGTCTCACCATGTGCCAGAACCAAACCTCTTGCAACATTTCGCCACTGCCAGAAGAGGCTGCTGATGTCCTGCAGATTTGTTTTTTTGTTTGTTTCTCACATATTTCTTAGTTTTTATTAGTTCTAAATAGCTAATTCTTAAAATGTGTCTGTAGCGTTTATGTTTGAAAGTCTGAATCCTTCTTTCAGTTTCTGCAGTGCAAGTCATATCTGTATTAGAATTTATACAATACCAGTGGTTTGTTTATATTTTATCAGATTGTTCATGATCCTAATATTTGAATAACTCATTTTTTCTTTTGTTGTCGCAACAAGCAGCATAGTCATTCTATCCATTTACTGTTTTTGTTGCATTAAAATATGTATCATCTCCAGGGTACCTGACTTTTTTTTGCTCATTCAGTGTCCAGGTATCAGTGATTCATAGCGGTATTCTTCTTCCTGCTCTTTCTAATGTGTTGCATAATTTGGTTTTCATTTCTTGAAGGCTGTTTTTGATGCTGTCATTTCATATTTTACATGGTCTTTGCCTTGCTCTTTGTTCACTGCATTTTTTAAGCGTGTCTGTCTTTAGCAGGCAGTTGGTACCCAAGGCATTCTCATCAGATAGCCAAGCTGAGAATTGTAGTGAGAATACTATTTGTAATTGTACATCTTCTTCTTGTTCTTCTTCTTCTGTGGGTTCACCAGCCAACTCTGGCGGAAAGTTCTTGTTGTTCCTCCGCTTCTGGACTTTAGTCTCATTTCAGACCTTTTGCATGCACATCCATTTTACAGATCTGGCTTATTTGTATAAGCAGATTATCGTTTCCTCCCCTCTCAGGCAGATGCGCTTAAGGAAACCCCTAATTACTTGACTTTTACTAAATGCTTGTTAGGGAGGCAGTAGGTATTTTTTTCTTCTTATCACCATGGAGCCCAGAATCCACATGTGTTGCATACAATTTGACCAGTTTTCATGTTTAGTGTGTTAATAAAGTTTCTAGCTGTTTATGAGGGTTTTTTTCCAGTACACTTGTCACTGGCAGAGCAGAATCTGCAGCATTATAACAAACCAGATTATTTCGTGAATTTCCTTTATAGTTGGAGTATGCCTGCCTGAGAGGGAAGGAACCAACAGTCTGCATATAAATTATAAATAAGCCAGATCTGTAAAATACATAGGTATGAAAAACTGATGTTCTGGAATAAGATCAAAGTTCAGAAATGGACGAACAGTCAAAACTTTTGCCTGGAGTTGACGGCCAGTGAACACAAGGAAAAAGTGTGATAAATGTGTCGAGTTTGATCGACTGATGCTGGTTGATCCGACTCAGACAATGTGTAACTATTGAAAAAGAAAACCAGGATTGTATATCTTTACACTCTGGGTAGGTAAACAATGAACAAACTAATGAAACTTTATTTTTCAAGGGGCACAAATTGAGTGTGCAGGGGCCGTCTTACATTGGTCTCATCTTTTAGACTAAGATTGTCTGTCAAAAGTCAGATGGAATCGTTGCTAGTTTTCTACATGGATCAGATCTGCTAAAGTGACCAATGTCCCCTTGATTTTATTACAGATGGGTATGGGGGATGGAGAACTGATGGATGTGAGATTGTTCTTCAGAATGGCAGCATCATTACTGTTCGTGTACATCATCTATCTAACTTTGCTCTTCTACAAGTAAGTCAATTATTGTATCGTGTTGTCATGTGCAGTTTTGTTATCAGAACAAAGTCTGTTGTCTTCTCCAAACAGCGACAAGTCTATAACTTCTGCTTCAGTATTTTATTTTATCTACATCCAGCAGTAGCAGTTGGGCATCCTGAAGGAGGAATGTGATTATGGTATCAGCATCAAATGAACAGTCAGACAGACACAGTAAAAATGACCAAGTATCTTCCTCGTCCTTCCGTGTCTATCTCTCTTATAAAATTAGCAGCCTATTTCTGGCTTTTCTCATCGTTGTAGTTTATTCAGTTGAAGGGTTTGAGTTAGATTAAACTCCCCATTCTACAGATCTCACATAGCTAAACAGTCTTGGATTATGTTTGCAACTGTTTGTGTGGCCTTCAGTCAGGAACACATCACTGTCAGTCCAACTTTGATTGTGTGAAATAAACAATCTGGAAGTCTTCAAAAACCTGGATATGGTGAGAAGATTATCACATGAAACTTAGAAACAAAACTCTGGGATCTCATTGGTTTGAGAAAAAAAAAAGAAGACTAACTGTCCCTTAACAAGCATGTCATAAAAGGCAGCTAATGCAGGGTTTGCTGAAATTGGATGTTTTGGGCCACATGTTGCAGATATTATAGTCCAGTTGTAAACCACAATACGTGTCGGAAGTCAAACGAAGAAGAAGCAGACTAAAAAAAGTATCTCCATGCCAGAAGGTAGATAAAGTTCAGACTATGACTTGTGAATGAATCATAAAGTAATGTAATATGTAAGAATCTCATGTTGATGTTATCTGAGTAATTGTGTTTGAAATCTACAGGACCTATCCTATATGTTCAGACTTGCATCATTTCCTCTGGAGCCTGTCATTTTTGTGGGCAGTGGCATCTGCATACTCTGTATGGTTGTAGTCTTTGTCACTTTCATCAAATTTTTCAGGTACAGTATGTTGCTTGGCATTCTAACAATAATGTTTTCAGATCAGATTTGTAATTACATCCCGGACCAGCTGCCACTTGTAGTGAAGCTGACTGTACACTCTTGTAGTAATGCTGCTTGTACTACTTTTGGCTCGCTAGGGAACAGACGTAACTTCCTACAATGAATAACACCAGACCGCGCTCAGATTCCATAATCAGTTCTGCCAGTTTATTCTTGCCGATTCTCCAGCTCCTCAATCACAAATAACTCAATCATCAGCATTGCTTCTCATTTCCACAATGCATCTGCAATGATCATTCACACTTTTTACATTTCAGTCAACTACATTATGACACTCTTCTTTAAGCTCTGGTTCTTAACTGACCATCAGCCAACCTCAGGTTTTGCTTGTTCATACCTCCAGCTCCGAATATCACGTGCATCTTGCCTTGCAGACTTTTCGGCAGGTCTTGCTGTGACCATGGAGACCACCCTAATCAGGGTCATCACAATTATTGGTCACCCATATTATGTATTTTTGAATTATTTTTGGCGAGCGGGGAGGAGGGAGAGTAATAACTTTTACAGGTTAAAATTAAATTGGAACACTTATTTTAATGGGATTTAAATGTTTTACTTGTTAAGACAAAAAAATAATTATTTTTCAGTTAAACATTTCTCTTTAAAAACTACATTTGTGAGTGTATTTAAGATGGCTGTTTTCATACATTTATTTTATAAGTGTAAAATTCATATTTTGATAAGTTTAAATAATGACGGTTTGAGGATCAAAATAATGTTTTGGAAATGTTGATCTGTGTTGTCAGTCATCATGAAGTGAAGACAGTTTTATTTATTTTCTTGCTTTTTATCACTCTCTGACCCTTAACTAATTCCAATTCCAATTGATTAACAAAAATTCCAAACTTGATCCTTTTTCAACCACCCAGAGACCTGCTATATGAAGGTTCCTTGGCTATCTTATTTGACCACTCACCTTAAACCTTTTGTAGGCTATTCAGGGTTGATTGGATTTTGACAGCCTATGATTCACGCTTAAAAGTTGCATATTAGGCTGCAGTATTATATTCTTTGCTCACTTTTAAGTCTGTGGTGACAGATTTGCAAGCAGCGATTACACTGCCTAGAGAAATTGTGTGAAGGCCTGGCATATTACTTACCATGCTGTTTGTGACACATGCCAGGATAAACACATAACAAACAATCATTAATAAAGAAAAGGGCATTTATTCTGTTTGACAGAAAACGTTGCTATATTATACTAGAACAGTCATAGAAATATCACTGAGTTGCCCAAGTTAACATTTTACTAATATTCTGCTTCTTCAACATTCTGAGCTCTTGAGGTTCATTGCTGCAGATGTCATGTCTCCATTTCTCTGATTGGCCTTTTCATGCCAGTCGGTGATTCCAGATGTTTGTAGGTCTGCCTCATAGTTTACCCCTATTTAACTCTTGTGTATACAGTTTTTGTCTCGGCTATCTGTCATTCTCTCTCTCTCTATCTCCCAACCACCGCAGTCGATTAGCCTTGATGATGCTAGCAACTAATGGTGATTTAAACAGATTATCAGCCTGGCTCGCTGGCGTAGTTGGTTAAACCTGAATTCGCGGCGACCGGGTGATAAACTCATTGTGGTACGGGCTCACGCCCGTGGGTTGGCACAAAGGCCAAATTTTTTCCAGATTTGCGGTATCTGTCATGGAATCAAAGCTGAAGCGTTGCGATATCCATAGTACCAAGCCAAAGGGTAAAAAAACTCATGGTTTCTAGATATGGGAAAAAAAGATTATGAATTTTGTTGTTGCATCTCACTTTCCATTTTCCACTGTTTGCATCTAGTGATTCCAAAGATATTTTTCATCAGTATTATATTAATCCTATAGCTCCATTGGGATCCCCAAGAAGATCAAGCATGCAGTCATGAACGTGTGTCTGAGCACATTGTTTCTCATGGTGATATTTATGTTTGGCATCAACCGCACAGAATTTGAGCTTCCCTGTCAGATCATTGGCATCTGCATTCACTATCTCACATTGTGTACAGTCTTCTGGATCACCGTGACAACCAAGTATGTATTAGTAAATCTGTCTTCTCTCTTATCTGCCTTGTTATTTAAGGTTTAACCCCCCAAAAATTTGAGACAGCTGTTATAAAGCAGATAAATTTTTTTTCTTCATGGAAATAATTTAGTTTTTGTTTTATTGTATTCTTGAAAATGCATTCTCTTATAATGACCTGTGTGCAGATTTTATCAACTCATTCATTCTTTCTGTGAAAGCAGTGTTCGAAATGTCACTGCATAATAAATATATGTTTCTACCATTTGAAAATGAACCTTTTTCAAGAAACTCATTCCGTTTAAAGATATCCTGACAGGAAGAAAGTCCTCTTGCTTCTACTGTTTGGTTAAGGGGTAAGAAATTCATCTCACAGTTCTTTTTTTTCCCCAAGTCTTTAGGCAGTTTAAAGATAATCAATTCTGGCACAACCTTTACGTCCTTTTTTTCTATCTCAAAGTCGAGTATACTACCAATACGCAGCATAGTTTATTGCAGAACTACTCAGAGAAACTCGGATCTTGTTTAGGAAAAGCAGAGTGACATCTTTAGCACTTCTTTTACACATCATCTTGGCTGCTTGAGGTATCGGTGACCAACTGGCTTTCTCAGAGCAAGGCCTAGAACTCGCTGGTCAGTCTAAGACTTCTCTGGTAACACTGACAGTAGATCACTAGACTCCTAGAACATGCTGGTCAGTCTAAGACTTCTCTGGTAACACTGACAATAAATCAAAAGACTACTAGAACATGCTGGTCAGTCTAAGACTTCTCTGGTAACACTGACAATAAATCAAAAGACTACTAGAACATGCTGGTCGGCATAAGACTTCTCTGGTAACATTGACAGTACATCACTAGACTCCTAGAAAATGCTGGTCAGTCTAAGACTTCTCTGGTAACACTGACAATAAATCAAAAGACTGCTAGAACATGCTGGTCAGTCTAAGACTTCTCTGGTAACACTGACAATAAATCAAAAGACTGCTAGAACATGCTGGTCAGTCTAAGACTTCTCTGGTAACACTGACAGTCGATCACTAGACTCCTGGAACATGCTGGTCAGATTAAAACTTGGTGACACTGACAGTAGATTAGCGGACTATCTGCTGTGTGTATTTCATTAAAGGGATTTATTTTTTGGTACTTTATTAAATGTTAATGTTTTTCTTTTTTTATTGCTTTTGTTGAGACGCAGAGATATATGCTGAGCAATAAATCATGCTAAATATTGTTTGTATCCACATTTTTTTTTAAAAATCCACAACAGGAACAAATTATTATCTATACCATAAAGTGTCTTTTTTTTTTTTTATATATCTTTTTTTTTTTTTTTTTTAAATTAAATCACCTTCCTTGTGGGTGATTAACAAGAAACACTTCATCATAATTCTCTGGAACTCTACCCTTAGAAACTAGACGTTTAGAGTCATTATTTTGCACACATGATTTTTTTAAAACTCTTTTCGAACGTTTAGCCAGTATACTGGCGCTTAAGTCTATGCCTTAAAGACGTAAAGCCAGTTTACTGGCTTATGATAGAGACACTCTAATTTTGTTCCGTTTGTAGGGTAAACGAACTTTTATGAACAAGTTTTTTTACAATTAGAATTAACAACAGGATGTAATTTCATTTGCGATGTTCATCGTGGTCGGTGCATTATTTTGTGATTTAAAAATAATTATTTAGATGGGATACAATTTTTACGTGATTTTTTTCTATACTAAATGAAAAGGGGAAACGTCTAGAACTGTCCATACCTCTCTATCGTTGATGAATCCCTGCCAGATGATGACAACAGTCTTGATATTATGATTGATATCTAAGAGACACATCTACTAGGGATAATTTAGTTTAGGATATGAAAATTTCATAAAATATTTCAATTAGATCAATGTTTTGATCAGCTGTTTTTTCCGATTTTCGGTTGTTGTGAAAATTGACATGTCATACAAAAATGATTAAAATATCCAAAGTATTTAAATTAATTATTTCAAATAAAGACTAGCTAATACATAATTGAACAGAGAAGGCATGTGTATTCTTAGAATGGGATAGCAGTGTTGCTGAACCAGTAAAAAATAAGGCTAGCGCACAATTTTTTATGTTTAAATTTGTCCTTTGTGTCTAACATCCTTGAATGTTGTGTGATTTTAATAATATTTTGATGTTATACTGACATTTAAGTAGTTTAGATTTATTTTGCACTCATTTATCTTTAATTTGATATATTATAAGTCCCGATACAGCCCATACTTTTTCTTCAGGAAGGTTTTAGCTTTGTCGTGTTGCACTTAAAAAATTCCGCTTAAAATTAATGCAGTCTAAACCCCAGAAAAATGCTGTCCTAAAAGAGTTAAATATGAAGAGAAGTAGTCATCAAATACAAATAGAGCACAGAAATAACTGCTTTCCTTCCCCCTAATAAAAAAACTGGGTTTTAGTTGACACAGCCACAAAAAGCAAAATATTTATCCACTGAAATAATATTGTAGAACTTTTTTGGGCACATATAATCAAATCCTTGTCTATACACTATGCAGTTGTAACCAGTAATTTGGCTGATGTATAGGCCCAAAGACGTGTCATTAAAAAAACAACACGTTAAGGTAAGAAAATCAGCTTTACAAGGATGAAAGGATTAATTTTATTGTTGTAAAAATGCATTTTCTAGTTAATATAATTTCTGGTAAAATATCCAGCATCTAATCAAAAATGTGTTGTGACTCTGCTACATGCAGCATACTGTACAAGAAGTTCCTGAAAGCAAGTCGTCCACCAGAACCTCCACCTGATCTGATACTGATGCCTCTCCCGCCGAAACCCATCCTGCAGTTCTACTTTGTGGGTTACGGGGTGCCTGTGATCATCTGTGGGATAACTGCGGCTGTCAATCTCAGTTTTTATGCCGGTTTCCAGTAGTAAGTGAATCTCTTGTTCCTGGCTGTAACTTGTAATGTATTAGAATAAAAACAGCTGCTATGAATGTCTATGAGACAGGAGGCTTGTCTGTCTATAGATTAGTTAGTTAGTTGACAGGTTTGTTCAGATTTCCTCATCAGTAAATCCCGCAGCGTGAAGCGGCTGACGACACCAGTCCTGTGTTATTTTCTTATTCTTCTTTGGCTTCCTGCATAGTGCTCTTGTCTGGTCATGGTTGCGGATTCAATCATCACTTGATTCTCACAAGCGTCTCACTTCTCGTAGAGCATTTAGTAAATCATGTCTGTAGAGCTAGAAGTTAGTCAGTTATCTGAAGTGCCAGCTTTACGGCTGCAATCCTGTGCCAGTGGAAAGAATACAGAATGCCTTTCAATGTTCTGTTTGAAAACCTGTTAAAAACAAATCATTCCTAGCAACAACAAAAATATACATAAAAAAATGCATGGAGAAGAGAACTAGAAAGTGAGGTTAAAAAAAAAAGAAATACAGGCATTGGGGTTAACTGGCTGCCATAGCAGTGAATAGGATGTCTTGGAATGAATGGGTAGCCTATGGTCCATTGGAGGATAAAAGGCAGAAGAAGAAGTTAGCGTTAGTTAGCCACCTTTATTTTCCAGTATATTTCCTAGTGCCTATTTTATGTTTATGTCTTAGAACATACATATTTCAGTTAATAAGTATATACATGTGATTCAGGTTTTTGCATTTGTAAGCATATTTTTTATTAAAGATCTTGACTGTATTGTATCTTCTTGCTAACTATTTTCCCCAGCTGTTTTCTTGACTGGGAGCCAAGTCTCGGTGCCTTTTATGTGCCGGTTGCTCTGCTGGTGGCCTGGAACCTGGTGCTGTTCCTGCGTATCTCCTGCATCGTCAAGTCCATCTCTGAGGTTGAAAGTGAGGCATGTAATGAGAACGACAATGAAATCCACACGAATGAGATTGAAATCATGCCTTCACAACCTGACACAATCATCTCTACTACCCGCAAAATCAGCTTTAAGGCTAACAATGGCATCAACAACAGCAGCACAGCGGCAGGAGGCTACCATGGAAGATACAGCAGGGCTAGCAGCGAGAAAGATGACGAGGAAGACATTGTTTCTACTACAAGTATTCCAGATCAAGAACGCAGCCGTATCTCTCAGCTCAGATCCCTGGTAGCAATTCTCTTTTTATTTCTGGCCATGTGGATGTGTGGCGCCCTGGCTGTGGCCAAGCCATTTCATCATGTTATTCCTCATTCGGAGATAATTTTCAGTTATATCTACGGGCTCGTGAGCTCTCTCTTTGGTGCTTTCATGGTTGTTTACTTTTGCGTCACCAGAAAGGACTCCTGGGAAAGCTGGAAGGGTGCTAGCAAGTGTGCTTCCCCAGAAGAAGTCATTGTCCCAGTGGAGGTCACAGAAAAACCAGCTGAGTTGCCGACAGTTTCTCAGCCTTTGCCCAACGGCACAATGGTCAAGTCCAACAGCAGTTCCAATTTATCAGTAAACTCCCAGAAATCATCTAACATCACTAGAGCATACAACATGAAAAATATCAGCAATAGCAAACAATCCAACATCAACCTTATCCTGCCTAACTCATCAGACACCTCATATGGGTCAGCACAGGAAAACTTTCCTAATTTTTATAATGCTCGACAAAATGGTGCTGCTAAAAAGTTTTGGCATAAGCATCGGCATCATAGCAAAATATTGAACAAAGATATTAACAGAGAATTACATAGTAGCTTAACAGACAATTCTGCTGTAGAACAAAGTAACCGGCTGAGCAATGACACAAGTAGTGATGCTAACACACATTTGAGCATTGAAATTCAGATACAAGCAAAAGAAGGTTCCTTTACCAGTTCCAAAGAAATCCCTGTTCTTATTAATAATTATCAACAGGTTCACTCCCAGAACATTCTGGGCTCATCCAGCGGCAATGAGTCGATTGAACCAAGCACTCAGCTGTCAAGGATTTCCGCAGCTGCAAATGCTAACCAGATATCGCTTGATGGTAATCTGCAGTCCAATGAGTCCGTCTCACAATTAGCTCAGTATCAACTGTCAGCTAGTTCTGGGATTCACCACAGCGCATTTACCGCGATTCAGCCCCGCAGTAATACAGCTATGTCTAAACTAGGCAGGGCTGAGGTGGAGGGGGAGGACCTGATCAAGCCAAATATAGACAAGAGGGAAGATACAGAACCTAGAAATCAGCTGAGTGGATCTCCATCTCAAGCGACGACTGGACAGAGCCAGGATAGTGAAGCTGGGCAGAGACCTGCCAATCCTGGTGTTGCGTGGAACCCACGCCACTGCAACCTGCCCCCGCTGTCTAATCATTCTGCTTCATTTTCTTTCACTCCACCTCCACAGCCACCACCACCACCACCACCTGCACACTGTCAGCAGCAGCAACAGCATTATCCATTTGACTTTGGGGTTTACTCCCCGTCTGTGTCAGTGAGTCCACATGTGTTCAACATTAATCAGACAACACCATTGACTGGCAAATCTCCAGCATCTTTTATGCAGCAGCATGGCCAGCCGCCTTCCTTCAACATACCCCCATCTCCATATCTCATCCAGTCTCAGACCAGAGACACTGTGCAGCCTATGAGCCTTGAGTCTAGTAGTTCTCAGTCACAGTCTAACTGCAAACAAAGTAGCAGCGACAGTTCGTACCCGGTCTCCGGGGGCGACAGCACGGACAGTGGCAGACCCAGGAAGAAACTGACTTTCTCTGCTGACAATCCTGGTCGCACAGTTACGTTCAATCCTCATAGCCCTGTATTATCAGACAGTCAGGCGTATGATTCTTCGTGTCAGAGTAATGAATCTAACGACCAGCAAGGGACTAACAAAAACCGGCCAATGGAATCTGATCACCATTCTGACCCAACTCACAGAAAGAAACCCAGTCGCTTTGAAAGACACTGCAGTAGAAATAAACTGACAAACAAACAGAGATCTCTGGGCTGGGATGAGCAGTTTAAAGACCGTCCTTCAAAGGTCAACTATGTGTATGTGAATCACCAGTACAAGGACAAGGTGATGCAGAAGCTTATCAAACAAGCTAGTGAAAGCGATGACTTGGCAAAGCAAGCATTTTGGTTGCCGAGGTCTGCTAGCGAATACGAACGCCTCCGACAGAGAGGATTTTGTAACATGGCTGATGACAGCAGTTCGAGTTCATGTGAAGATGACAGTTTAGATGACAATGTGTGGATTAGACAAAGTGCGGGGTCCAACCTTTGCAAAAAGGAGACCAGTGTATAGATTTGCAATTTCAGATACAAGTTTATTATGGTGGAAATGGGAAGAACATCCATAAGACTGATCATTCAGTGAACTTTTTGTAACATACCTGTGCTGTGTTCTTGCTTGCCAGTTAAGAGTTTTGTGTCACTAAATGTACATTATATCTCTGTAAACTTGTCAGCAACTGCTTGACTGCTAGCACATTATGTGGTTGGGTTATACAGCACCACCTTGTTCATATGTTAAGTTACGTTAACACAGTCAACATAACTGCACAGTGGGCATACATGCTCAGTGCTGTGATGCAGCAACCATCCCAAGGTATCTGTTCTGACTATTGCCATAAGAAGTTGGTTATAATGCCTCATATCTTGACCTACAAGACATGCTTCACCAGGCTTTACTCACAGGTCATGTAATGAAGTTAGCATCATGTACAGATTTTGTTAGCACGGCTACAATTTCTAATCATATTTATCATTGTAGGTCAAAGCAGAACTATAGACATAATTATGTTTAATACCACTGTCCAAGCTCTGTCAAATATTCCACCTAGCTATCTGTTTATTTTCAATTTACTGTTCGGCCCAAATATTTCAGTATCAGTATTTTTTGTGTTTTACACATTTACCTTAGCCTTCATTGTCAGTCATTGCTTCCATGTAACTTAAAGTTGGAAGTTAGAACAACGGACCAACATCATGGCACACGAGTAGTGACCTATAAATGCTGTGTTCTTCTTCTAACTCAAGTCTGAGCCTGAAGAAGCTCAGCACCGTGCACAGGCTCTGTAGCACCGGCGAGGGTCCTCATATACTTTGGGTAAATTTTTAACTCCAAATTTTGCTCAGGCAGCGCCATTAGACTAGTCTGTTCAATTTCCAACTGCTGAGAGGTTTTTTTTTACGTGCGCAACAATGCACACGGGTGTGTCATGTAACTTGGCAATGGTGTAATAATATCTGAGGTCTTGCCATTAGGTTAAATTTATTGTTATTATTTCATAAGACTGTTCAAGGATTCTTTTGTTGATATTTATGTTTCTATGATTCTTTTTTTCGTTATCATTGCTGTGAGTAAAATATTGTTACTTAACGGAGTGCAGAATATTCATTCAGAATGAAGTATAGACTGGTTAAATGGCCTCTGGTGAGGCAGAAGGTGATATTCTAGGAAATCATGCTCAAGATCTCTCTTAGCGTTTAAGAATGTTCTACAAAATGCATTGGAAGGTACTTACATCCACATAATGCAGTGGAAAATAATGCAGTAGATCAACACTACTTTTAGAAAAGAAAAACCATTTGTCCAGTGCGTTTGTAACTCTTGAGTTGAATTATTCTTATGGCATTTTGGACATGTCTATTTTTGCTCAGATTCCCCTGAACATAATCATCAGCATTGTGTGGCTAATGGTGTCAGTCCCTTGCTGGTTGACAAGTTATCTGGTGGTCTTCCTGTGACAGATTGTGCCGTCCTTTTCTCCCAGATCTATTTTGATCACTTGAGTTATGAGTTATGAATTAGATTATCTTCACAGCACTCCGGGCACATCCATAGGTGCTCAGATTCCCCTCTCAATATATTCATCAGTGTCGTGCGGTTAATAGTACCAGTCCTATGTTGGTTAACAAAACTTCATGTGCGTCCAGTGTGCTTCTCATGCTTGGCTGTGCCGATCTTTACTCCCAATTCGCGTAGTCTTAGAATTGATGTGGACACGTTGCTTCCAAAATCCTCAGAACATGCTATCTCTCTAAGGGCAATAACAATGTCTGCGTGATCCATGGGCCGGCCGTCTTCAATTAATGCAGTGGCTGCCAATTTATCAGCTTTCTCATTACCAACAACGCCTGCATGCCCTGCGACGAATATGAAAGTAACTGCACACACAGGAGAATTTTGCAATGACTCAAGCCACTGTCTGTGTAACCAGCCTGCCTCGACCCGCTGGATCATACTCAAAGAATCACTCAGCGCACACATGCGGAAATAGTCCTGTGATCCCAGCCACATGAAAGCCTGTGTCACCGCCAGCACCTCCATCATCATGCTGCTGGTGGTCATGGAGAAGGCACTTATTTTATTGTATGGATGGCATAAATTAATAGTAATCGTCTTGTCTTCTCTTGTCATGTTCTGCCTTTTAGCCTCAGGTCTTCGAGAGGCATTGGGCACAAGCCTTAGTATTTGCTACCTTGATGATGGTTTTTACAGCCTGGAATATTCCAGCTAACCATTGCTTGCATGCTCGACCTCAAGCTCCGCTTTCTTTATGTCTAAGTGACAGAGCCCTCTGTGATGCCCTGTTTGGTAGTAGTAATTAAAGGTAATACATTTGTAAAAACACATTAAGCTTCTTAAAGTTTAATGCATTATTTTACCACATGTTTATTAGAAGTGAACACAGGGAGGTAGAGTACTGCCTCTGCCCAGCTTTAATGTTAATGAGAGGGTTAGCTTTCCTTCAGCTGTTGTATGGAGGACAAATAAGCATGGAGATGTGTATTGCTGGTTCATGTTTTGACCTCTCCACGGCATCCAAGGCCAGAAGGAAAGACAACTAGACCCATGTTGACTGCTTTGCACATTAATGTTCAAAAAACAAAAACTGTGGTGATTAGCAATGGAAAAGAACCAAATTTCACTTATGTAAACAGAGAGATATTAGAACAAGCAACAAGTTTCTGCTATCTTGGGCACATAACAGATGATGGCAGAAGTGAAACATAAATCAAAAAAGTTTTATCCATCTTATTCTCTTTTTATTTAAGATGGCTAAAACTTATCTTTATTGACAGCTAGAGAGGCTAACAACACATTAAAAATGAGAATCTTCAAATGCTATGAATACTCAACCCTGCTCTATGGTGCAGAAACCTGGACAATGAACAAGCAACTAGAAGATTGAATTGAGACTCTGCAAATGTGGGTATACAAATGAATAGATTGTATTTCATGGAAACAAAAACAGTAAAATACAGAGTTTTTGGAGAGAATGAATGAAAAGAGTTACTGAAATAAATATTTTAAAAAAGATGCACATAGCAAATCCTTTTTGCAAGTTTTATATAAACCTTTTAAAACATGCTTGTTCAAGGGTTAGTGGGCCTATCTAGGTATAGAGATCAATAGAACAAACATAATGAGATACCTTAGCATAACTTTTGACAGATGTTTGTCATAAAAAATCTTGTAGACAATGTCATAGTTAGAGCAAGGAAAGGTCTGAAGGCAATGGCATACGCCGACATAGAACAATGACTATTGCTCCTGCTTTATCAGGGACATTAAGTGTTATAGACTACGGTCTGGGCCTCCTCGCTGTCAGCAGAACCCAGCTAGAAAGACCAGACTGGG
Organism: Candidula unifasciata; assembly: GCA_905116865.2. Lineage (NCBI taxonomy): Eukaryota > Metazoa > Mollusca > Gastropoda > Stylommatophora > Geomitridae > Candidula > Candidula unifasciata. Next base: position 129,828 of record CAJHNH020000433.1, on the reverse strand, counting down.
TACAAAATGAGGCCATGAGACTCATACTCGACTGCACATAAGACATTTTGTGCCACGCTTTGCGGTATGTCCTGGGTGTACCGACGATGGCCACTAGACATAAAGTGGCACAGGTGAAAGCGCACATGAGGATATCAGCAGATATCAACCACCTAGTGCACAACGCTATCAAAGATATAAAAGGGATGCATCTCAAAAGAGGCTCATCTTGGATGGCTGAGGCAGAAAATCTGATCAAGCAAGTATGTGACCTAGACAAGATCAGTCACAGAAAAGAATGGATGGATACACCGTACACTTGCATGATTTGTCTAAGGTTGTCACAACACTGGGGAGGTACTGCAGGAGTCAGATACCTGCCATTGTAGATGCCAAGATTAGGACACTAAAAAATCAGCCTTCACGCCAAGAAGGCAACGTCATTTACACAGATAGGTCCGCAGATGAAGATCGGCATGGGCATGCACAGCACAAAGGATGGGGGAAAAATAAGAGAGGATAGCTGTGCATAACAGACAATTACATCAAGCATGACCATGGAGATAACTGCAGCTTCCAGAGCACTCACGTGGATAGCAAAACAAGCCACCACACATGCGGCAATCATTTCAGACTCAATGAACATTCTTCAGAAAATTACTACAGTGAGTCTACGCTCCCAGTGGGTAGAAAGCATTTAAAAGTTACAGTTAACCTCCATCATCTGGGTTTGCATACCTGGGCATGTAGGAGTACATGGTAATGAAAGAGTTAGCAAGTAAGGCACTAATGCAAACGAAGCATGGACAGAGCTGATATCATCAACGCTGTGCGGACTATGTTGAGGGATAATGGCAAATCCCTGAGGCTAACATGACTGCATGACCGAGGAGTTAAGCTTGGTGAAGCACCTGTTGTCTTCGAGGTAAAGATAGGAGATACTATAACTTTTGGGAACAGAGCTTGGAGTGGCTGCTGCATCGGAGGACTGAGCACACGTGAAGTTGCCCAATGTACAAAGACATTGATTGTGATAATATAACATCCCACCTTGACAAGGTATTCAAACCATGGGAATTAATTTTTCAGATAGTTATCTCATTAATGTCAAACTTTCAATGTATCATTTCAGAAACTTTAAACATATTTTTTTTTTAATCTGTTGTATTTGTAGAAAGTTTATGGCTAACGTTTTTTAGAGTGTTCTTTAAAATTTTTTTTTATAATTATGTCATCTGTAAAATAATATTTGATTCTGGCTTAGAGATGTTAACATGTCTGTTTACAAAGATTAGCCACTGGAGCATATAAAAGACTCTTCTCATTTTAATTACTGATGTGTCTTGCGAAATATTTAACTTATCTTGGATGTTTTGATGGTAGCCCATTGCTTTTATTTGTCCACATGTGTGTAAAATACTCACGACCAGATGCATTTCTATTAAATTTAACATCATGTGTATATAATGCCTTTATTTAAATGTTTGTTCATTTCAGAATGATCACTATGTAATCAGTACTATCAGAATCAATTGAGTAGTTCAACAGAATAAGCAATGCCATTTCTTGATAATTATTTTCTACATTCTGTTACGGGTGAAAGCATATGCCATATGTTCATTGAGAAACAAATATTTATGATCAGTGTAAATTAACAAAAGAATACTGTTCAATATTCTTTACTTTTGTAATGAAACTTTATATTGTTTATATTATATTGCTTTTGTGTTAATATCGTGATGTAAATATTTCTATGTAGCTGAGCGTTTGAAGTATTAATGTCGGTACACTACAGGGTTTGTCTGTGGTCTTATGGGAAAGCTTTTCTTATTTGGTTGAGAGGTCAGTGACGGTGAATTATTTGTGTTCTGGTTTAGAGTTTAGGGTTGTATAGTAATGTGTTATAGAGTTGAGTAGTAATGTGTTATTGGTTAGTCATCAAGTCTGCTCTTTGTTTGAGGTTATTTAAAAAAAAAGGTACAGAACATATCGGGCGTAAAATATTTTGTATATTTATATAGATCAGTTGACACTTAATAGGTAATGTGGTCGGCATCATGCATTGCTGACTGCCTTTACTTCCCATGACATTACCTGGTACCTATTTTATGCTAGGTTGATTTTGGAGCTAAGGTCAGTTTTAAAACAAATCAGCCTTGACACGGATTTGAATCCAAGACCTTCCACTCAGCAACATTTACTTTTAAGAGTTGATAGGGTGTTAAAATCTGTTAGAGAACTATATCAACAGAGATGCTCCATCATACATTGGGCCTGCAGAAGTATGCTTTCATTGGATTTGTTAATGAAAATAACAAACATTTTTTTTTAATCTACTGCAAACATTTGTGGTAGTGACAAGTTCAGCCTAAATTTTGTTTACATCTGTTGGATTCTCATCAAGAATTTTAATATTATTGCTACATTACAATGTATGGAACCCTTGTGGGGGAAAGCCCACAAACATATTAGGGTGAATACAAGAGGTAGACTGGCATACATGGGCAAGGACAACATCCAGGGTGGATGTTAGAGTGTACAATCTAGGCCAGAGATACAGAGTCTTCATTGGGAGATGGCACCTGATTGATTGCCTCCACAATACTGAACAGATACCTGTTAGAACAAGGATTTGCCATGTTTTGCTGGTGATTGCTTGATTGCCTCCACAATACTGAACAGACATATGTTAGAACAAGGATTTGCCATGTTTTGCTAGTGATTGCTTGATTTCCTCCACAATACTGAACAGCCCATAAAGACAAAGTTAGATCAAGGATTTGCCATGTTTTGCTAGTGATTGCTTGATTGACTCCACAAAACTGAACAGCCCATAAAGACAAAGTTAGAACAAGGATTTGGCACATTTTGTTAAATTAATGATCTTTGAATACTCTTTACATTTTTGTCCATTAGAACCGAGCAGCTAGAATGATGGTCTCATTCAAGAGACCCAGATAAGAACCTTCTATAAGGTAATGGAAATTGTTTATCTAGGGGCAAAAATACAACGCCTAACCTTCAATTTTCTGCACTAGCGGCCATGTGGTCTCAGATTCAAGACAACCCATTCCTACGCCACCCTAATAGAAGTGGTCAGTAAAGACAGTTCCTTCCTAATCTCACAGATCAGAATGTAAAGATTCAGACTTGTTGTCATGGTCATTTTTGTGATGTATTCTGTTCTATCATGTGTGAATATTCTGTAGGAGCCTGTATCTTACATCAGCGATATTATTTCATCTGTATAGTTTGGTTTTTCTCTGCTTGTAGTTTCTTGTACTTTGTATTGATTGAAACCTGTGTGTGGCTTAGATCACTGCCCTTAACAGCAACAGTCATGATGACTAATAAATGTGATTTTGTTTGTCAGTGCTGTTACATATTTTATCAACCGAAGTGTTCATTTATGTCTTCCTTGGCAACAGAATCTTGACAACGTAAAGTCAGCTACTAAATATGTTTATAGAAGTCTATGCTGACACTTCTGTGCTTGCTGTCTTTATGAAATCTGGCTAGTTTTAGCAGTAAAAGTCATTTTTTTTCTGATAAGACTACCACACTAGATTGAAATGGTTACCTTGTCTTAACTGAAGAGAGTACCATACATAACTTATTCACTTTTTTTTAGTGAGGTAGAAAACTCAGAAATGGTACAATATTTATCTTGAATATATTTTGGAGTGAACGTCCGTCCACTGCAGAACTCTGTCTCATAAATGAATATTAAAACTTGTTGTAATGTGTTTGTCATTAGTTTGCTATCTTGAGACTTTGTTTATCGGTGCTTTGTGTGTTTTGTTCTGTCTGCACCATCATAGATCATTTTAGCTGGTCTGGAGAACACAAACAAATGTGTGGTGTGTGGGAGAATGTAGCACATCGCTTCAAACAGGCGTGGGGGAAACAAGAATAGACCCACTGCCTGCCCATCAAACATGTCATAGGAGAAATAAGCCAGATCTTTGAAATGGATGCGCATGCAAAACTCAGGATCTGAAACAAGCCATCCGGAAAATGAGGGTGGGGGGGGGGGGGGGGGGGGGGGGACACCTAAAACTTTCTGCCACAGTTTACAGCTGGTGAACGGGAAGAAGAAGAAAAAAAGGTGATCATATTTGCACAATTCCCCCCCCCCCCCCCCCTTCCCCACACACACACAGTGCGGGCAAGTAGGTTCAGACCCTGGATAAGAGAAACAAACTGAGTAAAGTAGCAAAATTCCAGCAATCACACTGCTGCATTTGAACCTGCTATTGACTAACCTACCGTCAATCAAACAAAAAAAAATGGCTTCCACAGTGGGAGATGGCTGCAATCTGTCTTCTGCTAACTATTGAAACATTACAGGGTGAGACCCCAGTCTCTTCCACGGTGCAACTCTTGTACCATTGTCTAAAGGCCAAGAGAACAGTCTTTTTCCTAAAGCCCACAGCGCTGGGAATCAAACCCTGGTAAACATCAAGGATTGCATTGTGAAACCCCTACCCCACAGCCGCACACCAGCCACATCAACAATGGCACTATTTGCCACAACTCTCTTTATTGCCTGTTGGTTTTTTCTATGATTATTAAGTTCTTATTGCATTTATCATGGTTTATAGAAGCACAGATCATGCTGCTGGTTGAGACATCACAGTTACTGTTTATCTGTGGTAGCAACATCATGCTGCTGACTTTGACATTTGGACTACATTTGACAGCTTTATTTTATATTGAAAGCATTATTTTACTGTATTTTTTACATTATTGGTTGTGCAACAATTTACATTAGTTTTTTTCCCCATCTGCCTCCTCATTTCCATGTCAGCGCCTGTACTGTACATTACCCATGATCCTCTGTGTGTAAATGGCACTTGTAAATTATTGTAAATAGGGAATACTACACACTTGCATCATTTTCTGGTTATGTAACTGTCACGTTAATTAACGATTTTGTTACTAATAAGAGGAAACAATCTGGGATGTGACCTCTGCCAAACTGCATCAAGAGGCAACAGATCAGATGGTTGGGGCATTTGTCAAGACTAACACAGGATAGTTGCTTAGGCACAACAGAGATGAAGCTAGAGGTCGCCCATGCAAGCAGTGGATAGATGGAATATCTGATGCTGTGAATACCAACATCTATATAGCACACACCAGGGCTCACACTAGATGCCTCTTCAAAACTTGAGATGTTGAAAGGCAGAACAAGGTATAGATACAAGAAAGAAAGACAAATAACAGAAAACAGTTTACTTTAAGTACTGCACACTGTCAACCTTGTGTGAATTACTGTAGCCCAGTTGGAAAACAAAGAATAGGATAACTGTAAAACAGTCACATTTGTGATCACATTATAAGAAAAGCAATACTGAAACATGTGGTGGCAGCTGGAAAGATACGTAGAAAGAGCGATAATGGCAGACAGTCAGAAAAGATTCTGACAGCCCTTTGTCAAAGTATGGAAAGTAATCAGCACACAAACTGTCTGAAGATTTGAACATGCTGAAAAGATAGGAGGCTGCCCATGCCAGTTGGCCAGGACCTTGATGAAGATGAAAATTAACCTAGCAGGTATGTTGTAAAAGGCAATATGGAGTGTGGCATGATACTGGCCATCTCATCCCATAGAAAATATTAATTGCAGAATTGCACTAATCATGAATAATATATAAAGGGCTTAGAGAAAGTTGGTTGAGAGAGCTTATGTTCCCTGAGAAGATGTAGGAAATAAGAAGAGGACATCATTAGAAAAATTAATTTACTAGAGTACATTGTATTGTATAATTGTTCACAGTCTGGCATGTATAGTTTCAGTTTTGTCATGGATAAACATTGACCCAGTTAGATCTGATTTTATTTTTGTAAAAAAAAAAAAAATTTTTTTTTTTTAGAGAACTTCTTATATGAAAGTGGATACAGTTAGACCTGCTGTGTTTCAGAATTCTTTTGTGGATCTTCTGCTTTGTCTGCATCCACTGGCTGTGAATGCCGGTGGAAAGTCATGATTTTTCATCCGTGACTGTACTTTGTCTGGTTCCAGGATTTTAGTGTTGCCTTCAAGTCCATTTTACAGATCAAGTCTTACTTACTTGTATGCTGTCGGTTCCTGACCTCTCCAGCAGATATGCTCCAACTTTGAAAGAAACACTTATCCTTATCTATGCTGGCCAGTGCCCGGTAGAAAACCTGCGATTCATCCCGGTCTGTGGACATATTAAGATATTTAGGCACCCCCTTTTTCCCTTTACTATTGTCCCTGTGGATGAGCATGGACCCATTTTGATTCCTTTTGGGCAAGAAACACTCAGTGAGTGAAGAGTTGCTAGGTGCAAACAGGACTTTCCTGTGCATGTCATCTTGACCTATAGCAGGGGTATCATATGCTGTGTCTTCACATATGCTAGTTCCTGTCATTCCTAAGTGGGTGACTTGCCTGACTCACTGGCTGTATTGCCCAGTCCAGTAGTCTCTGGTACCAATTCCCTGAAGTTAGATCGACCTCAGAGTCTTACTGGTTAGATACAAAAACATTGTGACTTTGTCTGCAGATAAAATATATAGTGAATGTGTGAAGAGATGGAATGTGTAAGCAAAGAACCTTTTTTTTATGCCACTGGTGAATTGGGCATATGATGCTAGAGCTGTAATTTTGTAGATTTTTGTGTGAGGTAGTTCACATCCCCTGGCTGTCTTTACTTCCCATGATATTTTCTGAGCACATTTCAGGCTCGGTCGACATGGCAGCCAAGGCCAGTTAATAGAGTATGTAGTAAAAGGACCCTTCCTCAAACCTTCAGGCATATTGGGCACGTATTGCTAGACATATATTTCATAATGCCATCGGCACTCTGTGGGTATTGTAGACGGCATCACGCCGGCTGACTTTACTTCCCAGGACTTTTTCTAGTACCCATTTAATGTTGGGTTCACCTGGGAACCAAAGTAATTCTTAAAAGAAAAAAAACCAACACAAAAAAGTCCGTCTCCATTTGGATTTGAACCCAAGGTCTTCGGATCTTCATGCTAACCAACACACCCCGGCGGCTCCTATAAAATATGTCGGGAACTAGCTAAAAAGTAAAGTACACCTATCATAAATTAAGACTGAGATATCTCTGCCCCATGGTCAGAAAACAACATTTGTATTGACAGACAAAGCTTACAGCTCTGATTGAACAATTTCATCCCTTGTTTTTATCTCATGCCACAAAATCGGTCACCCAAGTGCATACATTGCTGACAATTAGCATTTGGTAAATGACATCACAGCCAGGTAAATATTTGCAGCTGAACTTCTGTCCAAGCCACAGATTTATACTTCTGCTCCTGTCAGTGATTTACAGTGCTTTTGTTTGCTTTGATCAGGTATTTTTATTTTGAAGATAGGATCCGTAGACTGTACATAATTTGTTGTGTATTGTCTGTGTACACACCTGAAGGACATGTACAAAAATATTTACTGGTTGCAAATAAATTTATGTGTACTAACATTACATTTGTTGCTAGTTCATTGTTGAATGTATTAAGAAAAGTTGTAAGTAAAGTCAATTTCTTGAGGCCTCAGAGATGTGGTTTTACAGAAGAAGGCCTAAAACCGATTGGATAGCCAAAAAGAGTAAATCAGATGTTTTGGAAAAAGCAATGACCCGAAGACAACTTACCACAAATATAGCCAAGAGGCAGACATTCATAATTATTTTGCCTCCCCATTGTGGGGGAAAACAAGAATAGACCCACTACCTGCCCAATAGCATGTCGGAAGAGTCCGCTAATTGGTAGCTTCCTTCGAAGTCGGAGTACATCTGCCTAAGAGGCAAGGAACCAACAGTCTGCATGCAAATGAGTCTGACCTGTGAAATGGATGTACATGCAACTCTTAGGTTCTGCAACAGGACTGGATTCTAGAAGTGGGCAAAGAACCAGAACCTTCTACCAGAGTTTACAGCCAGTGAACGCGAAGAAGAATAAGAAGATTATTTTGCCCACATTATTAGAAGAATTAAATTGGAATATTTTATGATGACTTGAAAGATTAATGGAAAGAAAGATAGAAGAAGACAAAATGAGAAGATTCTTGACAGCCTTCTGTCATGACACAGAGAAATGTCAGCACATGAACTAAAGCATGCTGTTTGACATCGCAGGTTGTGGACTTCTAGTAGTTTGCCCTGGTCTGTAGATATTAAGATTGGACGCCCATGTGTAATTTTGCGCACATATAAACATTATTGTGCACGTAAAAACATTGTTGCCCATGTAAAAAAATCCCTTGGTAGTTGGAAATCAAAAAGAGTAGCCTAACGGCGCTGCCCAGGCAAAATTTGGGGTTTAAAAGCTACCCAATGTATTTCAGGATTCTGGCCGGTACTATGGAGTTTGTGCACTGCGCTGAGATTCTTCAGACTCTTGACTTGTGTTAAAAGTAGAAGGGAGCACTGATGGGTTACTACCTTTGTGCCATGATGTTGATCCGTTGTATAAATCTAAACCTATCTTTGGAGGAGAAAGCTATAGCTTTTCAACTGAAATACTAAAGACAAATTCTTAGAATGTGGACCAAGGAGAAGAACAATGTTGACATCCTGCACGACCTGAACAGCTGCAAATAGCAACCTGATTCAAAGTCCACCTTTGTGTTTCTCTGTTAGTCTTTCAGTGTGTGGATTCCCTGTCAGTTCTTGTCCTGTGTCCATTTTATCCCATAGAGCCTTTACCACATCTGCTTTCACATAGTAGCTCACCGCCCTGGGGAGCAGCAGCAGCCACTCTGTCTGCTAGTTACCTCGCACACCTGACTGCCCTGGACAGAAAATCTGTGATATGCTTCTTAGGCAAGGATGCTGATGGATTAGTGTCTTTATCTGGTAGTCTACGGTGGCAGGTATCTAACGCCTGCGGTACCTCCCAGTGTTATCACAATCATAGCCAGGACCTGCAAGTCCTCTGGTGTATAGCACACATAAGGGAATATCACGGCAGATGATGTTCATTATAAACCAAACAGCAGAGAAAAATTGTATATATAAAAGAGGAGTATATAATGTTTTGTGGATTTTGAAAAGGCATTTGCTAGTATACACTGGAGAATTTTGAATACTGAAGATGTTAATCAACATGACCGAACAATGCTTGGAAGACACATGTTAGTAACTTATAAGTCCAGAAAATCGAACCCTTTTAAAATAATATCTGGTTTAAAGCAAGGTGATACCCGTCCCGCTTTTTTTTTAAACGATGCCATAGAGACATTTATAAGGAAAGTATAAGAAGAGTTCTGTGGCTAAGTCGATGCGAACGCTTCGTAATGCCGGGATGCAGGGTTCGATCCCAACTGCGGGCCATGCGCCTTGCGTTGGTTTCGACAGTGGTATCAAGAAAGCCGACCGTCTAGAGAGCAATGGCGTAAATTGGGTGTAAATTTGCCTTTAAAAAATTTGTTCAGCAACGTCCTGTAAAGGATACGCAACTAACCTTAATCAGGACGCATAGTGGTCACAGCCCATGGCGGTGGTGAGTGTGTCTAGCAAACCCGCCCGCGTTGACAAGCCTTTCAAATGGGGAAAGGGAGGGGTCTCCGAGGAGAAATAATGAAACAGCTTTGCATCACGCTTTGAAGGTCGTGGGTTCGTTTCGCGGCTTTAGTTCACGAGTGCAGTTATTAGTGAGACTACAGGATCGTCGCATGAGCTACGGAGTTCGCGTTTTGTTTAACGCTCTCGGCAGGCGGTTAGCCGTTCTGCGTAGAGAGACTTAAGTAAAGTAAAGGACCCTTTTCCACGCCTTCAGGTATATAGGGCTGGACCTGTATTTTTATAGACCAATCAGCAGAAGATGGGTGATGTGGTAGAGAGACTGAGACCAGAATAAACCCCGTTGCAATGAAACCGATCCTCTCGACTTTAACCTTTCACAATTTGATAATGAGATTTCGGGATCGATGTGCCATCGCATGTATTTTAGTGTTTCTCATCAGGCGCTCAGCTGTCAGTTTTTCTGCAATCTTATTTTACTTTATCTTGTTTACTTCCCTTCCAGATTTTCTTCTTCCAACAATACATGTGATGGCAACAGTGGTCTTGAAAAAACATTCCCTCATTATTTAAGATTCTTTTTAACGCGAGCAAGTCTGGCTATATACATGGTAATGAAACTGCAGATAGGAAGGCAACAAAACGGTAGATCCAAAGAAAACACTTAAAGAAAACACTTAATATAAGTATGAGCACAGGACACATCAAATCACTGATTTAAACATGAATATTAGAGAAATGGTACTTGAACTGGGACCACAGCCTAAATTGGAGATATTCGTATAAGCTGTTCATTGCTCCTAAAAGACAATGTCAAATAACAGATGAACTAAAAATGCCAGACAATTGTAAACTGCTTAGACTACAACTCGGACGATCTTGCTTTACTTTACTGGAAGAGACCTGTAACGTATGCCAGAAATACAATAATATAGAGCACTGTTTGCTGGAGTGTAGGAAATATCACAGCCAGAGGACACACTATTAACTGACTACATGAATCTCCTGTAAATTACTTATAACGATGGAAAACATGCTGCACATAGACAACCCCAAAGAGCTGCGTGGTAAGGTCAAGCAATGTATTACTAGGACTAAAGTACATATATAGAAAGGTAAAGAATGCCCATAACATCTGTGAAGAAGTTTCCCCTAAAGATAAAATCAGTGAGAATAATCAACGATTGTACACTAAGGAAAGAATATATCCACCATGTTAATGACACAATGTAAGTGAGCTTGTCTGATTATTCATAGTACAATTTCTATCATAATCACACTCCAAATCCACAAATTACATTTTAGTCATTTAAATAATTACAAGATATATAAATTAACAATAACAAATATGTACTGTGAGAAATCAATTAACACTATATATCCCAGTTATAACCCTCAGGGCCGAACAGGATATTTATCAAAAATTACTACTATCAAGTCTGGCTATTTGCCATTGCCAGCCGTGATTCTCGGGTCTTTCTGTAGCTCAATGAAACACCATCGGCCGGAAGGACAGAGAGGCGGCAACCTAAATCTAATAGATATACGACCCATATTAAGATACCTAGTGTCCAAACCAAACCAAAAAATCATGCCAAGAATTTCCCAAACAACAGCAGGTAATCAAGGTAATGGCAGGTCCAACTTTAGAGCAAACGCTCACCCCATCTACTGTTTTTATTTATTTATTCTTTCTAACACGTAATTGTAAAGAAATGTAAGATTTTTTTCAAGATTCCCCCCCCCCCCACCAACTAAATCTGTCTGCATTTCTCCTTGTATTCATTAGCTGATTATTGTCAGATGATAGAGAATTTAGTGTACGTTTATTTTATCGTAACCTCCATACAGACATAACACAGCATCAAAATGTGCCGACCATCATGGGTCAGACAGACGCTTGGCTAAAAAGTATTTTCCTAGACATGATGTTCATTTATCATCTGATTAAAACATCACTGATCACTGGCATCGTGAGAGCTAATAGACTGATATGGTTGGGGCATATTGAAAGAATGTCAGATGACAGAGAAGTGAAAACTGTACACGAGGGAGATGAATGGTCGTAGACCACGAGGCAGACCAAGAAGACAATGGAGAGATAATATCCAGACAGACCTGCAAACACTTGGTGTCACGAACTGGAAAGATAAGGCCAGCTAAAGACCTGAATGGAGTGATATCTGCAGCAATGAACCCCAAAGGCTCGGAATGTTGAAGAAGAAGATGATGTTAATACAGTTCCACCGATGAGCAGAACAACAAGCAAAACATAAATACAGATGCTGAACAAGTATTTTTACAGACTGTAGACAACCGTCTGCTGCTTTTAGTCCCACCGTTCAGTTGTGTACAGCACAAGGGACTTAGATGGCAAGCTCGTGGGTTAATGAAATCGTCAATGAAAATATGTTGAGTGTAATGTTTATTACAAAATCTTCTGCTTTCTTCGTCGCGTCCGCCGACTGTAAACTCCAGCGAAAATTTCTGGTTGTTGGTCCACCCACCGCCAACTCTAGCTAAAGATGGCCGTGGTCCACCTTTAGACCGTAGTCTTGTGCTAGAAACTAAGTGTTGCATGCAAATCCGTTTTACAGATCTGACTAATGCGTATGCAGATTACTTGCCTCTAAGGCAGATGCGCTCCGACTTTGAAGGAATTCCTAGTCCTAGTCCTTTTAAGAAAAATAATTAAAAGGTCGACGACTTTCAGACTGCTGCTAGCTAGCCTGTATTTGTGGTCTGGGTTATTTGCGTCATTTTCGTGACTAAATTCTAGTATTTGTGCCATTTCTGGGCTTGATGCTTCCATCCGATTCAGACCGCTAGTTGTTACTTGTGCATGTCTTTCGAAGGAAGTCCCAATTTAGTCGACTCTTATGTGCTTGTTGGGGAGGCACTAGGGCTTTTCTCGTTTTCCTGGAACCCACACGGGGAGTTTGCTACAAAATGACAAGTAACGTTAGAATCCGATTTTTATAAATACCCGCTATTGATGTTGTAATTTTTCAGAAATATCCAGTTCAATCCTCATGGTTATAATTGTGATATAATTAATGTTTATAGAGTTCTTAGAGTATATATTCGTTATTTTATATTATGTATCATGTAATTATTTAAATTACATGACCGTTACGTAACTGCAGTTTCACACATTGAATTGCTTTCATTTAGGCTGTGACCAATGATTCTATTCCAAACCAGTAATATTATGTTGCAAATCCCACATTGTATTAATAACAAATTATGATATTTGTTATTAGATTTGTTTACAAAATACAATTCAAGTAGATATATAAAGCTGTAAACAAATAATTTAACAAAATAATAAATCAATCCAACATGACTGCGGTTCGTTGACGAGACTGCCCGTGACGTCATCATGGCCGCTGCAAGTTGACGATGTTGATCTGTGGAGAATAAATAAATGTGTTTCTAGGCTGTGCCTCCAAGAAGCTTTCTCTATTTTCTTTTGAATGTTTCACGATTCGTGCAGGAGTCCAACGCGCCTACACACCGTTGTTTTCGATCATATTCGAATCAGCTGGACGGTAGAATGTCCCGACATGAAGGTAAATGAAGTTAAAATGAGACTTCGACTTGTCTTGTGCCAGTGTCTCGACTGAATTAAGGTTTGACTGAGGCGGTGACAGTTTTCTCTGATCTCTCACTCACAGTGACAGTCTCTAATCTGGCAAGAAAATGTCTGCTGAGAAATTTTCGGTGACTTACATAAATAGAAATTAGGAATATTATTGATTGGCGTTTTGGTTTTGGTATTGTTGAACGTTGTGAGTGTGTCGTAATTAATAATGAATAATGTCATTAATGTCATTAATTATCTAACTAAAGCAGAGCTAATGGACTTGTAGACACTTAACTTAAGTCTTAAGTAATATTTAACTACAGTTTATTTTACACTACAAACGACGGATTTTAGCTACAATAGTACAGTGTTGAAATGTCTACTAAACAGACACTTGAACGTCTTTCCCTGCCTGCTTGCAATGCAATTTGTAAACATTAAAATAATTGGCACTCCTCCCAATAACGGCTCAAAATTAAATTATCTAGCTCAAAAACCTACTCTTACAGTACTCAATAGTTGCTTCCGTTTGAGTTGCATCTATAACCCTTCACTTGTTTGGGTGTTAGGGTCAGGAAATAAATCCATCTGAATTTTACATATCATTAACTCTTTGAGTCCCTCTGGGGTTTAGTATCACAGGCCCAAGGGGTAGTCAAGAAAGGCGTAAAATCGGCACATCATGTGTTCATTGGGCTTCTAGGTAGGAATCTATGAACGTATGACACGTTCCTTGGAACTCAAAGAGTTAAGGCCCTGTATGGGTAATATTTTGAGCTCGATCACTTAGAGCCATTATTCGGAGGAATGCTTAATAATTAAATCTAACATCTCATTATAATTAAAGCTTTAATGTAAGTTATAAAATTATGTACCTACATTTTCATTTAATCACTTTTCTGTGGTCAAGTCAGATTAAAGACACCCTTCCCCCACAGTAATCATATATTAGAATGCTACGCTACACATTTTTCCTACATTATCCACTAAGCCTAAATTAGGGCTGTAGACAGGCATTTCTATGTGTATCTGTTAACTGATTACAATTATTTAAGTGGAATTGAATGTGAGTACCAAGTGAATATAATACTTCTGTGTCATCTCATGCATTCACCAACTGTAAACTCCAGTATAAAGTTCTGGTTGTTCATCCAGCCCCAGACTTTGGTCTTTTCTAGAACATTATTAGTCTGGCATGCACATCCATTTGAGATCAGACAAGTTACCCTGTCCTTCGTAACACACATTCACTTATTTTACACTGTAACAGTGTAACCTACAGCAAACTACTTTGTGAAGAGCATTGAAAGGCTGGTGAGTTCTTCACCACCCCCCCCCCCCCCCCCCCCCATCCTTCCTGCATAGTTATTAATCTCTGACTTTATTTTCTCCATTAGATCTTCATCCCTTTTGTCTCGTAGGTTGCATAGAAAGGGCTTTACAGTTATAACAGATTTTCTAAATGTGTCCTATTTAAAAAAATTGTTTCTCTCCTTGCAATAATGGTCGCTAGTTGGACGGCAGCGACAGCCGCTTCGCCAGAGTTCAGTCCCCTGGCTGCAGTGCAATTACGGAGTGGAAAAGAGGGAACGAAACGAATGACATAATTAGGGGTAGGGTTAGGGTAACACATGTAATGTCGAGTAATTACCCATAATGACGTAACCATGTATATCTATGTTTTGTGATTCTTGCCTTGCCCACTCCGTAACTGCACTGCAGCCAGGGGACTGAACTCCGACTAAGCGCCCGTCGCCGTCCAAGTAGCGACTGTTATTGCAAAGAGAACCACATTTTTTTAACTTATCAGTTCACTGGAATCAAGTTAGTTCTCTCTATATGCTCCATATTTGTGATTCTGTTAAACCATTCTGTTGCTTCTTTTTTATGTGGAGGCATCAGTTAATAAATGTAGGTGGTAGTTTATCTGTACTTATGATAGTTAATTGTTGGTAGTTTATTTGTACTTATGATAGTTAATTGTTGGTAGTTTATTTGTACTTGTTTGAATTGTTCTCTGATCCCAGACCTATATTTTATAGATCAGTGGGCACTCAGTGGGTGATGTGGTTCTACGCAGAAAAGAGGGATGGTTTAGAAAGAATTAAGTGCTATGATAAGAATCACTAATGCAGAGTTTTGGGAGAGAACTAAACAAGTTACAGTGAATCAAGAGGTGAGGAAAAGATGCTTGCATTGGATAGGACACACATTGAGGAAACTAGAACAGTATAACTAGAAGGGCTTTAAACTGGGGCATAGAAATAAAGGCAGACCAAAAACACATAGAGTAGGGAACCCAGGGGTACAGTTGAAAAGACGTGGTGTGAGCTGCATGCGATGGCAATGGACAGGATGACTTGGTATGAGATTGTTGAGAGCCTGTGCTCCATTGGGAGATAAAGGGCAGAAGAAAAAGAAGAAAATATGTACCAGAAAATATTCTTGGAAATCACATCAGTCTATCTCGATATTGAGCTCATCACCTTTTGAGGGCAGATTTGTCTATAAACGTGGATTTCTAGCACCATTCACTTAGCATACCTCGAGGTATTGAAAGAGGTCAATTTACTTAACCTCAAATGTCAAGAACATGATGGAAAGGTAACCTCTAAGGTCAAGGCTATGATGTATACACCCTAGAAAGAAATTATGTGTTGATAGCCTCAGAATGCAAGCTTAGACTCCTGACAAACCTTTGCCTAATGGAAGATGGGGGTTAGAGAAATGAGACATCGTCCAAGTGTCGCTAGATAACAGGCAGAATGATAAATAGGTGTATTTTGTGAGGCTGGTTACAAAAAGAATGATAAATATCTATATTTTTAGATTGCGTCCAATCCAGGAAAAAGAAAGGAATCCTGTAGTTTCCAAATATCGAACCCTGATCTCTGTCTTAGTTATCCAGTGTCCAAACTTTTCTACTACCACATCTAACAACAAGGGTAGGGCTGCTGTAAATTGTTCAACCGGCTTGAGAGAAAATACACTGTCGGTGGATTTTTACCGAAGTGTGCACTGCAAGTGTGTGGCCTTCCAGAACGTACTTTGATGACTGCAGATGGAGCTGAGCACTTGTTGATTTGGCTAGAAAGCTGTAATACAGCTCCAGTCAGCATTTATCATCATCATCATGTGCCCGGCCAGTTGGCTTAGGCACTCATGCATCTCCACAGATCACAATCCTTGGTTGCCTGGAACACAGCTCTCTTGATGATATCCCTCCATGCCATCGTTTGAGCCTATCTAGACTCATCTCTCTTGGTCTGCCTCTACCCCTCTTTCCAGTTGTCACGATGCCTCTATTCTTAAAACGTGGCGAAAGAATAATGTTTGTCTACTTCTTATTGTTGTATATAGAGATCTACTTTCATTAGCTTCTTTCAAACAATCATTGTTAGTTACTCTGGCTGTCCAAGGTATTCATAACATTCGTCTCAGAAACCACATCTCTGTTGGCTTCCAAATTCCTCTTAATTTATTCACTGACACTCCAAGATTTGCGGCTACACAGCAGAACAGGTTCTATGTAACATTTTAGCACTCCATTTCTGACATTAAATAAGAGCGACTTATTGCATAAGATATTTTTTTATTTTCTGAAATGCTGCCCTCACTTGACCTATTCTGCTTTTAATCTCTTTCACACATTTCCCATCTGATGATATGACTGTTCCCAGATATTTGAATTTATTGACTTGGTTAAGCCTTTTTCCTTAAATTTAGTTATTACAATGTGGTGTTATCTTCTTCTTTGATATAACCATTACTTCCGTTTTCTTAATATTCAAGGAAAGTCCTTTCTTAGTACTCTTCATCCCGACAGTATCCAGCAGTTGTTGTTAATCAGTTGCATTTTCAGCTATCAAAATGTCAGCAGTCAGTGACATATTATCGGTTTCCATTTCTACAGGTGTGAGCTGTGATTCATGTATGAAAGGCAACTTTCGTGGCAAGAGGTACAAGTGTCTGGTCTGCTACGACTACGACCTGTGCTCCACTTGCTATGATGCTGGGGCAACCACAACAAGACATACCACAGACCACCCCATGCAGTGTATTCTCACCAGAGCTGATTTTGGTATGTATAGAACAGTGTTGTCTGCTGCTACTGTTGGAAAAATTACTTAGGTATACATCTCATATAGATTACTTTGGTATAGATACCACATACATTACATACCTATTTATCTCACACATACCACAGTCTGGTGAGATTGATGCAGCGGGGAGTGACGAGAGGTTCTGGCAGATGCTCGAGGCTCAGAGGAAAGGCAAGACAGACGTTTATTCAGAATGCTACTGCACCATTAGTATCGGAACTGGCTGCTGAAGATGGGGATAGAGTGCTTATGGGAATGCCCCGAGTGCTGTGATGTCGGTTCTTGAATGAATCGCACACTTTTAACTCAAGTATAGATCTCATAAAGGTTACTCAGGTTACTTTCTTTGGTCTCTTGTGGTTCTAGTGCCCTGTTATTTTGTTTTGGGGGGGGGGGGGTTAAATCTGCTGCACCTTAGCAAGCATGCCATAAAAGGTAACTAATTAGATGTTTGCTGAAATTGGCTGAAAGACACAGCTATCACAGCTTAGATATAAAATACAACACACTGTGCCTATCATCTTTTTAATGCAAACACAGGAGACAAAGAACTGGCCTCAAGAGTTCCTCATTGAAAGTACCAGCTATCTATTATCAGTTTCGTAAAAACAAATCCAGGAAGAATATGTGTTGTAATGTTTCACAAATGTAATGATATAATTACAGATGTATTCTATGGTGGTGAAGCTTTGACAACCGAACAGCCTCAGTCGTACACCTGCCCCCATTGTTCCAAAATGGGCTACTCCGAGTCCAGTCTTCATGAGCATGTTACAGCAGATCATTCGGACACCTCTGCTGAAGTGGTGAGAGTCTTATCGTACATGTCACACATGCTGATACGCAGCCTTTGAACAGTTGAATTCTTGAACCGCAGTACGATTGTTATATTTAGTTGAACAGCCAAAATGCAAAACTTTACTTGGCTCAGTTGATTAGTGAAAATGAATTTGTGTTTTGTATCATATTCCTATATTTTGTATTCCTTTATAGTCTTTCACTGAACTCCCCCAAGTGGGATCATGTCTGGGATTCTAATTGTGCTGCTTGTTTATTAGGATGGTTGACAGTTCAGACTTCACAAATAGCTGGCTTAACATTCATATTTGTGCTGGGCCATGCTGGTTTTTGAGGCAGCAAACATGAAGATTATCCTGCAGATACTGCGGTTACTGTGGCTGGTCCTCTACTAGACAGAAGTGATGTCATCAGTGAAGCATTTCCCATGAATACAAATACATCAAAGGGCATGACTGTATCCCTGTCTAGACTGATGGACATGAGGATGCAACCTGGAGCTGCAAGAAATTAATTTTTCACCAAGATGTCGAGGTGTTGGATTAGTCAACACAGAGCAGGCGTCGTCAGTCGTTCTATGCTTGTGGGTCAACCAGTATACTTGCCAGTTTTGTTGTCAACCAGTATACTTGCCAGTTTTGTTGTTATTGTCAACCACTAAACTTGTCAGTTTTGTTGTTGTTGTCAACCAGTATACTTGCCAGTTTTGTTGTTATTGTCAACCAGTAAACTTGCCAGTTTTGTTGTTGTTGTCAACCAGTATACTTGCCAGTTTTGTTGTTGTTGTCAACCAGTATACTTGTCAGTTTTGTTGTTGTTGTCAACCAGTATACTTGCCAGTTTTGTTGTTGTCAACCAGTATACTTGTCAGTTTTGTTGTTGTTGTCAACCAGTATACTTGTCAGTTTTGTTGTTGTTGTCAACCAGTATACTTGTCAGTTTTGTTGATGTTGTCAACCAGTATACTTGCCAGTTTTGTTGTTGTCAACCAGTATACTTGTCAGTTTTGTTGTTGTTGTCAACCAGTATACTTGTCAGTTTTGTTGTTGTCAACCAGTATACTTGCCAGTTTTGTTGTTGTTGTCAACCAGTATACTTGTCAGTTTTGTTGTTGTTGTCAACCAGTATACTTGTCAGTTTTGTTGTTGTCAACCAGTATACTTGTCAGTTTTGTTGTTGTTGTCAACCAGTATACTTGCCAGTTTTGTTGTTGTTGTCAACCAGTATACTTGCCAGTTTTGTTGTTGTTGTCAACCAGTAAACTTGCCAGTTTTTGTTGTTGTTGTTAACCAGTATACTTGTCAGTTTTGTTGTTGTTGTCAACCAGTATACTTGCCAGTTTTGTTGTTGTTGTCAACCAGTATACTTGCCAGTTTTGTTGTTGTCAACCAGTATACTTGTCAGTTTTGTTGTTGTCAACCAGTATACTTGTGAGTTTTGTTGTTGTCAACCAGTAAACTTGCCAGTTTTGTTGTTGTTGTCAACCAGTATACTTGCCAGTTTTGTTGTTGTCAACCAGTATACTTGCCAGTTTTGTTGTTGTCAACCAGTATACTTGTCAGTTTTGTTGTTGTCAACCAGTATACTTGCCAGTTTTGTTGTTGTTGTCAACCAGTATACTTGTCAGTTTTGTTGTTGTCAACCAGTATACTTGCCAGTTTTGTTGTTGTTGTAAACCAGTATACTTGCCAGTTTTGTTGTTACTAACACATGAATAATATTTATCCACTGCTCATTTTCTGTTCAGGTTTGTCCAATCTGTGCATCCTTACCCGGTGGAGATCCCAACCATGTGACTGATGACTTTGCAGCTCATTTAACAGTTGAACACAGGACACCCAGAGATTTCATATCCTTCCCTGTTAATAATCAAAGAAAAATATAGTGCAAATTAATTCAATTAATGTCTCTTTGCTGCATCTTCTTTTGTTTGTTTTCTAACCTTGTGATGTAGAGCAGGTAATCACACAGTGTCTACTAGTCATGATGCTAAGGGAAGGTGGTGAGTGGGGGGGGGGGGGGGGGGGGGGGGGGGGGGGTCATTCAACATAGATTAAGAACCATTTCAAAATAATGTTTCACGTTAACCCAGCCTACAGTGGGTAGAAGGTAAAGTCCCGGGAAGTAAAGGCAGTTGACATGATGTTGACCTCATAACCCATTGATCTATAAAATATCGGTCTATCCGTATGCCCAGTATGTCTGAAGGAGAAGAGTTCTCTACCTTTTAAAAATTTTTAAATAATATTTACATTTGTCTAATTCCTTATCGTCCAGCTTGTAATGTTGTCTTCCATCTGCTCACTTGCAAGAACTTCTTTAGATTACAGCATGTAGTTTTTTTTTGGTATAAATTCTCTGACCTTAACTGTACTTACGATGAACATCCTGGACTTCGCCACGTGCGGCGCATCCCGCACCCTGCCCGAGGTGTTGGGGGCACAAGAACACGCCGTGCCAATATGCAACATTTTGGGACAGGTGGTTCAACACTGACAGGTCTTTCACCCAGTAGCCGTGAGAATATGGATCCCATTGCAGGTTTGTAGACCACACTTACCTCTGCAATGTTTATCAGATGTGGTTAACTCTTTTTTCTTCCTCCTCCTCTGCTTTCGCCCTTAAAAAGATGGTTGGCATGTTGTGTTGTGGTTTACAGCTAGGCTAGAGTATCTGCGCATTTTGGCACAACAAATAAAATTTATATTCCTCATTAAATGGTTTTTATGACATGCTTGTTAAGAGGTCAGTGATCTTTTTTTTCTTACATAATGGAGCTCCATACCCTACACGGGGAGCTTAATTGTTTGAGAACCTGGAAACTCAATATCTGTTTATTGATTACAATCAGGACTTTTTTTTCTAGAGAAAGTGCTAATGCTCACCACAAAGTGTCTAAACAGGGCCCCAGTACTCACCACAAGGTGTCTAAACAGGGACTCAGTGCTCACTACAAGGTGTCTAAACAGGAACCCAGTACTCACCACAGAGTGTCTAAACAGGGCCCCAGTACTCACCACAAGGTGTCTAAACCGGGACCCAGTACTTATCACAAGTGGGAGTGCATCTGCACGAGAGGCAAGGAACCAACAATCTGCATACAAGTAAGTCAGATCTGTAAAACAGATGTGCATACAACACTGAAGTTCTGGAACAAGACTTATGTTCAGAAGTGGACGAACAACCAGAACTTTCTGCCAGAGTTTACAGCCAGTGAACACGAAGAAGAAGAATTATATTTTATCTGACTTGTCACTTTAACTCTTGCTGCCTCTTGGTTGTAATATTTTAACTCCTTAAGACTTGAAGGTTGTTGTTTCAATGTACACTTACTTTGCAATCAAGGAAGTTGAAGGGAGAGATGCCTGATATTGAAAATGTTAATTATACTCAGTGTTCTTTTTCCCCCCAGCTCCCAGGTTTCTTTCTCAGACTTCAGCATTTAGTCTGTTCATAAAACCTGCTGTCCTTGGAGATTTCTGCTTACCCCAGAGTTTAGTTTCTGGTGTGGCTCTTTGTGCCACAATGTCTGTAGAGTTTAGTTTTCAGCGTTGTTCCTTTGTAGATTCTGCTTCCTACCCACTGAGGTTAACTTTTAGTGTGCCTCTTTCCAGATCTTTGTAGAGTTTAGTTTCTAGTGTCTCTCCTTGTGTCCAGATCTTTGTAGTTTAGTTTCTAGTTTCTCTCCTTGTGTCCAGAATTTTGTAGTTTAGTTTCTAGTGTCTCTCCTTATGTCCAGATCTTTGTAGAGTTTAGTTTCTAGTGTCTCTCCTTATGTCCAGATCTTTGTAGAGTTTAGTTTCTAGTGTCTCTCCTTATGTCCAGATCTTTGTAGAGTTTAGTTTCTAGTGTCTCTCCTTATGTCCAGATCTTTGTAGAGTTTAGTTTCTAGTGTCTCTCCTTGTGTCCAGATCTTTGTAGTTTAGTTTCTAGTCTCTCCTTGTGTCCAGATTTTTGTAGTTTAGTTTCTGGTGTCTCTCCTTGTGTCCAGATCTTTGTAGAGTTTAGTTTCTAGTCTCCTTGTATCCCGATTTTTTTAGAGTTTAGTTTCTAGTGTCTCTGCTTCTATTCAGATCTTTGTAGAGTTAACATTCTGGTATTAGTTTCTTCTTGTCTACAGAACTTTTTATAGTTTAGATTCTAGTATTGACCCTTGTGTCCATATCTTGGCAGATCCTACCAGTCATTAAACAAGCTACACAGTTGGTTTAGACCGTCTGGTTGTACAGAGGAATGCTGAATGGTTAAAATACAGAATTTAAAAGTTAATAAAAGGGTTATATATAAAGATATTTGTGGCTGGTTTGATATCACCAACCATTGAGTGCTAGTTGGTTTGTAACGATGTCTAGAATCGTGTCCTTGACGAGCAGCTTGCATGAATAGAATCATTTAATTTGTTTTTAAATAGACAAAAACAGCCCAAACATCAGAAAGAAGTGGCCAGGTTTTTTAAAGCCACTTTATGAAAAGAAACAAAAACTGGAAAAATTTATGTAGAAATAAAGACAACAAGAGAAGATTCTTGACAGCTTCTTATCATGTACAGCTTGAACTGAAACATTCTATTGGTTAATCACTAGATTTGGAAGGGCAAATTGTGGAGTGTGATACTGCTGCTGTGTATCCTAATGTTATAGATCAAATGACAGCTGTGTGTACATTAGAGACATGATTTGTAACATACACTTCCTTGTATTTTGAGTTCAGATGTAAATTATGAATGTTCATTTTTGTAGAGTTGTTGTCACAGCTGTCGAGTGTGCGCAACCGCGCCGCTGCAGCACAGAGTGTTTCTTCCCAATTACAGCAGCTGGAGATGCAGCTGCAGTCAACGAGGTTAGTACTTCATCTTAGGGTTCAAATAGAAGGTCATCCCCTTGTGGGTTCCTGGGGCCCCGTTTTGGGAGGTGGGGGAGGAATAGATTCACTGCCCCCTAACAGGCTAATTAGGGGTCTATTCTTCAAAGTGCATGCACAACTGAAGTTCTGGAGCAAGACCAAAGTCCAGAAGTGGACAAACAACCAGAACTTTCCTGATGGAATTTATAGCCGTGGACACAAAGACGAGTCAAGTATGGTTGGTCATGTTACCATGGTGATGAACAAGCTGCCTGATAGGTGAGTTCCGTGATGAATAAGCTGCCTGATAGGTGAGTTCCGTGATGAACAAGCTGCCTGATAGGTGAGTTCCGTGATGAACAAGCTGCCTGATAGGTGAGTTCCGTGATGAACAAGCTGCCTGATAGGTGAGTTCCATGATGAACAAGCTGCCTGATAGGTGAGTTCCATGATGAACAAGCTGCCTGATAGGTGAGTTCCATGATGAACAAGCTGCCTGATAGGTGAGTTCCGTGATGAACAAGCTGCCTGATAGGTGAGTTCCGTGTTGAACAAGCTGCCTGATAGGTGAGTTCCGTGATGAACAAGCTGCCTGATAGGTGAGTTCCGTGTTGAACAAGCTGCCTGATAGGTGAGTTCCGTGTTGAACAAGCTGCCTGATAGGTGAGTTCCGTGATGAACAAGCTGCCTGATAGGTGAGTTCCGTGATGAACAAGCTGCCTGATAGGTGAGTTCCGTGATGAACAAGCTGCCTGATAGGTGAGTTCTGTGATGAACAAGCTGCCTGATAGGTGAGTTCCATGATGAACAAGCTGCCTGATAGGTGAGTTCCGTGATGAACAAGCTGCCTGATAGGTGAGTTCCGTGATGAACAAGCTGCCTGATAGGTGAGTTCCATGATGAACAAGCTGCCTGATAGGTGAGTTCCATGTTGAACAAGCTGCCTGATAGGTGAGTTCCATGTTGAACAAGCTGCCTGATAGGTGAGTTCCATGATGAACAAGCTGCCTGATAGGTGAGTTCCGTGTTGAACAAGCTGCCTGATAGGTGAGTTCCGTGATGAACAAGCTGCCTGATAGGTGAGTTCCATGATAAACAAGCTGCCTGATAGGTGAGTTCCATGATGAATAAGCTGCCTGATAGGTGAGTTCCGTGTTGAACAGAATTGGTAATCGTTAACACATAGTGGTATTTGGTAGATTGTAAACAGTAATAAGAAGGAAGTCATGACTGAAGCCAGGGGTACAGATATGTTGGGTTCATAACACTGATGTGGTAACATAGACATACACTTAAGACACAAGTTTAGATTGCAAATGAAATGATGTATAAGCTGTTGCATAACATACAAGCTCAGATTGCGAATGAAAAAATGTATCAGCTATCACATAACATACAAGTTCAGATTGCAAGTGAAATACGCTATCACATAACATACAAATTCAGATTGCAAGTGAAATAATGTATAAGCTATCACATAACATACAAGTTCAGATTGCAAATGAAATAATGTATCGGCTATTACATAACATACAAGTTCAGATTGCAAGTGAAATAATGTATCAGCTATCACATAACATACAAGTTCAGATTGCAAGTGAAATGATGAATAATCTATCACATACATACAAGTTCAGATTGCAAATGAAATAATGAATCAGCTATCACATACAAGTTCAGATTGCAAGTGAAATCATAATTCAGCTATCACATAACATACAAGTAGACAAAAGTTGAGTTTGTGAATGAAACATTTATTCAGTAGTAATGTATCAGCTGTCACCTAACACCCAAACATATGGACTAAGAGTTAGAAAGATGTGTTGCTAACAGTATATGAAATAATAAAAAGTCACACCATTGAAATGAAATGCTCAACAAAATTGTTGGAAGTTGAGAGATGAGATCAGATGAGAAACAAACACATTTTAGCATTTTCAGTTTGCACAAGTCTCAACAGTCCAGACCATGAATTGAACCATTTCTGCACGAGTTAGAGGTGGGCATGATAATCTATTTGCCACTTTGTCCCGAAACAGATTATGATGAGATTCTCCCCCCCCCCTCCCCCCCCCATGTGCAGTTACTGCCTGTATTTACAACTTTTGAGGTGAAAGGAAGAAGGGACCTCTGGGCCTGGGGATTGAGGGCGGCATTGCTAGTGCAGCCACCACAGACTGCGCAGGTTATGATTTGATTTTTGCTCTTGGCAGAACAAATCCAGAACCTTACTGAGAATTTAAATTTCGATCTCCCTTATAAGAGCCAGATGTTCTTAACCATTTCAACCAGGGCTTCTCATTCCTACTTGTGATGCCAGTCTATGAATATTGATGTCTGTCAAGCTTATTCCTGTCTTCACTGAAAATTTGTTTGTTTAAACAGGCAACAGTTAGAACGCTTACCAAGAAGACAGGCGGAACAGCCAAAACCACCATCTGCAGCCAATTCTATTCCTTTGCAACCAGAGCCAGCTAATAATATCACGACAGTAGCGACCAAGTCAGATTCACAGTTTCTTCTCACAAAGTATGTTTATTTCTTGTGTAATTTTCTGGTAAATAAGGAATATGGAGAGGTACAATTATCTCTGTGGTCTTGCGATACACTTTAAATCTATTTTTTCTTCACTTTCTCTTTTGCCACTCCAGGTCTTAGGGAAGATAAAAGTTTCTACTTCTTGCTTTTATAGCCACCTCGACAATAGACACATCACATTGTGGTAGAGTTTCTCCGATATCTGTCTATCTTGCTCTTGATCTACTTTGTGCTCTGCGTCCCTTTCCTCTTTTGGTATATGCCTTCTGTGGTTTGATGTCACAGGGCATTCTTTCTAAATAGGCAAGCCATTTTAGTTATGGCAAGGCAGTACACTTGCCTGTTAACCCGATGGTTGTAAATTTAGTTTCCTGTTGAGTTGGATATTGTTTAAAAAAAAAAAAGGACCATGACTCTCTGGTTGACTGTTGTCTAAAATGGGCACCAAGTAAAAGTAGGAAGTTAAAGCTGCCTGCATGATCCTGATAAGGTGATGTTTAGATGATTGGTCTAAAAATATGATACTAGATACTAAATATCCAATACACCCTGGGGGCTGAGTGGTCACAAAGTATGGTGTTCTCCTCGAGTGCTGGAGGTCCCGGGTTCATGTCCTGGTTAAGGCTGGAATTTTTTCGTGTGGACTTCTAGTAATTTTCCCTAGTCTCTGAGTAGTAAGATTATACGCCTGTATGTATTCTTGCGCACGTAAAAAATCCCTTGGCAGTTAGAAATTGAAAAGAGTAGCCTAACGGCACTGCCCGGGCAGAATGTGGAGTAAAGAATCAACTCAGAGTATTTCAGCATCCGTGCCGGTGCAACAGTTCGTGCACTATGCTGAGAATCTTCAGGCTCGAGTTAGAAGTAGAGCGGAGTACTTATGGGTTACACCCGTGTGCCATGATGTTGATCCATCAAATAAACACACATCCAGTACACCTTAGAAAAGAATCCTTTACTTTATACCGCAAATGTCTTTAATGAATCTATCTTAAGAATTCTCCATAAGGTTTCTAGGGTTTTAGTGGGGGAGCTTGCAATAACATGCATGCTGTAGTCGGCAACTGTTTTGGGTATTGCTGAAATTGGAGTGTTTGACCAAAAGACATAGATATCACAGCTTGGCTGTTAACTACAATACATAGTAAACCATAGTAGCAGGGAAGGGCAATAAGTAAGTCACAAAGAGTTATAAGATAGCAGGAAAATGTAGTTGGTGGTTTATAAATGTGTCATTAGGTGGCAGCAACATCAAACTTTATGTCTTCTTTCATTAGGTGTTGCATGCGCATTCGCAACACAGAAACAAAGTGACAACTTTACTCAAAGAACAACATGCTGTTGTGTGTATATTTTTGAGGGCAAAAGGGCTGCCTGCAAAGGACATTCATAAGGAAATGCCTACTGCTTCCTGTTTATGCTTAGAAATGTTTATCCCGTAAAGCAGTGCATAGCTGAGCGAAAAAATTTTCTCAGCTTCTGCAGTTGTCCGATCTGGTCGTCCTATTGAGGTTGCAGGAGTTGCTTTTGTGCAGCGAGTAGAGGAGATGATTAGAGGCGATAGGCGAGTAGCGGTTGACTCTGTAGCAGCTTCAATAGGGTGCTCGCGTGGTTTAGCATACAACATAATGCATGATCGATTGAAATTTAAGAAAGTGTGCTCAAGATGGGTACCCAGACAATTGACGGACAAACACAAAATAAACCGATTAAACCTGCCCTTGCAGCATCTCTGTTAAATGCAGATAAAGGAGAAGACATGCTGAACAGGATTATTACTGGGGACGAATCATGGGTGCATCACTACCAGCCTGAATCAAAGCCTGTTTCAGTGCAATAAAAACATCCTTCTTCGCCATGTGTTAAAAAATTCAAGGTTATGCCTCAGCAGTGAAGGTTATGCTTACAGTGTTCTGAGATTGTCAAGGAGTACTTTTAACAATTCAAAAAATGTGAATGGTGCTTCATACTGTAAAGTTCTGTCGATGCTTCACGATGCAATTTGAAGAAAACGTACAGCCCTGCTGACTAGAGGAGTACTGCTCCTTCAAGACAATACGTCATGGTTACCTCAGGAGAAAATTAACCATCCAGGGTGAGAACTTCTGGATCATCCAACTTACAGCCTGGACTCAGCCACCTAGTAATTTTCACCTTTTTTTTTGGTCCGCTGAAAACCCACCTTGGCTGGGGACATTACTTTGCGAATGACGCAGAAGTTGACTGAAGTGAAAATGGGGTTTAGAAAACAGTTTGCACTTCTATGCAGCAGGTTTGAGAGGACTGATAAAACAATGGGACAGGTGCCTCAGTATTGGCAAAAATTCTGTTAAAATAGAGACAGTATGTGCGTAAAAATAAACAATTTCCAAGTTATCATTTTTTGTAAAACAAACATTTGTGACTTACTTATTGACTTTCCCTTGTAGTAAGAGTAGATCATTGTGGCATGCCAGCTGCTTAGTAAAGTTTGGTCTAGAGTCTTCATTACCATCTGATCAGTCTCCATGGCGCACTCAGGCAGGCTTTTCAAGTCCATCTGCTAGTCATGCCTATTCTCCTAAAACCTTGTCATCCTATTGTACATTTCTCTTTTGCTATGTCCTTCAAGGTGCTTCATGTTTTGTCCAACTTTGACTCCATCCTCATTCAGTCATGTTTAACTTGATAGTCCTGCTTTTCAAAATTGATTTCCTTTTTATCCATTTAATTAATACAACCACATTTCCAAGGCTGTAGTCAATTCCTCCAAACTGGATGTTAAACCCAGGTCAATCTGTTGATAGTTAAATGAAAAATCCACTTTGCTTTCATGCCTTCTTATTTAAACAGGAAATATAATTGTATTATTTTCAGCTCCTAGTGTAGGTTCTGGGGCCCTACTATAGGGAAAACAAGAATAGATCCACTGCCAAACCAAAAGCATGTCGTTAGAGTTGAATAATTGGGAGTTTCCTTCGAAGTCGGAGTGGATCTGCCTGAGAGGCAAGGAACCAGCAGTCTGTATACAAATGAGTCAGATCTGTAAAAGGGATGCACATGCAACACTCAAGTTCTGGAACAGGACTGCAGTCCAGAAGTGGAGGAACAACCAGAACTTTTTGCCAGAGTTTACAGATGGTGAACACGAAGAAGAAGAAGACTCAGCAAATACTTTATAACATAAAGTAAAGAAGTGGGCGGAGAATTACTAAACAGGCACTGGAATGGAAAACAAATGAAACATACATTCAGAGCAACCAAGGGTGCTGGTCTGGACTGCATCCATGATATAGAAAATATACAAATACGTGTAAAAATATTGATTATTAAAGCATAAACCTTATAGACACATTAGCTATTGATGGTTAAAGAACAGAATGGAGAACTAACTAGATTGTGAGTTCTGTGTGATGTGTAGCAGCATGATAGGATGGTCAGTTGTTCATACATAGGAAAAATAAACACATCACTAATGCTATTACAAGGATAACTCCACCGGTGTTTATGTATGTTCTCAGCAGGGGAGGACACACCACATCGAAATGTGTTTTTAAAAACAGTGGTGTTTTTCCAATGAATGGAAACATGGAACACACTGTAGAACGGGGAGTAAGAAATTAGCTGCTTTCATCATTTGTGTCCAGGCAAAAAAAAATGATACACGGTGTTGGAGATACAAAACGTGAATCTTGATCACCTACACATTTGGTGATACACACTCAGGTGATTGTATGCATCCCTTTGGGACAGCAATTTCTGCTGGCACAGGGCAGAGCAGTTACAGGGCAACCCCTCTCCAGGCAAGTTTGAACCTTGACTAACAACTTACGGTTTGTGTATCGATGTCTGTTTCAGATTGTGTGCTGAAAATACAAGCTTGGACCTGGGTGTGAATTCTGGCGAGAATGACATTGCTCAGCGCAATGTATTTATGCAGGAACTGCTACTGGCTACGTTGACAGAGCAGCTCAGCTTGATAACTGAAGGCTCCGGGGATGACCCAAGCTCCATATTGGAAGCTCTTCGGTCTCCGGAATCAGATGGGGAGCAGAGGTCTCCACTTATTCAGAAGGAGCATCAGAAAAATACAAATGAATCACACAACAAGCACCAAAATAGTTGCACGTTAGACAGGGCAGTGGAAAAGGCCCCAGGAAGTCAAGGGGCCCGGCCTTTGTCGGCTGGGGCCCACAGGGAGAATTCGTGGGGTCGGGCAGGGGGTACTACCACAGGAGGTAGTCCACGTCAGATTTGTAGTCCTATCACTGTCTCAAACACAGTGGCGATTCATGGCCCAAATTTAGGCCCGCTGGGAGGGATGGGTGTCCTGCAAGGACGGGCGTCGTCTGCCCCTCATGGGGGTCGGGAGAGAGGGCTGAATCCAGCCTCGGCAAAACGGAGCATGCTCAAACACATGCCGCCTCAGAGAGGAGCCTCAGACACAGACCCTCCCCCGCACTAGACTACTCTGTATTGTCTCTGAGGAGTTTCCATTCTTCCTAATAAGTCTTTTACCATCTCCTCTGCCATCAGTAAATTATTGTTCAGGTGTATTCATTGAGAATACGGAATAGTTCTTTTCATCACAAAACATTCTCCTTTGACTGTTTGCACCACATGCTGGGTACTTGTATTGTTTCTCTAAATTTTTTTTGATGGATCTTAGAACAAACTTGTTATTGTTGATAATGATTGCAATAGCAACCCAGATTACATTTTCTCCCCCCATTAAATTTTACTATTGTTGTTTTCCTTTGAATTTTGATCTTTTGGTTGAAAAATGTTAAGTGCAGAACTGGTATGTTCTTTATCCAGATAAATGTATATAGTCTTGTTTTCATGTCACTGTCTGTTCACCTTATGTTGTGTGTGTGTGGTGAATAAGAGCAAGCAAAGGCTGTTATCTTTTTTTTTAAGTGTGCTTTTTTTGTTCAGATATCAATGAAACTGTGATATTGCGTTATTATATCTGTTTTATTTTGGTTTGGAGTGATTGTTCATCATTACATTTCATCATTAAACGTGTGTGCTTTTCATGTTCCCTGGTTTTTTGTAGTGTTCTGATTCTTTTTTGTTTTTTTAGGCAGAATAAACTTGATTGTATCATATGGATGATTGATGATGCTTTAATCGGGTGTTTAACAGTGTGAACAGAAAATAATTTGTTGTGCACGGTCAACATTCTTGCAGTTGTGGAGTGCCTGAAACACTTGACTGGGTGGTTCAACTATACAATGGCTATGACTGACTACTGAGGGTTAAAATATATGTATACATTGTTTAGTTATTAGTCACTGATCATAGACCCAGACAGATTAGCTATTGGTGCTTTGTTTATTTTAACAATAAAATATATATATATATATTAGACAAGGAATATGAGTTAGCAGTTTTAATGAAAACCATCTTTGACACACACTGAGAAAACAGGAGACCAGCATATCCAGAATGGAACCCACAGGGGCATAGGAATAAAGGAAGGCCAAAAACACATGGAGAAGAGAGCTGGAGAATGAAGTTAGAAAGATGGGGATGACATGAGGAGAGAGCTCCATGTAATGGCGAAGGATAGAACGACTTGGCGTGAGTTGATTGAGGGCCTATGCTCCATTGGGGGATAGAAAGGCAGAAGAAGAAGAAAGTATTGACAGCTGAAAACACAAGATGTTTGCAACTTTTAAGCATAGTAGTGATGGAGAAAATCAGAAAATGACTCTCCTTAAATGTCAAGAAAACAGAAACAATTATTATAACAAAGGAAACAAACACCAACATGTAACAATTACAGTAGAGGCCAAAATGCTTAAGCAGGTCAACAAGCTGAGATATTTGGGGACAGTTATCACATCTGATGGAATATGTGCTGAGATATTTGGGGACAGTTATCACATCTGATGGAATATGTGCTGAGATTTTTGGGGACAGTTATCACATCTGGTGGAATATGTGCTGAGATGTTTGGGGACAGTTATCACATCTGGTGGAATATGTGCTGAGATGTTTGGGGACAGTTATCACATCTGATGGAATATGTGCTGAGATGTTTGGGGACAGTTATAACATCTGGTGGAATATGTGCTGAGATATTTGGGGACAGTTATAACATCTGGTGGAATATGTGCTGAGATATTTGGGGACAGTTATAACATCTGGTGGAATATGTGCTGAGGTATTTAGGGACAGTTATAACATCTGGTGGAATATGTGCTGAGGTATTTGGGGACAGTTATAACATCTGATGGAATATGTGCTGAGGTATTTGGGGACAGTTATAACATCTGATGGAATTTTTGCTGAGGTATTTGGGGACAGTTATAACATCTGATGGAATATGTGCTGAGGTATTTGGGGACAGTTATAACATCTGATGGAATATGTGCTGAGATGTTTGGGGACAGTTATCACATCTGATGGAATATGTGCTGAGGTATTTGGGGACAGTTATAACATCTGATGGAATATGTGCTGAGGTATTTGGGGGCAGTTATAACATCTGATGGAATATGTGCTGAGGTATTTGGGGACAGTTATAACATCTGATGGAATATGTGCTGAGATGTTTGGGGACAGTTATCACATCTGATGGAATATGTGCTGAGGTATTTGGGGACAGTTATAACATCTGATGGAATATGTGCTGAGGTATTTGGGGGCAGTTATAACATCTGGTGCAATATATGGTGAGATATTTGGGGACAGTTATAACATCTGATGGAATATGTGCTGAGATATTTGGGGACAGTTATCACATCTGGTGGAATATGTGCTGAGGTATTTGGGGACAGTTATAACATCTGATGGAATATGTGCTGAGGTATTTGGGGACAGTTATAACATCTGATGGAATTTTTGCTGAGGTATTTGGGGACAGTTATAACATCTGATGGAATATGTGCTGAGGTATTTGGGGACAGTTATAACATCTGATGGAATATGTGCTGAGATGTTTGGGGACAGTTATCACATCTGATGGAATATGTGCTGAGGTATTTGGGGACAGTTATAACATCTGATGGAATATGTGCTGAGGTATTTGGGGGCAGTTATAACATCTGATGGAATATGTGCTGAGGTATTTGGGGACAGTTATAACATCTGATGGAATATGTGCTGAGATGTTTGGGGACAGTTATCACATCTGATGGAATATGTGCTGAGGTATTTGGGGACAGTTATAACATCTGATGGAATATGTGCTGAGGTATTTGGGGGCAGTTATAACATCTGGTGCAATATATGGTGAGATATTTGGGGACAGTTATAACATCTGATGGAATATGTGCTGAGATATTTGGGGACAGTTATCACATCTGGTGGAATATGTGCTGAGGTATTTGGGGACAGTTATAACATCTGGTGGAATATGTGCTGAGGTATTTGGGGACAGTTATAACATCTGGTGGAATATATGCTGAGGTATTTGGGGACAGTTATAACATCTGATGGAATATGTGCTGAGGTATTTGGGGACAGTTATAACATCTGATGGAATATGTGCTGAGGTATTTGGGGACAGTTATAACATCTGATGGAATATATGCTGAGGTATTTGGGGACAGTTATAACATCTGGTGGAATATGTGCTGAGGTATTTGGGGACAGTTATAACATCTGATGGAATATGTGCTGAGGTATTTGGGGACAGTTATAACATCTGATGGAATATGTGCTGAGGTATTTGGGGACAGTTATAACATCTGATGGAATATATGCTGAGGTATTTGGGGACAGTCATAACATCTGGTGGAATATGTGCTGAGGTATTTGGGGATAGTTATAACATCTGATGGAATATGTGCTGAGGTATTTGGGGACAGTTATAACATCTGATGGAATATGTGCTGAGGTATTTCGGAACATCTGATGGAATATGTGCTGAGGTATTTGGGGACAGTTATAACATCTGGTGGAATATGTGCTGATGTATTTGGGGACAGTTATAACATCTGATGGAATATGTGCAGTAGAGATTAAGATCAGGATAAAAAACAGGTGCATGTGACACTTCAAATGATAGCAAATATTTTTTGGAACAGGTCTCTCATTAAACGTAAGAAAAAGATTACTGAAATGTTATGTTGAACCAATGATGCTATATGGTTGTGAATGAACAAATTAAGCAGAACATGAACATCACGGGGTTTCTAAGATGCTGCGTGTACCATAGGCAGCCAGAGTAACTAACAACCTCTGCCTGGAAATGACTAATGAAATTTGAAAACTGTTTACAGCTATAAGAAGGAGGCAGCTATTCAATGAGAGGGGAGGCACTGGGGAACGTCACGGTGACTGGAAAGATCAACGGTAGAAGAGGTTGACCCAGAGGGATGAGAGTCTGGCAGCCTGAAGCGATGGCTTGGAGGAATATCAGCAGTGGAATTGATACCAAGGACTGAGACATGGGCACTCACATGGCCTGGCAGGGCACATGATGATGCTGGTTAAAGTTTGGACCCTAAAGGGTGGGCTTCATAGAATTTGTGGTTATTGGTGATGGATGTTTCAAAGCACTGTTTGATAATTGGTCGTTAAGGTTTAGACTGAAGTCTGAAAAGATAGACCTATGATTGAAGGTTAAAGTGTAGACCTGATAAGATAAGACTGATGATTGAACGTTAAAGTATACACCTGATAAGATAGTGATCAGAGATTAAAGTGTAGATCTGATGTGATTGAAGGTTAAAGACTGGAGGCCCTGCATTGATTTCACCAGTAGTATGAGGATGGACAGCTCACAATGCAGTGGCAAAGTACTGAATGTAAAATTGCCCAGTAAAAGCATAAACAACCAACAAATGCTGGAGTGGTTTGTGACACCCTGTAAAGGATAAGCAACTAACTGTAGACCACAAGCAGACATTGCCAGGAAACAAACCAGAGAATGATTGAACAGGATGGTGACAATACAGAACTTGTCATAAACATCACAGAATACAGGGCGCAGAAGGTTTCCATCATCATGTAGCATTTTGCTCTCATCACGGTCTGCCTGATGGAAACTCGGTTCCCCACCAGCTCTCCCACTTCATGCATATTCCTACCAAGGCATAATTTTTTACATCATAAGCCCATATTTGTACTGGTCGGCCCCTGCCGGTCCTGCCTGCACGTCTTCTGCTGTTAATGTTTTCTTAACCGCTGTGGCACTTGATATCATTAGATTATTTCGTTTTCCGAGACAAGATACTGTTTACCAGCCAATCCTGCTTGATGTTCAGATCTTTTAGGTTGTCAGTATTTCTTTTTATCTTTTTCCATAGTATTCTGAGAATCTTTCTGTAGCATTTCAGCTCTAAAGACCCTGTTTTCTTCCGCAAGGTCTGCGAGATAGTCCATAGTCTGTATGTTAGCACAGGGCAGATGGATGCTCTCAAGTCTGACTTTGATCTCTTTCCTGGTGCTTAACCACAGACTTTTAATGCTGTTTAATCTTCAAGCTACAGGGAAGATGGATGCTCTAAAAAGTCTGACTTTTGATCTCTTTGATGGTGCATAACCACAGACTTGTAATGCTGTTTTATCTTCACATGGTTAACCTCTTCATTAGTGTCTGTACATAGGAAGAATGAACACATCATCAGTGCCATTACAAGCCTAACTGCAGTTGTGTTTTTGCATGCATTCTTCAGCAGGAGAACACTTAGCAAAATGTCTTTTCCTGCACACTCTACCGTACTCCATCCCCCCATGGTGCTTGACATGGCTAAAAGATCCCAGCTTTCGAGGCAGGTTCCTGTTTATGAGCCAATTCTCTTTGATGATCTGGTCATGCAGTATGTCTGCATTTTTTTCTAGGTCCACGGCATTCTAAGAATTGTTGTGCAGCATTTCAGTTGAAAAGCTCTGGTTTTCTTCTTTGGAGACTGAGTCCTTTACTTGCTATGGGAAAGGTGCGTGATCTCAAAATGTTTAAACTCGCTTGCAGGTACTGTGCCAGGGGTCAGCAGAAGACATTTAAGGGGTCATTGATATCACACCCCTACCCAACCTTTAACTTTAGAGGGCAACCTTTCTTATCTGCGATTCTAATTTTTTATAAATGATATAAGTTCTTCAGTGTGACTAGCAGCAGACCTTTGAATCACAAGAGGTGTCCATAGGTCTTGGCTAATTGGAAGCCACTGCCCTAGAACCCTACTGGTCTATGTAGAGAGCACTCACACATACTTTGATTGAAATAAAGTACACAAAACATTGGTGGGGGGGGGGGGGGGCGAGGATGTCGGGGTTTATGTCAACCACCACTTAACAGTTTTTAAGATGACTGAAACATCTGGTTGCTGTAAAATCCTGGCCTGCACAGTTTGTGACAACTTCGCACTTAAATTCTCAGGTTGAGAAACCTCCCAGGCTGTATCACACAAGTGGTAATACGACTGGCAGTTGTGGCTCTAAAACTCTCTTGTATTTGTTCATAGCGGAATGCGTGTGTACAAAGGAGAAAACTAGTGTACATATCGTGACAACAGGCTGGAGGGTAAGAGAAACAAGAGAAGTATGAGAGGAGAGGATGCTTGGCATCAAGGCACATCTGTAGAAATGATTAGCAGTGCATGAGACCGAAGGATGTGGACTGACATGACCAACACCACGTGGCACTGATATATTTTGACCCGTTTTTTTTTTTAAGTCTCTTGTTATGCTTGCTTCCCTATGGAGTTCTCAATACAGAATGGAGTATATACGCAAATTGCATGCACAGTATAACTGCATCAATAAAGAGCTCTTATCACTTTATGTAGAGAGCCACCATGGTGCAGCTGCTGGACGCTCACCTAAAGACCTGAAGGTCATGGGTTCAGGCCCTGACGGAACATTATTTAAAAAAAAAAAACACTGACCGCATCACCCACCGAGTTAAATTGGTCTTTAACTCTTTGAGTCCCAGGCGGTTTAGCATCAGAGGCCCAAGGGGTAGTCAAGAGAGATGTAAAATCTGCGCATCTTGCATTTCTTGGGATCAAAAGAGCTAAAACAAAGGTCTTACCCAGTACGCCTAAATGCATGCAAAAGGTTCCTTTATCATTTGAGATACAACCAAATAATGCTATTTTGAAATGCATTTTTGGGGGTGATATACGTTTCATAATAAGAATGTTATATACAAATTGTGTTTATCAATTAATAGTACAAGCAAATACTGTTTCACAACTTTAGTTAGTCAAAATACTGTTTCTCAACTAGTTTGTTGTGTACTTTATGAACTGACATTAAAATATGGCCATTCCTATAAGTGATCTGAAGTGGCTGCCATATGAAGTGGCATTCAGTGTGAAAACAGTTAGAATATATCTTTATTCATTTATTATAATTTAATTTCATAATGAAACTTGAAATGTTTTTTTTTTTTCATTTCTGAAATATATAAGAATTTTTTTCTTAAGTGTTGATTTTTCTAGTCTGTTTTTGTCTGTGACTCCCCACTTTTACTGAGTGTTAGTAACAGCATTTTTCAGAAGCCTTGCTGATGTGACGACTGGAACAGAGTTGATCATTGCCTGTGTTTGTCCAATCAGCCACCTCATGGATAATAAGTTTTCATTCCCATTTGGTTCTGGGGAAGGGGGGGGGGGGGGGGAGAGAGATTAGGCCTACTGTCTTTTTATCAAGCA
Source organism: Candidula unifasciata (assembly GCA_905116865.2). Lineage (NCBI taxonomy): Eukaryota > Metazoa > Mollusca > Gastropoda > Stylommatophora > Geomitridae > Candidula > Candidula unifasciata. The sequence continues at coordinate 92,870 of CAJHNH020000433.1, read as the reverse complement.
TGTCGTAAAAAGTGACTTATTAGAGGTGTTGCCTTCAAAGTTGGAGGGCATCTGCCTGAGAGGTGAGAAACCAGCAGTCCGCATACAGATAAGCCAGATCTGTAAAACTGACATGCACGCAAAACTGAAGTAGTGGAATAAGAAATGGACAAACTGCCAGAAATTTCCACCGGGGCTTTCCACTGGTGGACACGGAGAAGATATATATATAGTTGTTCTCTTTATGGATTTATTAGGTCAGAAAGAGGGGATCTCCCCAAATATATTGCTACACTGTTTGATAAGCATCAATACTTGCATGAAGTATTATTGTGACAGAGTGAAAGATGCATACTTGTCAGGTGAGCATCTCCGCTGTATTTTCAATAAATTGTGTACACTGCTGTCTTAGTTTTGTTTTGTGTGTGCTCTTAAATTAGGCTGTCGCCAATAAATTCACATGATCATATATAAAAACATACACCTGAAAATCAATCAATGCCCCATGGAAAACAGAAACAAGCACTATCCAGGAACGTTGTTGCTTTCCTCAAAGTGAAGTCAGACTCTCTGTGCCCACTTCATGAGGGATTATTCAAGCAGCAAAAAAAAAACCAGAATATTCAGTCATATCCTGTATGGGTTGCGTTGAAGTCGCCATCGAATATGTTAGCCGCCTTACCAACAACAGCCTCCTGCTTCAAACATTAACATTACAGTCCACACCACACTTGATGGAAGCTGTAGAAAGCAGATTACCAGCATTGTGGACACTTAGAAGACTGATTGATGAAAACAAAGATAAAGGTGATGCTATAGTTGACACCCACGGATCAGTAATTCAGGGCAAGCGAATTGCATGGGCATTCTCAGTAAGTTTGAACAAAGAAGACACAAACAATAGACTGCACAATTTATTGCCTGGCATATTTCGCTGTATCTCATCAGGTGCATACTTCAGTAACAATTAATTAAAATGAAGCAAATATGTTTCAGTTTCTAGGATTCAGCTATTTGCTTCATTTTAATTAATTGTTACTGAAGTATGCACCTGATGAGATACAGCGAAATATGCCAGGCAATAAATTGTGTAGTCTATTGTTTGTGTCTTCTTTGTTCAAATTTACAACGGGGAAACATTGCTTTGATTCTCAGTAAGCTCAAGGGGGGAAACCATCAAGGAGATGAATAGCACCTTTGCCTTTACAACTAGCAGCCTTACAATGGAAACTATGGCCGTAAAAGGATGGCTTGGTACTCAAGGTTTCACACATACGTGTATACTTAGTGACTCAATGAATATACTTTAAAAAAAATCCAGGCTGGTTTTATCAGACAAGAATAGATTGCATCACTAAGCACTTTGCGATGGCTGCTCTAACCTTCATCTTTGTGTCAGGTCATGCGGGTGTTTAAGGGGAGGAGCATGTAAGATGATCTTGCAGACATTGTGGTTCCTATAGCTGGTCCAGTACTGCAAGAAGTCATGTGCAGCACTTATTGTGACGATGAGCAGGCCAAACGGCATGACTCCATATCCCAGTCTAGGCTTATGGACATGCGGTGCAGCCTCGAATATTTCACTAAGGGAACAAGACGTTTCATTAATCAACACAGAACAGGCGTCATCCGTCATTTTATGCTTGTAAAGCGTAAAGCTTTTGAGGAGGAGATCGGAGCATCTATGGATCTGTCTGGAGTGCTGTGATGATAATCCTTACTAATCACTGCTCCATGTCTTTATCACTCACAATATTGTTAAACTGCTGTTTATTTATTTCCATATAACATAATAAGGGCACTTGTCGTATTTGTTTTCTCTCTATCTAAACAGGCAGGAAAACAAGTATCATAAACAAGATAAATGATGCCCTTTATGTTCACAAAGTTTAAGAATTGTGTTTCCCCTAAAAAAAGCCATGGCAATGACAATTTTTTTTTCAGTATGCTTTTAATATAAGCCCTACCCTAAAAAATAAGATCTATTTAAGATTGTCATGAACAAGAAATGCTCATTTCATCAAAGCTTTATTGCTAGACACAAGAGACTGCAGTCAGTGGTTCTACAAGAAATGGAGTAGCAAGAAAGTGGAGAATTATGATGTTCCAGAAGACGATGACTGTATTTAAATAAATGTAGAATCCTGTACATACAACAAATGTTATGTAGGTTTTCGGTATCTGAAAGGGGATAAAAAGACATCTCCCCAAAATAATATCCAGTGCATTTTTTTTAAGCTTAACTTTATATAAGACCTGGTCTTATTTTGGGGAAAACAGCAGAATACAAACATATTTGACATGTGCACAGAGCTGGTAAAACCATAATCAACTTGTGCCATGCCAAGCAGTTCAGGTGGTCATGCTCCTGTCCTGCATACTCTTGATGAGTATGATCACTCACCTGCCGTGCCACTCTGCCACCATCTCCATGGTTTCTTCTTATGTCACCTGTATCTTGAAGACCTTTAATCTGCCAGTTATCTTTGTCACAACTTTCTTTAGACATCTCAAAACCCAACTAACCGATGACGACTCTCTTTTCCAGGAAACATGACCATCACCCGGGGCACCAACATAAAGAAAACTTGGGAGAGCTCAGTCCGCTTATAACTTTCGAGTGTTGGGGACTCCGGGGGTAAAGCCTTGTTAACAGCGCGATAACAATTATTTGCGGAAGGGAAATTAAATATAATAATGTTTAGGAAAAATGTGAAATCGGTAAACAAATACTTAACAAGAGGACTTCAGGTGACTGGGAAAGGGCACCTAATAACTCCTTAACAACTCTGTGAATGTATTAACAGTGCGGGGTGGATTGCAGTGAGCTCCCCCAGCTTCCGGTGCCTAATGTCACACCAGTCTCACAGGCATGATGATGATACTGTTCTGGAAGTGCGTGGCAAGTAAAAAGAGAAATGATATGATGAGCTGTGCATGTGTGTGCAAACGTACGTGCAGTCTTATGTGGCACAGAAGAAAATAACAACAAAAACGATTCAGTGATTGCATTATGAAAAAATATGTATGTAACATAACTTGCTACATTAGGTGAAATATGACTAGCTGTATTATTTGATACAAACATCCATTTGCATGAAAACTCATTCACGCTATATTGCACAGTGTCCTCAAGATACCTGTCAGGATAAAGCCACTAGAATTTAAACGTGACACTCCTCCCCAACAAGCACGTCGTAGTAGCAGACTAATTGGGAGCTTCCTTCCAAGTCGGCATGCATCTGCCCGAGCGACAAGGAACAACCAGCTGCACACAAATAAGCCAGTACAATGGATGTACATGCAAAACTCCGGCCCTAGCACAAAATCCAATGGACAAACAACCAGGACTTTCTGCCGGAGCGCAAAGAAGAAGAAATGTGATACTCCAAACTTTCATGTAAGTGACAGCTAGCAGCAGATAGTTAGTGAGCTGGTACTAATGAACACAGCTGATATTTTGAATGAGTATGCTTAGAGAGATAGAGATGGGGTGAGTCCAAAGACAGTGGTTGGTGTCTCTGAGGTTGTCAGGGCCGACAAAGATTGGTTGCATTTTTGTGCCAGGCATGCAGAGAAATGAGGTTTGAAGGTAGGGCTACTATGAACAGCAGATGAGCCATAGACCAGGCTGATATACTGAATACTCTATGAGAAGATGTTTGCCAGAGCCAAGTGATGATTAAATCTGCAACAATGACCAGACTGCAAGAACTGCTTGTTAAAAGGGGCGTGACTAGACGAGCACTTTGCAAGAAGTCAAAGAAACCTTCTTTAATAAGAATAAGAAACCCAAAAAAGAACTTGTGTTGTCAGTCACTACAAGATTTACTGAGGACGGATTCAAGCACTTATGAACTGTTGGCTCGATATTCAATGAGGACAATCTGTTGACTAACTAGGGACACCTACCCCACGTGGGTTCAAGGGCCCCATCTGTGACATGTAGAAGTCAGTTAAAAGGATTGACTTCATTGCACCTCATTTTATCCTATATTGCCCGGTCTCTCTCCACAGATCTGCTGACTGTCTGCCTAGTGTTGCACAAAGCACACACCATGTAGTTCCGGCAATAATTCCCAGAAGACTCAAAAAAAAAAAAAAAAAAAAAAAAAAAAAAAAACGACGCAACCATGAAAAGAACCCATGACCTTCAGAGGATGAGGCAAACAGCTTGACCACTTCACTGCAAGAGTTGATGGGATAAAAATCATCACCGCAAGAGTTAATGGGATAAAAATCTTAACTCTTACACACAGCAACATTCACAGTGGATTTCTTCACAAACAACAAAATAGCTAATAGCAGATGCATTCAGAAACACATCACCCTCTCCTATTGTAAATACAAAATAAAACTAATATGAACAAAACTTATGGTAATACACTGTCAACAGTTTGAGCCAGCATCCAAAATTCACCAAGGTGCATCTTCCAGGGCGCTTCATGTTAGGGATGTTACTTTTATTCACCCCATAATAGTAGGCAACTAATAAAGTTATCTTGATAACATTGCCTATTAACATTGGCTAATTAACATACAGCAGAAGGCACTAAAATCAGTTATCTATGACTGGTAAAAACACAACAGTCGGTAAAGTCAAATTACACAACAATAGGCACTGGTGGATTTATCTACATGATTATTAACAACAGAACGGTAGGTATTATTCAAAGTATCTAAACACACAACAGTAGTCACTAATCAAATTATCTAAACACACAACAGTACATGTTAACATTATCATTCAAATGATCTACAAGACCAGTAACCATTCACGACAAAGGGTATTAAGTGTATTTCTTATGTTATCCATGCGAGTTATAACCGTACAAACAAGGGCATTAATTACACCTTTCAAGTTATCATTGACAATAGAGGGTAAAACAACATAGTTTTAAATATATAAATAAATTGAGGCTTTGACAATATATGTGTTCAGAAAATATTATTTCTTCTTCTACGTCCATCAGATAAACTGTTTTGATTGGACATGATTGCTTGTTTACAGCACAGCTATATTCCGTGTCCTCTGATCAATGTATAACAGCTTTTCTCCGCATTTTCAAAATTTTCAGTGACAGCTGATTTGTGAAGAGGAAAAAAATTATTTCAAAATAACTATAAACAATGTAAGGCACACAGGAGAAGTAAAATACTAATAACTATCTATAATGCAATTTAAAACAACGTTTTTCCAACGGGAAGTAATGCGGACCCAAAAAAAAAAAGTTTCACTGCATAATTTACTGCCTGGCAAATGTTGCTGTATCTGTCAGATGCATTACTGAAGAATTGCATCAACATATAATGATGCAAAAGAAATGAATCCACTCAGTGAACTATACAAATCACACCGTCTGTAGTTACACTGAACAGCTCTTGAGCTTCCACTGGTAAGATTTACAGTTCAAATAGGCAGGTGATTTGTATGTTTCAGGAAAAAGGATTGACATTTTGTTTTTAATTAATTGTACATTGATGTAAACTCTGCAGAAATGCACCTGACCAGATACTGCTAAATATGAGCAGCAATAAACTACCGGTGTCCGTATTATTAAAACTTAATCTTCAATTTGATTATCACATAGCACTGTTTGATAAACACACATCCGACTTTAGTCAGTAAGCTCCACCCCCCCCCCCCACTCCATGGCATGAGTGGATTTAAAAAACATATATAATTAACTTTAGGCTAGAATAAATGATCTAAAAACAACATTTGTGGTGCGACTGTGTGGTAAAGTGTCTACCACACGGTCCAAGGTGGCCGTTTTGTGGAAGTTATTGATTTCCCTGTGAGGTTGACTGGGATTTTGATGATTGCTCGGTCTGAATTGAAAAACCTAAGCTGTCGCCGGATCATTAATCTGAAATAAATGAGCAAAAATAGACTTTCTTCCACTGCAAGAGAAACACACTACAAAAGCAATATACAGCAAAACCTTGTTTAACATGAACTCACTTAAGACTAACATTTGGTTAGCTTGAAAACAATTTGCCTTCTTCGTGTTCACCAACTGTAAACTATGGCGGAAAATTCCTGGTGTTCGTCTACCTCTAGAAATTAGTACTGTTCTAGAACCTGAGTGTTGCGTGCATATCCATTTTACAGACCTGACTTATCTGTATGCAGACTGTTGGTTCCATGCATCGCAGGCAGATACACAATGACTTAGAAGGTAGGATGTATTATTTTTAATTTAAAAAAAAACAAACTAAATGAAATGGGAAGCAGATAAGCATGCACAAAACACACAAATCAACATTTCGCCAGGGCCTTTCTTGACATGAATTATGTACATTAAAAAAAACCGGCAGAGTGCTCCAAACACTAGTGCCCCCAAGGTGTGATGCGAGAAACTACAAAAAAAAATGATGTGGAATGAATAAAATGAAAGAAGGCTAGAAAAATAGTCATAAAACTAATAGTGACAGTATATTTCTATGCAACTGAATGTGTTACTGTGGCAGTAAATAAACTGTTAGTATTTTCTCTCTCACAGGAGACATTTTTGACTACTGTGGTCTGAGACGGTAAGTCTTCCTTGCAACAAGCATTCTCAGTCATGACTTAACCCAGATATGGTAAAATAAGACAAATATACTTGTGGCTATGATGTTAAAGAAAAATAAATCAATTAACCAAATTTCTTGCACATTAATAAAGATCTAGCAAACCAGCTGTTAATCAACTACTAATCTGAGAATCGATATCACAGCACAATGGGCATACCCATAGATGCTCCATCTTCCTCAGTAAATGTCTTATGATGAGAGGTTCTGGCAGATGCTCGAGACTCAGAGAAAAGGCAAGACGGACGTTTAATCAGAATGCTACTGGCACCATTGGTATCGGAACTCTTCGCTGGCTGCTGAAGATGGAGCGCTTATGAGAATGCCCCGAATGCTGTGATGTCAGTTCTTGAATTAAATCAATCAAGTTTTATGGTGTAGATGCTAACTGTTCCAGTAGCCCACTTGCTGTATATGTCCTACTTCTTTGGTTCTGTTCTGCCTTTAGGCATCATGTTGTGAAGAGGCATCGAGTGTGAGCCTTTGTATGTGATGCTGGTATTCATGCTCTTGCATCTTCCACCACTTGCCCCCGGTCAACCTCTAATCCTGCTTCCATTACATCTAAGCAACAGGGTTCCCTGTGGTGCACTGTCTGGTGCTAGCTTTGACACATGTCCAAACCATTTGATCTGTTTTCTCTTGATGTAGTTTTATATTGGTCCCATCCCAATTTCTTTTCTGATATCACCACTTCTGATCCCCTCTCTTCTAGTTGATTATTTAATAACTCTTCTTTCTGTTGTTCTGAGTTTTCTTATAATGTTTACATTTGGCTCTGGTAACACAATGCTGGTATCTTCTACTACTCGTCGCTAAGGTCCCTTCTCATAAGATCAACACTTAATTTCATATTCATGGATCTCATCTAACATCCTATCTTCCATCAGTATTCAATCATAGTCTTCCTGGTCAAAAATTAGTGTCCCTGTAGCTATCGTTTCTCCAGCCAAACAATCAGCTCATTCATCCCCTCCCACTCATGTGTGTCCCAGACAGTATATCTACATGAGTTCTTGTAATGTTGATGTCCATTTTAAACCTTCCACAATACCGACTGGGGAGTCACCCGTGGTGTAGAGCTAGATGCTCGACTGGGGAGTCACCCGTGGTGTAGAGCTAGATGCTCGCCTGGGGAGTCACCTGTGGTGTGGAGCTAGATGCTTGCCTGGGGAGTCACCCGTGGTGTAGAGCTAGATGCTTCCCTGAGGAGTCAGCCGTGGTGTAGAGCTAGATGCTTGCCTGGGGAGTCACCCGTGGTGTAGAGCTAGATGCTTCCCTGGGGAGTCAGCCGTGGTGTGGAGCTAGATGCTTCCCTTGGGAGTCAGCCGTGGTGTAGAGCTAGATGCTTCCCTGGGGAGTCAGCCGTGGTGTGGAGCTAGATGATTCCCTGGGGAGTCAGCCGTGGTGTAGAGCTAGATGCTTCCCTGGGGAGTCAGCCGTGGTGTAGAGCTAGATGCTTCCCTGGGGAGTCAGCCGTGGTGTAGAGCTAGATGCTTCCCTGGGGAGTCACCCGTGGTGTAGAGCTAGAAGCTCACCTGGGGAGTCACCCGTGGTGTAGAGCTAGATGCTCGCCTGGGGAGTCACCCGTGGTGTAGAGCTAGATGCTTCCCTGGGGAGTCACCCGTGGTGTAGAGCTAGATGCTCGCCTGCCGATGGGATGGCCATGGTCCAGGTCCTGGCGAATTATTTTAAGAAATAAAATGACTGTACGGCTCTTATTTGTCTCCCATTACTGTACGTTGATATTCTGTTCATAAATTAGGCCGTGAGGTGTAATCCCGGATACATGCCCTACAAATTCCAAGTAAACTAAGTTCTAGGGGTAACCAATGACCAAGACCAACGGCGGGCAGAAAAATGCCGTAACAAAGTCAACTGTTGAAACTGCTACAAACACGTCGTTGACAGGCAAATCAAATACATTTCTTTGAACAATTCCTCACAGATATAAATGGCGTCAATGAAATGCATACATTACAGCCACTGTATCAAACGACGGTTAGCTAATTACTTTCCTCCAATCCGGAGCAATGAACCTCAGCTCCCCGCAGACTGCGGCATCCAGTAGAATAACTTTTACCTCCAAGCCAGAGTACAGAGCCTAAGCTCCCCGCCAACTGCGGCATCAAGTAGAATACAGCTAAGCCTAGTTTCCAACCTCTGCCATTAACACATTTTTTTCAAATGTCCTCTGTGTAAAGATTTCGGTCGGCAAGTGACGTTGTGTCCTCGTCATACCTCATGTTCATTATCAGTTGCCCGTAGTGTGGATCTTCGGATTGCACACAACAATGACCTTGGCTCCCAGGGTGACCCAGCCTTGAGTGGGTGCCATGTGTAGTCCTGGGAAGTAAAGCCAACTGGCGTGATGCTGACCACATCACCCACCGAGTGCTCTGGTTTATAAAATGGCTAGCCCTATGTGCCAAATATGCTGAAGGCGTGGGAAAGGGTCCTTTATCTTTGCCTTACTTTACAGTATCGACTGAGAACTGGACACCACGAATGCTCTCCTGACTCGATTTTAGCTATCCACCCTAGTTAATTTATAATATAAATCCAGAGGTTGTAGAAGTTTGTGGAAGCCGTCATCGTTTAGTGGCTAGACACACTCTTGCGGATCCGAAGATTGTGGGTTCAGGTCTTGGCTCCCAGGTTGACCCAGCCTTAAATGGGTACCAGGTAGTCCTGGAAAGTAAAGACATCACCCACTGACTGACTATTGGTCTAGCCCTATATGCCCAGTAGGCCTGAAGGGCTGGAAAAGGAAACTTTGCTTTAATTTTTGTAGTAGTTTGCAGTAATAAACACATTATCATTACCCATCTTTCCCAAGTAGAAAGAATGAAGGAATGCTGACAACCCGCTCAGTACTGTCATCGATCATGTCGATCATTGTTACATCATTGGATTCATCATTATCTGCAATTATTGCTGCCAGGGCACCCGCTCTCTCTGCCACTTTAGTCTTCGTCAAAAATGAGCAACCACTATATAAAAAAAAAAAATTTCAACATTTGGTGTTGGTTCATAAAACAGCAAAACACTCAAGAAACAGCAACTATTTAGGAAAAAAATAGTTTCACAATATATTCTTGGGTTTAATTCCCGCGGTGAGTGGCTCTGAAAAAAAAAAAAATATCTTCGCTTTCAGACAGCGGTGGGAGAGTTGCACTGTGGAAGAGACTGGGACCTCACCAAGTGATATTCATAGAATCAGCGGTGGATACATTGCAACCAACTCCACTGTGAAGACGGCACCCTATTCTTTAAAACTTTAATCCACAATTTCTCCATGTGTTTTTTACCCCTGCCTTTATACCTTTAACCCTCTGGGCTCCAGGGAAAAGATATTCTAGTTATAATCAGGCTTTCTCAATGCTCTCCTATCCAAAACCAGCATTTTTTCTTCACCTTTCATTCAGCAGAATTTATTTAGTTCATTTAATTCAGGTAGCATTAGGTTCCTCTAGAAATGTTTTCTGATATATTTCTGTTACCTTGGTATCAGAACAGTACTGTAAAATTATATAAGCTGCTATTTTTTAAAAATATCACCAAAACACAAACTAGTGGTAAACAACAGCATCAAAATATCACCGCTGGTGTAGATTCAGATGGCAGAGGTCATGATGTAACATCTCCTGGCTGACTAAGCGTGCTGGTGGGAGTAAAATGTTCCTGTCAATATATCACCGCTGGTGTAGATTTAGATGGCAGAGGTCATGATGTAACATCTCCTGGCTGACTTAGCAGCTGGTGGGAGTAAAATGTTCCTGTCAATATATCACTGCTGGTGTAGATTCAGATGGCAGAGGTCATGATGTAACATCACCTGGCTGACTTAGCAAGCAGGTGGGAGTGAAATGTTCCTGTCATCAAGACTGAGAGCTGTCTGCTAACTTGCCTGAAAGCACAGGGCTAAAATCCACATAGGGGCAGATTTTAGAATATCTACCTTGGCTCCAAAGTCGACCTAGACTAAAATGGGTATCAGGTAATTGTCCTGGGACATAAAGGTGGCCAGCGTTTGTTGAAATCTCCCATCAAGAGCCAATTGGTCTATAAAAACATAGATCTAGCACTATGTGCCCAATGTACTAAAGGCGTGAGAAGGGGACCCTTCACTTAGTCACCATGATTATGTAGCAAGCCCTGATCACAGATTATCTGAAAGATTCCCAATCCTTCACTGGCTGAAGAGTCAAATTATTTTCATACCTAAGGTATTTTATGTGCAGTGTCCACATCTATGTCAAGTCTGTCACAACCTTATTTTTCGAGAACATTGCATTTCATTACTGTTCTTTGTAAACCATTCTATCATTGGACATATTACATTACAATATTTTACCAAATATTTGTGTGTGTGTGTGTGCAGTGTGTTAAACAGGATGTGCTCTGTCCATAATTCTTACTCCACTACTACTGCAGACTACACCAGTCTGTCAGCTCTTTCATTTCCTTTCACACCAGCATATCCTGGTGTCTACAGCCAAGAGAGCTTCTTGAGGAGGGACTTCTGATGCTGTCCACCCATTCTAGTAGAGTATGCCAGTTTGGATCTTCTTAAGCATCGGCATGTCATATGCAGAGCACTGCTCAACATAGTCCATCTCTGTCTACCCAAAAAAAAATACAATCTCAATTCTTGGCCACTTCTCTGCCGCCTGCACTGTAATACTGTTCAGGTGTATTTACCACCATCACTTTTTGTTTAACCTCTTCTTTTTGGTTTCTCTTCTCACTGATACCAGGTTGTAATCCAGTGTTGTGGTTTTCTGTATTTGTCTTGTGCTTTTCAGATGGCTTGGGTCATGGATTTGTTTATCTTTTTCAGTGTGCAGGTTTCAGATACAATATCCATCTCTTTCCTGGTCTTCCCCTTGCCTTCTTCCCGGATGTTCTGCTGTAAAAATATTATATGCAGCCTAGCTTGGCTGCAATCTCACTAGATGGCTGAACCATTTGATTATCTGTCTGTCAAGATAATTCAGAAACGGTCTTATTCCAACTTTCTCTCTAATGCTGATATTTGTAACCTTGCTCTTTGTTTTATCAGTGATGCTACTGAGACAGCATATTTCGCAGATAATTATTTTCTGTTCTAGTGCCCTATTAATTTCTTTACCTCTTCAACTTTAATAATTGTGTACAATAATCTTATGGGCAAACTTACCCACGCAACATAAGAGCTACAGCCCCACTGACATCATTATATAGTTCTTGGCATGCCTCTTCTGGATCAGTCAGGACCATATCCACCTTTTGATAGACTTTATCCTGCATAACCAAATTTAGGTAACAAATGACAAAGCTTACCTGGCAAGATAAATTTACAGAGGAATATAAAGGACCTCATAACAAAGATTTTTCTTATGGTCAACACCTATCAAAATCCTTCTGTCTCACGTACTTTCAATCAATTCTGAGACTGATGATCTTCCTTGCCATGATGTCAAACTATTCAGTATAATTTCTCTTGGTCTCCTTTGGCCTCTTTTCCTTTCCAGCTGTCCTACTGTCACGGTGCACTCCAGTTTTCTCCTGCTCATGACATGCTAATAAAGAATGTTGGTTGTCTCCTTCTGATGTGGGCAATCAGTTCTCTTCGTGAGTCCATTTTTTTTTCAAGACAGTTCCATTGCTCTTTTAATCTGTCCAGGGTATTCTTATCATTCTCAAATAAAACCACATCTCTGCCACTTCCAAATAATTTTACAACAAATTTTATTCAGTGAAAAAGTCTCTTCTTCTTTTTCTGCAGTTTTTCCCCCATTGGAGCAAAGACCCTAAACTTAGCTCACATCAAGTTGTCTTATTCTTTGCTATCGCATGCAGCTCACATTTCCTCCCCATCTTGTTACTTTCTCTCTCCAGCTCCCACTATGTGTTTTTTGTATATCTACCTTTATTTTTAAGCCCTGTAGGTTCCACTGCAAAGACATTCTAGTTATATTGTTCTCAGGTTTTGTCCATGTGTGCCCTATCCTAAACCAGTCTTTTCTTCACCTTTTGACTCACCATAATTTTCTTTCTCTCCCTAAGCTCAACATTAATGATCCCATCAAATCATTTATTTCTAGCTATTCTGCGCAGACCCAGTTAATGAATGTCTGTCGTTTATTAAGTGAACTAGTTAATCTAGCAGCAATGTTTAGCAAGTATTAACATTTATAACATTTATCTGGCAATAAATATGATAAATGTACCTGCCATACACACAAATGTACATGGTGATAAAACTTTTACCCATATTTAAAAGTGACATTCTGATAATGTGGAGATTCTCAAAGAGTGCGTGCATGCTTTCTCTCTCTCAGGAAGGCTAAATCACACACAGTAGCTGAGGTTAATTTATGAATACACAATAAACATTTTTTCAAATGATCCTTATTCATTTACTGTACCACTTATTTCTTCAGACTTATTTTCATTCATAGTTTGTGACACTGTTTCCTGTTTGTGTGTTTTGTAGAATTTTTTCCGTATATCCTCTGAAGACAAAATGTGTTAAAGCCATGTGCAAGATCAAGGCAGTGTAGGTTATTTATGACAAATCGGTGAACCGCAAGATCAAGAAATTGCAAGCGTATTTATGACAAACACATAGATGCTGGTATTTACAGCCTCGGCTATTTCACCTATCCATCTCTTGCGTGGTCTACCTCTGAGTCTGCTTCCATTATGTCCAAGTGACAGGACTCTCTGTGGTGCACTGTCTGGTGGTAGTCTTGACACATGACCAAACCATTTGATCTGTTGTCTCTTGATGAAGTTTAGTGCTGGTTCTGTCATTACTGCTTTTCTGATATCGCCATTTCTGATCCCGACCCTTCTAGTTACATTTATGATTCACTGTAAACATTTAATTTTTGTTGTTTCAATTTTTCTGTTGTTGTTAATAGCTACATTTGGCACTGGTAACACAATATTGGTAAAAATACTGTACTGTACTCTTTTGGTGTCAAATGTTTGTTCTGTAAAACTGGTGACATTTATCCAATGACCTGATTAGCTTTATTACATCTGTGATCTATCTCTGCTTCCATACTTCTATTAGATGGAATTATGCTCCCTAGATCATGACCATTCAACTGGCGGCCCGTGGGTCAAATCTGGCCCGCGGATCATTGCCAGTTGTACTGTATTAATGATCTTCCTATGTTGAGTTTCAGGCCTTTAGACTGTGACGATTCCTATTTTCACAATTTTGGCCTCTGAGTAAATTTAGGCAAATAGCCCTGCCCTAGATACTTCCTTGATCCCTAGAAACTTCTTTCTACTGTGTCTTTTGTCAAAGAAAGGTAATATGGCTCAACAGACTTAAAAAACATGGAGGTAATAACTTACAAATTTGGATCCAAAGTCTCTGGCTTGTCGTAGTTTAAAAGTATACATCAAAGACTCAGGCCAGATGATTTCAAAGTAAACCGCTTCCTCAAACACAAGATAAGATTCCAGGCCTGTTACAATATCCTCATCAGCTGATGCTAGGCACAACAATCATAAACTAGTTAGAACAACTGGAGTGCCAGCTCTATACATTTTGTTATAAATAATCAAACAGTGGTTGTCTCAATGTGAATAATGAAAAAAGCTGCCATGAAATATTACAATGCTTGTGAGTTCTAGGGTCCCACGTCCTAAGAGTTGACTAATAAAAGGTGCTTCCTTGAAAGTCAAAGTGCACATCTCTGACAGGCAAAGAACCAACAGTCTGCACATGAATAAGTCGGATCTGAAAATAGACGGGCATGCAAAATTCAAGCTCTAATACGAGGCTAAAAGTCCAGACATGGATGAACAACCAGAACTTTCTACCGGAGTTTACAGCCAGTGAAAATGTAGAAGACAAAATATTTTTAAAAAAATGATTATCTGTCTACACCAAGCAAAGCTATCATAATTGTGTAAATAACAACATAAAGCTATATATATATATATATATATATATATATTTATAGGGGGCCGCATTAGCACAGTCGATAGGAGACTCTAGGAAATGGGTACCAAATAACACTAGGGTAAATGGAGGAATGTCGCTGTAGCTACGCAGTTATGTGCGGATGGTGTCACAATTTCTTATTAGCTGTCCGTACTGGTAGCAGAGCACTTATGGTTTATAACCGTCTGCAATGACGCTGGTTCACACCTCCCGACTATAATTTTATTTATTTATATATTTAAATGTCATAGGTATGTAAATTTGGATTTCAGTCCATTGTATCCCAGACTATAATCTATTTGACTTAATCAAATGTAACACCAACAGACACTACTGACACTACTGCTATATGATAACACATGACCAGTTTGAGTCAGCAAAGTTTGCAATGCTCAACACTGATATTCGTAGAAATAGAGAAATGTCCAGGCATAAAACTATTGAAATATTTAGTTAAAGATGTTTCTATCCTCTGAATAAAGGTCCGAAATTATCGAGTCCAAAAATATACCCTAACAGGGCCTCAGTCACATGAAAATTGCGGACTTCCGGTGACTTAAATTACGGACTTCCGCCACAGCCAAGAGTATTTCTTGCGCCGCATGAAGCAGGGCTGAACGAGATGGCTTGGATTCACAAGCAGCAGCTATCGCATCTCCTGCAGCTTCCTTCATTTTATTTGCTCATGAGTCCTAGCCATATAGTTTAGCCCCATTCCACTCTTGGGGGTGGCGGTAGTCGCTGGATGTCTGCAATTTACATGTGACTAAGGCCCTGTCAGGGTATATTTTCGGCCTCAATAATTTGGGACCATTATTCGGAGGATAGCCAAAGATGTTAAGAATCACACGAATGTCTATAAATTTATATGGAGTAATTCCTGGTCACCATAGGAATAGAAAAGGGGGAGGGAGTCTAGACACACCCTCCAAACACACACAGTACACATACAAAGAGACACATGCCTTCAATAATCAATGAATACACTTTTTGGCTCTCCTCCGAACTTCTACACCCGCATTATGGCGGCCTGAAATATCCGTTCAGGGCTCAGTTCTATTAAAAATATGCCGGCTTCGTATAACGAAACAAATGCTCTAACAGGGTCTCCGCGATATGTTACTTGCGGACCTGTTTCTTATTACATGACAATTCTAAGAGACGCAACATTGCAGACGATAGTAGCAGATGATAATAGCAACCGTTGACAATTTCCATTGTCAGACTTTCTGCCGAGGAACAAATATGTAAAATGGGGACTTATCGGACTTTCTGCCGACGAACAAATCGCGGCAAATCTAGGATCGGCTCAGAAAAATGAAACAAATGCTCTAACAGGGTCTCAGCGATATGTTACTTGCAGACCTGTTTCTGTGACTATGCCTCACCACTAAACGTATCCCCCGCGCCGCGAATAGGGGCTAAACTAGATGGCTGGGACTCACGAGCAGCAGCTACCGCATCTCCTGCAACTTCCTCCAATTACTTTGCTCGTGAGTCCCAGGCACCTAGTTTAGCTCCCGCGCGTTTAATCACGTTTTTGCGCACGCCGACAAGTCTGACATCTACCGCTGCTGCTAAATCCTCAATCGGAAGAACATTATTGCTAATATGCGTGGCAGCGCGTGGTCCACCCGCCATATCGCTTTCATCATCTGTAAAGTCTTGAAATTGTCAATGGTCGCTTTTATCGTCTGCAGAAACGCTCGACATTGTCACCGGTCGCTTTTATCGTCTGCTACTATCGTCTGCAATTACGTCTCTTGAAATTGTCAAGTAATCCTAGTTTAGCCGCGATTTGTTCCTTGGCAGAAAGTCCGCATTTTTCATTGGACTGAGCCACGAACGGATATTTAATATTTTAGGTCGCCATAATGCGGGGGTAGAAGTTCGGAGGAGAGCCCACTTTTTTTATATCATCCTGACTGCAGTGAGCATTCACTTGTGACTTGTGAACATGTCTTCACTTCAGTCACTAGTCACTCCTGTTTTCTCATTTACTGAAGAAGAATCGCGCAGGTCTAAGAAAATATACTTAGTCCGTTAATTTAATTACTTCTTACATTGTTTTTAAAATCACAATTAATTTAAAGAATTATGCAATAAAATTTAAATAATCAAATCACGGGGTATCACGCACCAAAATTCAAGTATGCTGCAAAAACGAGAACCAAAACAGCGTAGCAAATGATCCCTGCGTGACGGCGACCTGGTCCTAGTGCTAGACATTCCAAGGCACTGCTAATTGAAATTCCGCGCAAATAAGCCGAACCACAAGGCACTTGCATTATTTATTACGAATACTTGGTTGAAAGTGACACAGCTGCAGATTACAAAACACTAGTTAAATTATGACTTGAGGTCCCCAATGTTTATGACTGCGGGAACTGTCCGTCAGCTGTACGAACTACGAACTCATCGCGAGTTGAAAACTGTGCTTAGTTGCCTATCCGAAATTACGTATACTTCCTGTTCTTCGTCATTTTAGTACCCATTTTTATTCGCTTCTTTTTTTTTTTTTTCTGCAACCGTCCTCCCTTGAGGCCCTCCCCCTTTTCAGTCAACTTGATTTGATTGATTTGATTCAAGACATCACAGCACTTGGAGTATTTCCATAAGCGCCCCGTCCCCATCTTCGGCAGCCAGCGAAGAGTCCTGATACTAATGGTGCGTCCGTCTTGCCTTTCCTCTGAGCCTCGAGCATCTGCCAGAACCTCTCGTCACCCCCAACTGCATCAATCTCACCAGACTGTGGTGATCCATCTGCTCGTCCGAACTGTACACGCTCTCCCACAAGGCACTAACCACGTCTGCCTTATCATGCATCAGTATTTCACCAAGTTGTGCAGAGCCATCTAGTCTATCCGCCTGTTCATTTCCCAACACACCGGCGGTCCCCAGTGAAAAAATCCAGACAATACTCCCCACCGGTGTCCTTCGCAGCGAGGCATGCCACTCTGCACGAAGCAAGCCAGTCATGATCTTCATCAGCATGCTTTCTGAGTCAGTCAGTTACAATCAGTAAACTTGAAGTGTCTCACTCGCCATACCTCGTTTCAGTGATCCTTATCTCCTTAATTACGTCTACCCACATCATATCTTAGCTCCATTAACACTCTGGTGCAAATCCTCGGCCAAATGTAAAGCAACAGTTAATTAACTCTTGCTTGCGGCCCCGCCACCCCTCCCCCTCCCATACACACCTTTCCGGTCAAAATGGACGTTAGACAGCGGCGCTGTTTGAAATAGAGGCATTTTTTTTGCTTCTGCCGGACGGTGGCCGATGCATTTTTGCTCCATTTGTAGACTGGATATAGTTTCGTCGCCCAGCTTATGAGTTGAATGCATGGCGTGACCCTGTGAGCTGCGGATTGCATTTGGAATGTTTTTTCGACTGTGACCAACGTGTTGGTGTGAATTGTAGATTCAGAAAATGGCGCGATCCATGTCGTGCAGTGTTGTGGTGCACGTATGTGATTAAAATTGATCGCGTGGGCAACTGTCACATATCACTCCTGTCGCGTGCCTAATGTAAGGATTCCTCCTTCAGAACCAACAGCACTCAGAGATAATTATGTTGAGTCGTTTGGCTCGTATTGGTCTAAGGGATTCCCCGTGGCCAATATACGCTCAACTTATCTCTGGAGTAGGGCAACTCAAGTATTGGCACTACAAAATATATCAGTATATAAATACAATATTTCTAGGCACACTTGGCTGGACACCCCCACTACTTACTAAAGAAAGCCCCCAGGTTATGATAGTTCATTATCATAACCATGTTAACACATATAATGAAGATACATACAACTGCTAAACACTTAAGAAGGTGACATAGAGAAACCTAAGTCAGCCATGAAAATGAATGCATGTATTTAGTATAATATCTGTACATAAAAAATTGAAGTGAACTCCAGCTATCAGTGAAAGAATCTCAGCACTAATGTCTAGATCCCAAGGAAACTATACAGACAGCCGGTCCTGTAGGTGACTATATGTCATCATTGGAAACAAATGAGCTGTGAGGAAAACAACAGCACATGAAGCATCAGACTTAGCTTTTATCCTTTCTGTCTATGATGCCTCCTTCAGCTCCGGATGATTCGACTGTCTTTGATTCTGGAAATTCTGCTCCACTGGATCAAATAGTCAGAGAGTATCTCACCATAGAGGACACAATACTGCATTGGTACTTAGCAAGTCTCTATCACCAAGTAGACTATATATTGTTTTTGAGCTACCCTAAGCTCTAGCACTGGTAGGCTGTTTGAGGTACCATCTCCCACATGTTGGAGATGTCAGGAACCTTCACAGGTGTTAGCTGGTGGGTACAGTTAGTTTAGGGTTGTTTGGTTTGTTGATAGGTGTTGGTTGGACTGTGAAACTTCTGCCAGCTCCTCACAAAAGATACATCCTGTCAAGAAAATAACTCAACATTAGTCATCACCAAGAGGGTAACATCTTGACAGGAAAGACAGAACAAGCATCAGTCATCAACCCCCATCTGCTGACTCCCCCCTGCTCTCCTGTTTCATTCCTCAGATTGCCTCTCCCGACCAAGAGACATAAGTCTCCTATATTCATCTGTCTGTTTAGTGCAAGAGAAGGCAAGTCAGATATACAGTGGAGATAGATAAAGTGTTCTAACACATATATCACTCTCTCTCTCCCCTCCCTCTGCACACAGACACCAATATTTACTGTCAGTACCTGCATTCACTAGATTTCCCAACTCTCGCCCTAGCACTCATTGATCTGGGTCAAACACACACATACTTTGATTAACAAAGCCCTGACCCAGTTCTGTCCCCATTTGGTATGCACAACTTCTCTAGTTAGTTTAAAACGTACATACTTGTAAGGGTATTAAGTTTTACCAGCATGGGTGGTTTACTGAGGGCATAAGCTATTTAGTCTGTACAGGGGAAGATCTACGTTCGAATCCGCTTCTCTAGCGATCAAGACCGGTCGAACTAAGTGTGATCACACAGCCGATACTGATCTCTCTACAGCAGTGACTACTTTACAGACATCATTTTAGGTACTCGTAAACTATAATTAACTTACCCAAGCATATGTAAAAACTGAGACATTCCAGATTGCCTTGAAAAATGAAATGATACAGGCATAGATTGACACGTCTGGACGCTAGGAGCCGGCAAGAGAGAATAGCGTCACTTAGACACTTCAGGCGTTGGTGCAAAAAGAAGTCCCTATTATACATGAGCAAGGAGTAAATCGGTTTCCACGAAACCTCAAATAACTCCCAAATAACTCGAAGATATATACATTTAAAAGTGGAGTTTAGTTAAAGTAACCAGAAAAGGTAGACATAATAATGTTGTCCAATAAAGGCCTATATATATAGATATAAGGGACTATATATTTCTGGGCGAGTCCAAATTTGAATTTTGTGCAGATTACAGGTAAGACAGGTTATCAGCCTTACAGACCGATGCGTAATGGCTATCATTTCACGACAGCAACTGCGAATCTGTTGGCGACTTCTGCTACCATCAATGATGAACTGCAATTCTAAAACTGTGATAAACATTATGTGTGTTTTTCGTTGGCACAGGAGCGGGGCAAAGATGGGGTGACCCTTTTGCTATGAAGCTGAAACTAAGACTACCAGACCAGATACACACCAACACACATACGCGTCACCCAAACCCACACATCATGTGCGCAGACACAAAGGAACATTTGGAGCTCTCGGTAGAGGGGAGGGGAAGGGTTCTTGTCTATAGAGCGACCACATCGCGTGTGACTTGGGGACATCACATATTATAGGGAAGTTAGGGTTAGGAGTAGTCGCAATTCATTCATCATTAACCCTTACCCCCCCCCTTCCTAAAATATGGGATGTCCCTAAATCACGCGTGATGTGGTCACTAAACAGAAAAGAACCAGGAAATTCCATTTGTAAATTGAGAGGGATGTTGCCCTATTTAAATGCCTAAAAATCTATATTAATAAAACTACTGAACCGATTGCTTTTAAGTTTGCACACAACGTTGCCTCTGACTCAAAGCGTGAGTTTGTGTCATAAAATCACACAAACCACGAACGACGTAGCTACAGCAACAGTCAAATCATTATTCGTTTCGTTGCCCACCCGGATTTATTTTTAATCGATTGACCACCTTTGACTGTGTAACACAGAACTTCACATTATTATTATATACTTTTATTTCTACTGAATGCTTGAGTGATTAGCAGCGTAGTTGGTTGTAAGCATTTTGTTTTTTACTCGGGTGATAGGGGTTCGATTCCCCGCTGGGTGATATAATTATTTTTTTTGCGCCCCTAACTGGGTGGCTGCCAGGTTTTATAGTGGTTTATAGCTAGGCTGCAATATCTACGCTTTTTTCCCGTTTGATTTTGGAGTTTACAGCTAGCCTGCGATAGCGGCGACGTGATGCTCAATGTTCATGTTACGGTTAATATTCGTTCGACCTTGAGAGGGCGGTTGGCACGTTGTGTTGTGGTTTACAGCTAGGCTGCGATATCTGACCTAATCTGTCTTCAGTCTTCGGTAGTAGAGTTGTAAGTATTCCACCCTTCACGCGAATGACGAGTGTTCGATTCCCCGCTGGGTGCTAATTTTTCCTTTGCCCCTTAAGAGGCGATTGGCACGTTGTGTTGTGGTTTACAGCTAAGTTGCGACATCTGCGCCTTACGCCCAAAGACATCCGATTTCAGTACAGTCCCAATTAGCCTCCCCCCGACACTTCACTCGATCAAAAACTATTCGTTGATGACAGAACTAAGAAGGCTTATGGTCCAGTTTAGTTTGGATCGACACGGATGCCAAGGTTAGTTAAACATTGTCCCTTCGAAGAGGGAGATATGACGAGTGCGGGTTTTTATTTCCGCTATTTGTAAGTATAGTGTAATTTTAAAAAAAAATCACGGAATATTACTGTGGGTTCCACCACTCGTTAGGTGATGAAGTTTTATGTCGGGGACACACTTAAACTAAACAGTCCGCGGCGACAACATGCGACGCCAACTCCTCTGGCTACAACGACCTGTACAGACAGTAGTGACCGTTTTGTGTTGTTGTTGTGACGGTGGTGGTGGTAGTGGTAGCAGTAGTACTGGTACTCGATGGGTGATGTGGTAGCTGTTACACTGGCCACATTTACTTCTCAGTACAGATTAATGCTACCCATTTTTGTCTTGGTGAACACGGATACCGAGCTCAATTTAACAACAATATTTCGTCAGGCACTGACTTTCCCATACTTCGTAGAGGATTATATGATTGTCACGGGGGAGAAGAGGGGTGAGGGTGGGGGGGGGGGGGGTTGATGCCAGACACTGTTAACTGGGAGAGCTTAAAATAGTATATTAACGTTCTAATTTCTTAACTATTTTTATTTTAACAATGTCGCCACGTGATAATTGTTAAATCATTTTAAGAGGGAGATATGATTGGGGATTGGGTGGGGGGGGGGGGGGGGGGTTATGACAGACACTGTTAGCTCAGAAAGCTTATATATTTATTTTACAGTTCTCATTTCTTACATATTTATATTGTAATACTTCTTCCTGAGCTATTTTCATTTTCAGTTAGAGTATAGCAGTCAGCTTTACTTTTACCTGTTTAAGCACAACAGATGCTTTAGCCTCGATAAACAAATAATTTCTCTCTCTCTCTCTCTCTCTCTCTCTCTCTCTCTCTCTCTCTCTCTCTCTCTCTCTCTCTCTCTCTCTCTCTAACAGTGCACTTTATTTGACCACTAATATCGACATTCACTGATATGTTGCGTTTTCTAGAGTTGGCATATTAGACTATCTCTGTAGCTGTGCATTGACTGATATTAACCATATTAGACAGGTGCGCTTTCTATTTTCTTTCTTTTCCAGTTTACCATTCTGGGGGACAGCAACGCGTGGCCGGGTACAGCTAGTAATAATATATTGTAGTAATAATAATAAAATGATGAACAGCAAAAACATAATTATATATTTAACATAATATTGTATAAACCAATACTTAAAAGAAGAACTTCTATACATGGGGCGTGGGGTGGGGTAGGCACCTAGCCTCCTACGTATTAATATTAAAATTATTATTACTGTGTGCCCAAACAAGACTACCATGTGAGCGCCCACCTGTAGAAAATTTAAACTGGTTCAGCTCCTGCATGTTTTCTCTGTGTCGGCGCTCCTGCTCGTGACATTTTATAAGTGCTCCGTCATAATTTTCAGCAGAGATCGTAATTTCTATTTCCGATGTGACAAGTAACAGTTTTTCTATTTTAGCCTGTCTTTCTTTCTTTTGAGTCGGACAGATTTATGTTACTTCCTGTTACATCCTTCTCTACGACCGACTACTACGAACTATTCGCGTATCCAGATTGTTCACGTGCTCAAAAAAGGATTTGGCCACGTCTAGCTTGTCATTAATATGTGCGTAGCGCGGTCATTTCAGACACAGATGTGTGATAAAGAGATCACTCCGTACCTCACCGGGGGCGCCACTGGGATCAGTTCTGGTTTTACCGATTCTCACATCAGACTCCTGCCACACGTCATCGTCATGCACTACAGGGAGTGGCTAATATGGGCCAAAACCGAACTGGCAGCAGCTGGTGGCAGAGCTGATAGACTGGTAGGTGCTGCATTAATTGAAGATGGCCGGCACATGGATCACGCGGACATTGTCATTGCCCTTAGAGAGATATGACGTTCTGAAGATTTTGGAAGCAACGTGTTCACATCACTGCTAAGAATACGCGAATTATGAGTAAAGATAGGCACAGCCAAGCATGAGAAACATACCGGACGTACACGAAGTCTTGTTAACCACCATAGGGCTGGTACTATTAACCACACGACGCTGATGAATATGTTGAGAGGGGAATCTGAGCGCCTATGGATGTGTCCGGAGTGCTGTGAAGATAATCTAACTCATAACTGATAACTCATAACCCTAGAGATGCAGTGTCCAGAAATCCTCTGGCTTTCCTCAGGCCACCCCCATTGCAGGGGTAATAAGGTCTATCGAAAGCTAACTGGAACACGAGTGAAGCCCACTGGCCGAGCTTACTACTATATGACAAGCCGGGGTTCATATATAACTGTTGTTGAATGTTGTGTCAAGAATCGACATCACAGCACTCGGGACACCCCCATAAACGTTCCGTTCCCGTCTTTAGCAGCAAGCGAAGAGTTAACATTCCGATGGTAGCAGTAACTGTCTGAATGTATAATTGTCTCGCCTTTCCCCTGAGTGTGATGAGCGTCGGCCAGATCCAGTTTAACTCCTCGCAGTGCCATTCTTCTCACATCGTAATGATCTATCGTCAGCATCTGTGGCTTAAGCGAACGAACGAACGAACTTTATTTTCAAAGGGTCACAAATTGGGCACGCAGGCCCGTCTTACATTCGGCCCTTCCAGTCAACCATCTTTCGCACAGCAGTTGTATTTTACTAATAAAGCATGTTATGATCATATGATGATATGCATATTATGAATATTATAAAAGAACACAAAAGCATGAGTTGTAAAGTGCATGCAAAAACCCGCGCGTGCATACATACACCCACATACACGCGCTCACCCACTCACTTACACTCACAAAAATGCATGCATACATTACATACATACATACACAGATACATACAAACAAACATGCATACACACATACACACAGGCATACGTACACACAAACATACATACATAGATACAAACATACATTCATACGTAATACAGGCATACACGCATACAGTCATAAATACAGTCATGAATGGAGACACACACATGCACACACGGACACTCCCACAGAGACACACACACACCCAGACAAAAATACAGACACTTACATATAAACACACACAGGGAAACACACAGCACACATATTTACATTCGTGCTCACACACTGACACACACACCACACATACGCAGACAAACATGCAGACACATACATACAGCCACATAGACACACACGCAGTCAAACACACACACACACACACACAAATACAGACAAACAGGCAGACAAACACATACTGACACCCACAGAGACAAACACGCAGAAATGCATAATCATTCAAACACATAGAAATACACACGCAGACACATATATTCAGCACGCACAGACATATACTCTGACATGCAGACACATACAGACAACAAAGGGACACTCACAACACACACACAGAAACACACATAGACATGCACAGACAGACAGACACATGCTGACACATACACTCACGCAGACAGACATACAGACACCCACTCACAGAGATACATACATACAGCCTCATAGACACACCCGCAGACAAAACACATAAACATACACAGGCAAACATGAAGACAAAAACATACGGGGACACACACAGACACACACGAAGATATACACACAGTCACATCAAATATGCAGAAAAACACAGAGACACACACACATGCAGACAAACACAGAGACACACACATAGACACATATTCACAGCTACATGTATCCAATCGCACACACACACATGCAGACACACATACACAGCAAAGAGGCACACTTAAACACACAGAAACCAGTTCACACTGAAACATACACGTGGACATACGCGCGAACACACACACATTCGCACATACACAAGGACACAGACGCATACATTCGCAGACACACACACCAGATACACAAGCAGACAAACAACATACTCAGAGTCATATGTATACAAACACGCCTACACATACATACATATCAAGCACACTCGCGCGCGCAAACATACATATCATACACACCTTAATAATAAATTGATAATGCAATATAAGCGTTGCGAACGAGCTTCGTAATGTTGGCCTTGCGCTGGTTTTGACAGTGGTATCGAGAAGCCGACGGTCCAGAAAGCAATGGCAAACTATTGGACGTAAATTTGAGTTGAAAAACCACAACAGCGGGAAAAAAAATGCTGGGGTTGGTTCTGCAACGTCCTGTAAAGGATACGCAACTAACTGAATAACCTATGTGTGCCCCAGCACTGTTCCCTCGCTCCCAAGAGGCCCTCACAATATCCAGCTTGTCATACATCAGTTCATACCAAGTGGTGCAGAACCGGACAGCCTATCTGCCTGCTCATTTCACAGCACACCGGCATAACCTGGAGAAAATATCCAAAGGAGGCTAACTACCCGGGACCTTTTCACATAACTGTCTAGAGAAAAGTACTGAACTGTTGAGACTTAGCCCTAGATAAAGAAGAGATTTGCTGGCAGCAAACATCGAGCAACATCTTCTATGGGCGGTATCTCGCGGAACATTCCCGTCTCCCTACATCCTTTGTCGACCTTCGATTTTGTCGTCAACGCAGTGAAGTACTCCATAACAACTGTCTGTCAGCTGAGTAGGCCAAAATGTCCGCCCGCCACATGCAGTTATGTTATGTTATCACAATCGACGTCACTGCACATTGGACATTCCCATGCGTGCTCAGTCCTCCGATGCAGCAGCCACTCCAAAATACTTCTACTAATTGTTCCTATGAGAAGCTGGTTATATCGTCTCCTATCTCGGCCTCGAAGACGACATAGACGTGCTTCACCATGCTTTACTCCCATGTGCCGCAATCTTGTTTGTGTCAGGGTTTCCTCATTAATCACTAGTCCAGTTCGTACAGCGTTGACGATGTCTGCTCTGTCCATGCTTCTTCCCACATGCTTTAGTGCAATGCTTGCCAGTTGGTCCATTCGTTAATTTCCCTTTACGCATGGAGTAACAGCAAAGGGTCAAATGTCTGACCGTCAAAAGTCCAACTGTTTGAAAGAAAGGTTTAAATGCCTGTTACTGCTGGGACCAAACGAGAGGCTATGCCCGATGCCTGCTTTTCAAGTCAAGTCAAGTTTTCACATGAAACAACATTAGAGGTGTCTAACATGCTGACAAAGGATGTGCCCATTTGTGTGGTCGTTAAAGTCACGGACCTGCGGGCGGCTCCCTGTTGATCTCCAGAGGGTGTAGGTGTAGTTAGTGACGAGCGAGAAGTTCAACATACGGGTGTGAGGTAAGCACTCATGTGCAGAATGTGAAGATTCACCGAGAGAGCCTAGGACCAGAGCGTCGTGTATCGGCTCCACTTTATTGAAGACTCCTTGGATGGCGTGGAATGCCAATGATCTGTCCCTGCCTTTTTTCAAGGGCAGACCAGTTTAGTTCGACGTTAGTCTCCCCGAATAGGGTAGGTCACATTTCATTCACAAATTTGTTGGGCTGGTCGACTTTCCAGAAGGTTACGGGTATGTTCCGCTCTAGTGTTTGGTTTCTTTGGTTTTCATTCCTAGAAAATGAATACACGTGACACAGGTTGCGGCGTCCGTGGCTAAGGCGTTGCGAGTCTGACTCGTAATCCAACGTACCGCGATCGAAACCCACTGCGAGCTGCGTGGATTTTTATCGTGGTATGGGACGTCGCAGGTCAACCCAGCCTCAAATGGGTACCAGGATGGGCTGTCCTGGGAAATTAAAGACGGCCGCGTAATGCTGACCACATTACCCACCGAGTGCCGATTGGTCTGTAAAAATAAGGATGCTCTTCCCATATGCCCGATGCGCCTAAGGGCGTGTAAAGGGATCTTTACTTTACTTTACTTCAGTGACATAGGTTGCAGTACTCTCTAGGGAGTTGTATTAGACCCTGTTTCTCCGATTTTTTGAGTAATAAAAGCGCTGGCGTGCTGAAATA
The DNA here is from genome assembly GCA_905116865.2 of Candidula unifasciata. Taxonomy (NCBI): domain Eukaryota; kingdom Metazoa; phylum Mollusca; class Gastropoda; order Stylommatophora; family Geomitridae; genus Candidula; species Candidula unifasciata. The sequence goes on along the minus strand of CAJHNH020000433.1, from coordinate 65,682 downwards.
TACAACACGCTATATCAACGGCATTGCGGAACACCCCCCGTATCGGTGTGGGAAGGTCACGGGTCTAAGGAACTACCACTCAGAAGTGAGCTGGTGTGTATGTGGGTCTGGTGAGAATAACGTCGAACTAGCCCATTATCTGTGATCAGATTTTTAACCAAAACAATTATGCGGTACAGATACAATTTCTAGTCTGCCTTCTTGTAATTCCATCTTGGAAGGATGCTGATCTCTCTTACAGACTAGTTTTCTACTGTTAGAAAGACTGACCGGTGGTCACTGCCTCCTAGTTGTTTCCCAACAATTCTAATAATATTCATTTCAAAGAAAAAGTCAGGTCCGGTGTAGAGGTGGTATGTCCTGAGAGGGGGAGAGAGAGAGCAAGAGAGAGAGAGAGAGAGAGAGAGAGAGAGAGAGAGAGAGAGAGAGAGAGAGAGAGAGAGAGAGAGAGAGAGCACGAGAGAGAGACTGTCCTTGACATTCTCTTGAAGGAAGTTTTCGCCAGGGACACAGATGAGTATCATTTATTGTGTACACTAGAGTCACATGTAGTCACTTCATAGTTAGAGCATATTTGTGTATGTGTACTGTTTTGTTCTTTATGCGCTGATGAAGGCTAATCGCCGCAACGTCCTTTGTTTGTTTATTGTGATCGATTTTGTAAAACTAACACAAACTGTTTTTTTTTTCTTACCAACCTTTTCTCTCCCTATAATTTCCTAACTCTTAAAAAACTATGCTCTAGAGTAGAAGGTTGTTGGGTCAGTTGGCTTATTACTGAGGAGAAATCTATCATCATCCTGCAAGTCGTTCAGTTTATCTTCTCTCTTATTCATGTGATCGTAGTCCCAGCTTTGGGAGAAGCTATTGAAATCTCTACATATGATTATTCTTTCATTTTTTTTTTAAAATATCCAGGGTCTGAGGTCGGTCGCTCGGACAGTAAATGTTGCTTAGATGTAAATCTGTATTATCTGTCTTGAGCCTAAGAGCTTGATACACAGCATCTTGTATGTGTGTTTCAATTTGGCATGCAAGAATTTTTGTGTGATCAGAGTTAGTATTTCACCTTTTTTCCTGTCTTTTCCGTCAGATCAATAACACTGGTAGCCCCTGATCTCGAAGGTTATGTCTTGGAGGCAACATATGAGTATCTACTCCTCGTTGAAGTTGTTTTCTAGTTCTATTTTTTCTTTAGTATATACTCCCACCGGTATTCCAGTGTAATCTTTTTAAAAAAAAAAAAAAAAAGAAAAGATTTGCTCTATTTTCTCTTCCCCGGGTTCTACGAAACATTCGATGGTGACTTCCAGTATTTGTGGTTGGGGCTGAGACCGTTTCTACTAGATTTATTCCAGTAAGACATCCAATGTGTTCACGAGTCTGTCACATGGTGTGTTTGCCACTTGCTTGCAGGCATATAAGTATACCCTATTGCGTTTGTGCATGGAATCCTGATGATGTAGTGTGCCTTCTAGCTGGTTGTCGCCAACTTCAGGGCCTTATTTTACTAGGGTAGACTGTAGTCTTATCTGTCGACTCCCATATTTCATACGAGAGCGTAACTAGTTCGGCTACATTACCGTTTCGACATGGTAGCCACCGCCGCAGTTTGACAGGATAAATTCAATCCTTTTATAACACTCTAAACCACAGAATACACAGTTTCCACAAATAAAAAAAAAATATCCATCACATACGATTTTGTAATAAATACACTTTATAATCGAAATAAACAAAACATCACCGATAAAGTGTGAATTGTAATAAAAACATCGTGTAAGGCCGCAAAACTGCGCTAAAGAATGAAATGGACATATAGAGAGTTGAGTTTAATTGAATTGAGTTTAGTTGAGTCAAGATGGCAAAGAGGAAAAAACTGTACACAATGAGCTGAATGACCTACACAATGAATTGAATGCCTGGAGGGCACAATGCCCCTAAAAAAAGAAGACAACGAAGAGGTAATATCCAGACACACCTGCAACCGATTGGAGTCACCAACTGGAACAAGAGAGGGCCACTGGTAGAGATGATAGACGCCGGTTATATCTGAAGCAATAAACCCCAGGCGTTCTGAATGCTGAAAAAAGAAAGAAGAGAAGCAGAAGATGCACAAATCTCTCACGATGTTTCCAAGACTGTCCTCTTATCAGCCTGAAGTTCGTAACTATATGCAGAGCTTCACGAAGGAGATATAGCTTGTATGCGGCTACTCGGAGGTATGGCCTCGCTTGTATCATCTTGAACCTGTCTGCTATAGTCAGCAGTGCAAGGATGTATAAACTATATAGCATGCAGACTACCGAGATTTCCCTCGTAGTTGTACATTAATCGCGTGTGCAACTGCTGATCTGTTGGTGACTTCTACTACCATTCATGATGATCTGCATTTCTAATGTCGGACTGTTTGTGTTAGCACTTCTGATGGCTACCGTGTGCTTTTAATGCGTGTGTATATGCTAGTGCATATACTGACACAGCAGTTTGTCAATCTTTCCACAAGTGACTGTGATAAAGATTATGTATGTTTTTTCGTTAGCACAGGAGCGGAGCAACTATGGGGTGACCCGTTTACTATAAAGCTGAAACTAAGACTACCAGATTACCAGTTGTACATTGCAGAATTCCATGGCTTCATTCTGCATGTTTTAAAGCTTCACCAGCTGACTGATACGGAAAGCTGTATATGCTAGTATTATTGTCTCTAGTTCGGATGTTAAGAAAATGCATAATAATATAACTTATTAATTATATTATATTTCAGCTATGCTATTAATATATATTTACAAACACTGCCTGTTATAATGCGAGTAAATACGATCACGAGCGAGTAAGATAGTGCGGGAAGTCTGCCTCCGCAGCAGACGTCGGTGTTTTCAGTTTTCAGCCATGTCTCTCTTCACAAATGATCTCGACGACTTGAATGAGGACAGTTTAAACTTGGATAATACAGAGGAGCGTTGGACGGAACCCTTAAATCCAGGAACGAATTCTACACTGATTTGTTCAGACTTCATAAGTAAGTGAAAAAAAAGGGCCGTAAACAAATAACGCAAACAAACAGCTGACTTTAAACACTAGACTAGACTAGTAGACACATTATCAGGCTCTACTTTCAAATTTGGCCGGTAAGCTGGAATGCTTCGGCCGGCTTAGTGGGAGTTATGTCCCTTCGCCAAACTCAAAACAACTCAAAACAAGTCGCGGAAAAAGTCACGAATCAAATGACATACTTACTTATCACCATCCGGGTGCGTGTAGGGTTGCGTAGGGTGTCTATCATCGTCCTACGGTTGCGTGTAGGGCTGCTTATTGCGTGTAGGTTGGTTGTTTGCATAAGATGAGGGGTGGGGTTAGGGTTTGGGGTAAGGGTATAGGGTTTAGGGTTAGGGGTATGGTTTGATTTGAAAATTTTAACGTAGGAGGTCGAAATAGTGGCCGACAATCTGACGTTTGTGGGAGTGGCGCCACTGAAACTCTGCCAAATATGATGCCGTAGTTACCTATAATCGCGCACAGTTGTATGCACGCGCAAACAGTTGACGAACGGTGGATGCTACTGACACGGACAATTCGCCAGCGACTGGGCACCAGCCGCCCGCTATTGGCGTCATATTTGACAGAGTTTCAGTGGCGCCACTCCCACAAACGTCAGATTGTCGGCCACTATTTTGACCTCCTACGTGAAAATTTTGAAATCGAACCATACCCATAAACCCTAAACCCTAACCCTAAACCCTAACCCTAAACTCTAACCCTAAACCCTAACCCTAAACCCTAACCCTAAACCCTAACCCTAAACCCTAACCCTAAACCCTAACCCTAAACCCTAACCCTAAACCCTAACCATAAACCCGAAACCCTAACCCTAAACCCTAGACCAACCTACAATAAGCAGCCCTACACGCACCCGTAGGACGATGATAGACACCCTACGCAACCCTACACTCAACCGGATGATGATAGGTAAGTATGCCATTTGATTCGTGACTTTTTCCGCGACTTGTTTTGAGTTGTTTTGAGTGCGGCCACGGGACATAACTCCCACTAAGCCCCGCTAAGCCGGCCGAAGCAGTCCAGCTTACCGGCCAAATTTGAAAGTAGAGCCCATTATCATTACTATCATATAATTCATATACCGTTTGAATAATTTATAGTAAAAGACAGTTACCATATAGTTACATCTTCTTCTTCTTCTTTCGTTTGCTTGAAATAGGTAGTAATGGCACCTTTTTAGAGGCTGGAGGGTAGTAGTAGTACAGCTGAGCATGTAATTATAATATAATGGATTAGCAGATTATTATACTTTGGAAAATCAGCTCTCCTCCGAACTTCTACCCCCGCAGTATTGCGGCCTGAAATATCCGTTGCGGGTGCAGTCCAATTAAAAATAGGACGGCTCCGTATAACGAAACAAATGCTCTAACAGGGTCTCAGCGATATGTTACTTGCGGACCTGTTTCTTATTGTTTCTGATTACCTGACAATTTTAAGCGACGCAACACTGCAGACGATAATAATAGCAACCGTTGACACTTTCCATTGTCGAACTTTCTGCCGACGAACAAATCGCGGCAAATCTAGGATCGGCTCGGAAAAACGAAACAAATGCACTAACAGGGTTTAAGCGATATGTTACTTGCAGACCTGTTTCTGTGACTATGCCTCACCGCCGACAGTATAGGGGATAGGGGCTAAACTAGATGGCTGGGACTCACAAGCGACAGCTACCGCATCTCCTGCAACTTCCTCCAATTACTTTGCTTGTGAGTCCCAGGCACCTAGTTTAGCACCCCCCCTCATCTGTGCCGCGCATAGCGGCGCGTGGGATTTGGCGTTGAGTTTAATCGCGTTTTTGCGCATTCCGACAAGTCTGACATCTACCGCTGCTAAATCTTTAATCGGAAGAACAGTATTGCTAATCTGCGTGGGAGCGCGTGGTCTACTCGCCAAATCGCTTTCATCGTCTGTAATGTCTCGAAATTGTCAATGGTCGCTTTTATCGTCTGCTAGTATCGTCTGCAGAAAACGCTCGACTTTGCACCGGTCGCTTTTATCGTCTGCTACTATCGTCTGAAATGTTGCGTCTCGTGACATTGTAAGGTACTCCTAGTTTTGCAGCAATTTGTTCCTCGGCGGGAACTCCGACAAGTCTGTATTTTTAATTGGACTGCGCCCCGAACGGATGTTTCAGGCCGCAATACTGCGGATTTAGAAGTTCGGAGGAGAGCCATCTGTTTATATATGTAGAGTAGATAAGATTCTGGAGCATGTAATGGGTATTAATGCAAGTACAGATGGATGTGCAGTTCAAGGAGCAGGTTGCTTTCCCTGTTCTGAGTGGCAAATTACTTTAGCATAAGGCAGACACAGCGGATAGTTTTGTGAAAAACAGAGTATCCGTAACTGGCAGCGCTGATTTGGCAAGAAGAGTGAAGAAGTCCTGGATGACACTCAGCTCACTGGAAAATAAGTAGGCATGCTTTTTAATCAGGTTGCACTGTCTGCAAGAGACTTGGACCTAACAAACTCTAGACTAACACTCATGCTCATGTAATTGTTAAAAAGTTATAAACTGAGGTTAAAGATGAAGATCTGGTAATCTGGTAATTTTAATTTCAGCTTCATAGCAAACGGGTCATCCCATCTTTGCTCCGCCCCTGTGCCAACGAAAAACACACAGAATGTTTATCACAGTCCCTTGTGAAAAGACAAACTACTGTGTCAGCAAATCTAGCATACACTCGCATTAAAAGCATATGGTAGCCATCCGAAGTGCTAACACAAACAGTCTGACGTTAGAAATGCAGTTCATCATTGATGGTAGCAAAAGTCACCAAAAGATCAGCAGTTGCACACGCGATCAATTTTAATCAAATAATGGCCCCACCAATATTGCGACAACCGGCATCGCGCCATTTTCTGAATCTACAAATCACACCACCACGTTGGTCAGTCGAAAAACATTCCAAATGAAATCTGCAGCTCACAGTGTCACGCCATGCACTCAACTCAGAAGCTGGGTAACGAAACTATATACTTATAGTCCACAAATTGAGCAAAAAAGCAACGGCCACAGTCTGGCAGAAGCAAAACAGTGGCGGTGCCTAGTGTTCATTTGGAGCTGAAGCATTATGTGAGGGTTAATAAACTGTCACCCCAGCAGTACCCTACTATTAGCTGGGGAAGGGATTTAGGACATTACATCCACCAGCAAGCGTCGCCCCAACAACGATCTGACTGCCTTCGTTAATGACTGTTCACCCAACAGCCATGCAGTTCTTTGGCACGAAGGAGACACCTTGAACTTGGGTTTGGACTGCCGACTCTCTATACGAAGATATATGTGTGCTACTGGTGTCCCGTAGCCAAAATACTATCTCACTGTATTACTAAAATTCAGCACGCATGCTCAAACGCGCAGTAGTTTAAAAAAAAAAACATACACACACACACATATACATACACTCATTACCTGCCACCCGCTTGCTTGCTACATGACTACATATTTATATAAGAATATATATATATATCTATATCGGGAGAGGGAGAGAGTGCGACAAGGGAAGAATCATGCAGAATGACCACACATATGTAAGACACTAACACAGGAAATTCCCTATGCACACAAGGTCAGCATGACTGGCTCCAAGAAGTGGACAGCAAATTCAAATGGCTCAGTCAGATCAGACACAGTCCCTGCTGTGACAGAAAGTTGGCTGTAATAAAGGACTGCCGTAGAAAGGTGCACCCAAGGGACGGTTTCAGAAAGAGATGCATACTTTGTGGTAGAGTAACATTGCTTGAAAAATGTATTCTGCAAGCCACCAGGGGTTGCATTCACATTTTCTAGGTTCTAACAATAGTAATACACTAACCGCTCAGCCAATACATACATAAATCGGCGTAGACAGAAAGAGAGAGAGAGAGAGAGAGAGAGAGAGAGAGAGAGAGAGAGAGAGAGAGAGAGAGAGAGAGAGAGAGAGAGAGAGAGAGAGAGAGAGAGAGAGAGAGAGGGGGGGGGAGGAATCACCGCGTAGCTAATTACAGCAAATGTATAGCGTTCATTGAGTCTTCTGTTTCGATATCCAAACGTGCTTGTTGTCAACCATACAGTTTTTGCTTGCAGATGAAGATATCATGCCTGTTTATGATCTTTAGATAATGGCCAATATGTTTGCCTTGTGTTTCAGACAAGCCTGCTGTGTCAAAGACTGGACACAATCGAACCATAATCCACTTTGATATTGATTGTTTCTATGCACAAGTTGAGATGTTGCGAAATCCAGGGCTCCAAAATAAACCTCTAGGTAAGTATAGCAAACTCATTTAATGTATTTAGCAAATTAGCTTCTCGTAACGCAACAGCTCAAGTCAAGGTAGAAATAATCCCATTGCAGATTTGGATTAGCATTGTTAAGTCAATCAGTCAAGCAGGTGCTATCTCCACAGTGAAGGTTGCCTGCCATGAATCTACAACACTCTTTATATCTTGTCTTGGTAGTACACACTCTTAGGCTGCTGTTTGTCCATCTGTTGATGTTGTCATCCCACTTTTATCATTGTCTTCAATTTTTCCCTCCACTATGGTTTTGAAAGTGTCATTTTTTAAAAATGTGGCCAGAATATTTCGTCTCTTTTTTCTTTTTAAAAACATTTTTTTTTAAAAACTCTCTTTTTATTTGCAGTCTTTCCCCGTGTGGGTTTCACGGCTCCATTTTAGAGAACAATGAATAGACTCACTGACAAGCTTGACATAAGAATCGACTAATTATGTGTATTTCATTTGAGGTTGAAGTGCATCGGCCTAAGAGGCAAGGAACCAACAGTCTGCTTACAAATGAGCTGGGTCTGTAAAACGGATGTGCTACGTGCAAAACTCAAATTCTGGAACAAGAGAAAAGTCCAGAAGTGGATCAACAACCAGAACTTTCTGCTGGAGTTTACAGTTGGTGAATACGAAGAAGAAGATTCTTAGTCTTTCCAGAATCTGTGTATTGTAAAATAATAGCATTTAAAGTATGCTATGCCACTATATTAGGAAATGCGTGCTCTGTTTCCTTCATAACTTTCTTCTCTGTCCAGACAAGAGAGGTGTAATGACAATTAGAACTACCGAACTACTACAGCATTTCCAGATTCTGGTGAAGGAAATGGAGCACTTAAGGCTGGGTTTTGAGCCTCATGATGTTCTCTCTAACTAACCAATTAGTCAGCTGTTCCCAGCCAGGTCAATCACACAGATGAACAGTCAGTCACAGAAGTCACGCCATTTTGAAACATCCTACTCCACTCCTACACATGTTGGACTGACAGGCTCGTTTTTCTGTACTGGACCCTCATTTACCCCTTAACAGATCAGAAAATACCCCCGTGTGGGTTCCGGGGCCTCATTGTGGGGAAAACAAGAATAGACCCACTGCCTCCCCAAAAGCATGTCGTAAGAGTCGACTAATTGGGGAGCTTCCTTTGAAGTCGGAGTGCATTTGCCGGAGAGGCAAGGAACCAACAGTCTGTATTCAAGAGAATGAGATCTGTAAAACTGATGCACACGCAACACTCAGGTTCTGGAGCAGGACTGCAGTTCAGTAGTGGACGAGCAACCAGAACCTTCCGCCAGAGTTTACAGCTGGTGAACGCGAAGAAGAAGAAGAAGAAGATCAGAAAATGGATAACAGAACGCTGTTTCTCTTTTGTGCATGTCAAAAGAGTGAAGGCCATCTTTAAACTGTCATTGTGCTGTATCTGTGTTTGTATGCACTGCGATGTCACATGCTTAACACTCTTGACATCCTTAACAACAATATTGACAGGTTACAAGACAGTGCTAGGGTAATTGTAATTTCTGTCACACTTTTCATTTGAAACCCCTTTGCTTCAAACCCTCCATATGCAGTTAGTTAATATATGATGTTTAAATAATGCGGATACAAACAATACATTGTACAATTTATTGCCAGGCATATTTCGCTGTATCTCATCAAATGCGTTACTACAGAGTTACATCAACATAAAATAAAGCACAAAACTTGATAAATTCAACTGAAATGCGAACAGTTTCTTTAAAACATTGTCACTGCTCCATGGCCGCCGGAAGCTCACCGTAGTCACTGACAACCAGGGTAACTTCAAATGTATGACAAATTCCATCTGCTTACAAAGGAGGGGGTTGTTGATTTTTATTGTTATGGCTTCTGCGATTTTCAAAAGTCTCCTGTTCAGAGTATGGTAAACAATGTATCGAAGAAACTGTTCGCATTTCAGTTGAATTTATTCAGTTTTGTGCTTTATTTTATGTTGATGTAACTCGTAGTAACGCACCTGATGAGATACAGCGAAATATGCCTGGCAATAAATTGTGCAATGTACTGTTTGTATCGGCATTATTTAAATTCATTACGGGTAAACATTGTTTTAATATATGATGTGTTTGTTGGTTTTTATTTAAAAAAAATTGCCACCAATGTTTCAGGCATACAGCAAAAGAATATTGTGGTCACAACAAACTACATTGCCAGAAAGTGTGGTGTCCCAAAGTCCACTTTTGTTAGTGATGCCAAGAAAATATGTCCGAATTTGGTACTCGTATGTGGAGAAGACCTTACTAACTATCGCCAGATGTCATATACAATTTCAGGTGAGTCATTTGTAGTTTATTTTATGTATTCTGATTCTTGTTCTTCATTTTTGTCTTTTCATCGTCTCCTGTCATATGCCTGAGGAAAATGTTGAACATAAAGGGGAATGACTTCAAGAGGAGTGAAAAATAAAAAATGTCTAGGCAGCCACTGGGAACAGCAGTTATAAGACAAAGACATGAAACTAAGATGAAGACATGACACTAAGACATGATACTAAGATGAAGACATGACACTAAGACATGACACTAAGATGAAGACATGACACTAAGACATGACACTAAGACATGACACTAAGATGAAGACATGACACTAAGATGAAGACATGACACTAAGATGAAGACATGACACTAAGTCATGACACTAAGATGAAGACATGACACTAAGATGAAGACATGACACTAAGATGAAGACATGACACTAAGATGAAGACATGACACTAAGATGAAGACATGACACTAAGTCATGACACTAAGATGAAGACATGACACTAAGACATGACACTAAGATGAAGACATAACACTAAGATGAAGACATGACACTAAGACATGACACTAAGATGAAGACATGACACTAAGACATGACACTAAGATGAAGACATGACACTAAGACATGACACTAAGATGAAGACATGACACTAAGATGAAGACATGACACTAAGACATGACACTAAGGTGAAGACATGACACTAAGACATAACACTAAGATGAAGACATGACACTAAGACATGACACTAAGGTGAAGACATGATACTAAGATGAAGACATGACACTTAGATGAAGACACGACACTAAGATGAAGACATACCACTAAGATAAAGACATGACACTAAGATGAAGACATAACACTAAGATAAAAACATGACACTAACATGAAGACTTGACACGAAAACATGACACTTAGATGAAGACATGACACTAAGATGAAGACATGACACTATATTGGACACCTCCTGAGAAGAAACAATCAGAGAATCACCAAATAAACACTACATTTGGAACTAAAAGGTTTAAGGAAGCAAGGATACCCAAACAAACAAACAAACACCCTTAAATAAACATTGATGAGAGGTGAAAAGTGCTTGACTGTGTTCCTCCATCCATGATATCGAATTGACTGCACAAGATAAAACAGAATGGAGGAATACACTGCTAGTTATATGTGACATAATAGCACAACAGGAGAATGATGATGATCATCCTCTACACATTCTTATATTCCTCCTCCTTTGTCTTATTCTTCCTTCTTTGCATTATTTCTGATCTCCTTTGGCTTTTTTCTTTCTTTTAATGGAGGATATGCCATCAACTAGCTGATCCCATCGCAAAGTGGACCTGCTCATGATTGCAAGGATTGTGCAGTAGTTTTGTAGTACAGCATTTCTTTTTCTTTGCATTCACCAGCTGTAAACTGCGGCCGAAAGTTCTGGTCATTCATCCTCTTCTAGAATTTAGTCCTGTTCCAGAACTTGAGTTTTGCCTGCACATCCATTTTATAGATCTGGTTTATTTGTATGCAGATGTTGATTCCTTTCCTTGCAGGCAGAGATGCACTCCGACTTTGAAGGCCCCCCCCTCCCCCCATATATTGGTTGCCTTTTGTAACAATCTTGTTAGGGAAGCAGTGGTTCTATTCTCCCCCCCCCCCCCCCCCCCCCAGAAAAAAAAATTGGGCCCTGGAACAAAGGGGGGGGGGGGGTAATTTAGGCTGCCAAAGCTAAGGAATTTGTGCTTTGTGCAACACTCTTGGCAAGCAGTTAGCCATTCTGTGGAGAGAGACTGAGTCATACTGGATAAAACACCTAGACTTTAACCTTTCACTTTTTAACTTTATAATGCAATGTTTACTTATAAGAGTATATTCTAACTTTTGCTTTGTGAAGTAATCATAAATGTAAAGAACATTATAATTTATGTGACATTTGTAACCAATATTGAAATGTGACATCTTCAACAGAGTTTTTCCAGAAGTACACTCCTTGTGTTGAGCGTCTGGGTTTTGATGAAAATTTCATTGATGCTAGTGAGCTGGTGCAGATGAGGCTGCAGAATGGTACATATAAGCAGGAATTTGTTGGCCATGTCTACCATGGAAATCAAGGTAGCTTGCTAGCAGTCTTCTTCTTCTTCTTTGATCCTTCTGTCAGAAAATTTATACCAGGAGGCCGGTAGCCTTGATCAAAGCTATCGTGCAATCCATGTCTTCCCATGTACCATACAGTAAAAGTAAAAAGTAAAGCAAGGTAAAGGACCCTTTTCCACACCTTTAGGCGTATAGGGCATATAAGGCTAGACCTATATTTTCATAGACCAATCGACACAAGATGGGTGATGTGGTTAGCATCCATGCTGGGCGCCTTTACTTCCCGGGACTGCATCCGGTACCCACTCAAGGCTGGGTCAACCTGGGAGCCAAGGTCATTTTTAAAAATAGTCGGCTCCGCCAGGGAGCGAACCCACAACCTTCTGATTCGCGGCGAGTGTCTAGCCGCTCGGCCACAGCGACTCTCCATGTACCTACCATACAGCTTTGTCTTAATTGAGGTTGGAACAGGCTAGTTAACAGTTATTACAGTAAAACCTTGTTAACACAAACTTTAGAACAACACTAAGGTAACACCTCAGCAGGGGTGTATTAATAATATTATTAGTGAGCATAATCAAAAAAAAAAAAAAAAACAGCTGAGCTACTGTGCGTTGATGCACCATCAATCTCAGGTGTTGGAGATCTGGGTCTATTACCCTCTCTCTGCGCCTGAAGTTCCAATTCTCTTAATCTTACTTCCTGTTCCAATCTCATTCTCTCTGACTCCCTCTCAGACTCTAGTCGGAGTCGTTCGGTTTCTTGAATCCTCTCAGATTCAATCCGGAGTCGTTTGGTTTCCTTCTCTGTCTCAATCCTGAGTCTCTCTGCCTCACGGGCTTCCATCCTCATCTCACGTTCCGTGGTTTTGATCCACTCGGTCATTTACTTACCCTCTAATCCCATCTGGACAGCCATGTCCTTCAATTCCTGTATAGAAATTTTTGACTGCGACATGCTGTATTGTCAATCTAACAGTCCACAAACAAATTATATTGTCACTAACAATTTAAAAATAATCAAAATAGATTAATTTATCACCACCCACCAAGGTTGTATCTAACCTAATATACTGGAAACACTACAAAACACCACAACTTGATCACAAATCACTCCTAAGAGTACATTCTAAGAACTGACCCAGAGTGGTCACAACTGTGTTAACAACAAAATACAAACACTGAACAACCTCCTGACCAAGATCACCAGCAACTTTAAAGATTGACCAGAGAATACAAACAATCCCACGACGAGACCACAGATTTTTGAAGATATGTGTCCTGTTACATATCACTCTTGTCACGTGCCTGATTTAAGGATTTCTCCTTAAGAACCAACAGCACTCAGAAATAATTATGTTGAGTCGTTGGCTCGTATTGGTCTAAGGGATGCCCCGTGGCCAATATACGCTCAACTTATTTCTGGAGTGGGGCTGCACAAGTTTTGGCACTACAAAATATATATATATATATAAATATAATATTCCTAGGCACACTTGGCTGGATGCCCCCACTACTATAAAAAGATAGCCCCCAGGTTATGATAGTCTACTATCATAACCATGTTAACACAGATGAAAATATTTAATTGAACATACATGTACTTTAGACAGCTAAGAACCCTGAATGAGTGACACTCCAGTTAATAGTGAAACTTCAGAAATACTGTAATCATTGTAACACATACATTATATAAGAATCAGCGAAGAACTTAAAGAACACAGAGTGATATGAAGGACCAAACTTCAACTCGATCTTGAATTGACTGAACGTGTATGAATGTTCCAAAGTCTGCCTTTCTCATCCCTATGATCAGTATGAACATTTAATAGTGAAGCCTGGCAATAAACCCATGAGTGTCCGCACTTATCTTAATACTTGGTTTCTTGAACTGGCTGAATGTTCAGTCACTCTGTTGTTATGTTCAAGACAGTCCCACACTAGATACTCGAACACTGGAGATACACCCAGGCTCCTGAAGAGGATCTCAGGTACCAAGTCAAACACTTGAGGCACAAACAAACTGCCGGATAAATGATGGTGAAGGTACAACACCCATACTGTTGTCTGTAGACCAACTGGAGGATTTCATTAGTTGATGACCACAATGAGGTTCACCATCTGCTGCCCACCACTGGCTTAGACATAGGTGACTTCCTTATAGGTGGTTTTGTGGACTGCTGATTCACGCCTGGCTTTCAAGGAGATATCATCCTGTATCAAGAAGGAACTCAGAATTAGCAGTCATCTCAGGTGTTACATGTCAAGCTCAGTTTATTAACATCCACATTAGTAATCATTCAGAGGACAGCTCTGAGGATAATGAGACAGTATAAGTCTCTACATATCATCTCTATTGTTCAGTCAGTAACAGTGACAGGAGATGAGTGCCAGAGTGGAGACAGATAAGACTATAAACAGAGAACATCAACTCTCCTCGCCCACCCGCACTTGTAGACACACATCCCATCTCTCTTTTATATATATTTTTCATACCATCCCCCGTCTGTTTACCGTACACACTTTGTTGTGCTACAATTAACCTTTGACCCAGAGCGCCAAGCTTGCTTGTGTCACAGTAACAAGCCGGCCAAAGATGACCCAGTTTACCTGTGTCTATTAGTCAATACAAATCCTACGTTTGGTTATAGAATAATTACTTGTAGGGTTTAATATCTTTACAAAGGGTGTGGGTTATTTAGAGCACAAACTATTTAGTCTGTACAGGGGAAGGTCTAAGGTTCGGATCCGGATCTCTGGACATCAAGAACGGTCGAACTCTGTGCGATCACATAGCTGATACTCCTCTATATACAGCAGTGACCAACTTTAAAAAGACATCATTTAGGGTACTCGTAAACTATAATTAACTTACCCAAGCTTAGGAAATGTCCTAGACACCAAAGGCCGCCTCCTCAAAGCATAAATGTACGAGGCCCCGATGAACACATCTGTTCTTCTAGGCAGTCAGGCAGAAAAATGCCCGCTTCAAACTACGCTTAGCATCACTAGAAAAGAAGTCCCCTTGTATTCCTGCCCAAGGAGTAAACCGGTTGACAGGAATTTCTAATTAAAATATCAGAATTCGCCACCCTATAGTTGCAAGTTTGAAAATGAAGATTTATCAAAGCAAATAGAGGGTCTAGAAATGAATATGCTACCAGATAAAGGTATAGATCAATATAAGGGACTATATACCTTTCCAGACAGGTCTAAGTTTGAAATTTCGCTGAGCGCGAGGGATATCAGGTCCCGACTCGTCCACTGTGTGTGGTGGCTGTTCAACCCATGACAATGATAAAGAAAAAAAAGCGGTTTCTGCTATATATCTTTACCTTTACTTTCCTAACTAATGATTAATTGCAAAAGTCATTCAACTCCTCAGGTCCTGACAGATCACATTGCAGATGTGGCTGTGAGCTGAGGCTACAGATTGGTTCTCAGATTGCTGCTGAAATCAGGGAGGCCTTACACAAGGAGATAGGCATCACATCATGTGCTGGGATTGGCCATAATAAACTGCTAGCCAAAGTGATCGCTGGAACTCATAAACCCAATCAGCAGACAACAGTTCTGCCTCACTTAGCTCTGGATTTGCTGTCTTCTTTTTCGTCTGTACTTTGTATTCCTGGTAAGTAGTCGGTCTTTGAGGTTAGTGAATATGTTTAACAATTTTATGATACTCGTGTACTAGTGTTTGATTTCATTGGTGGGCGGTTTATCTAATAAGATCATTCTCATGGTTTTCGGATAGTGGTTTGAGAGTTGCATTGTGGAAGAGACTGGGGCCTCACCACTAATTTTCCCAAAGGCAGCAGTAAAACACTAAAGCCAAATTTGTGTTAGAGATGGGACATATTATTTCTTAAAAATTCAACGAACTTAGTAACTGTAAGTGAACAGTTAGAGATAGCTACCTACAATAGAATATTTCTAACATATGAATATCTGGTCTGAATGTGAAAGGAGAGGGTAAATTTACCCCAAAGAATAGTTTGTGCAATTTTTTTCATTAGTGTATTCATATCCTGCGCTTCTAAACCTTTGCACTGGTGCGAAAACAGCCAGTAGCATCAAGTGTGTATTTCGTGAACAAGTCACTATAGACAAGTCGAAAAGGTTACATTTACGGAAAATTGGACCCAACCTGAAGTGTTTGTCTTGCAGCTTCTCGGGTCAAAAGGATTAAGGTACACATGATAGACATGGCTAATAACACCTTATGGCATGAACAGATTATCCTCATTGCACATATGACAGGTCCATAAGTGCTCGGATCCCACCTTAAGTATTTTCCTCAGCATGAGACAACTGAAAACACAAGTTTTGTGTTGTTTTATAATCTTTCTTTGGCTGCATGTGTAGTGTTTATGTCTGGCAATACCTCTTTTGACTTGAAGTTCTTGTAGTCGTTTGAATGTTGTCAACTTGGCATCATCTCCTCAATCAGTTACTTGTCCTACCTCCTTGAGAGTATTGAGAACATCAACCCAGTCAATTGCTTGTCCTGTAGCTACTGTGATCCTGCCAGAAACCCAATCTGCTCGTTCCTTTCCTCAAAGAAGATGCCCCTGATTATTTGAATTTTTGTTGTGGGGGGGGGGGGGGGGGGGCTCTTCGGGATCCCGAAACCACACAGGGACAAGTTGATGTAAATAATAATGACGGCAGTTAAGCTGGTATCAAAGCTCAAAGAAAAGGGGACGCACAAAATAAATAAACATGTCCACTAAAGGAGTACTAAATGCAACATTAACTATGGCTAAAAAAAGTCAACAAACAAGACAACAGAGCTTATAAAAAGCCAAGGTCAACATAAACCTCCGTAACAAGCATGGTGTAAAAAGTGATTAATTCGGGATCTTTTCTCTGAAGTCGTAGCGCATCTGGCTGTGATGTGAGGAACCAACAGTCTGCATGCAAGGAGGTGTTATCTGTAAAACAGATGTGCGCACAAAATTAAATTTCTGGAACAAGACTTAACTCCAGAAGTGGACGAATAACCAGATCTTTCTGTACAGCCGGTGAATGCCAAGAAAAAAAGAAAAAGAAAGGCAAAAGGAGCTATGAGGTGACTGTACCATTACCTTCAAAATCTGTATTATCTTGTTTCCAAACTGTAGGTATTGGGTACAGAACAAGCCACAGACTGAATGCACTGGGTATCTCATCAGTTGCAGACTTGCAGGCGGCTGACAGAAGAGTATTGGTGAGGGAGTTTGGACCACAGATGGCACAGCTGATGGATCAGCTCAGCCATGGGGTTGATGACTCTCCAGTTGTAGCATACAGCCAACCACAGGTACGTTCTCACAGTCTTGGGCAGTGAATTCACAGCTATTGATCAGTACTCACGAGGAAAGGAAATAAGTAGATATCAGTGGATAATGTCAGTTCGTCATCTACATATGGTCTCTTCCTCTTTGTAATTGTCTATCTGGTTACCTCTTTATAGGCATCACTGTTCTCTTGTACACAGATAATTTTGATGTTAACCAGCTGTGAACTCTGATGGAAAGATCTGGTTGTTTCGTCCACTTCTGGACTTTGGTATGGTTTCAGAATTTGAGTTTATCATGCATATCCATTTTATATATCTGGCTTATTTTACATTCCGTAGTTTGTCATTGATAGCTAAACAGTCAGCACTCTATACTTGTGCCAGTATCACGGCAAATCGATCTGCTACCAAATCTTATACAGCTGACTCAGACAAGATATTTCAGAATTACAAATTGTATTCATAAACTCTAAGCCATGGATGCTGAAAGAGATAGAGAGAGAGAAGAGAGAGAGAGAGAGAGAGAGAGAGAGAGAGAGATAGATAGAGAGAGAGAGAGAGACCTTTAACACATGGAGACAATAATTAGTCAGAGACCATGCAAATGAGATGTCTGAAAAGGGCTCCAGGAATGACCAGAAGAGATAAAGTCAGAAATGAGGTCATAAGAGAAAACGAAACCAGTTCTAAATGACATACAAAAACAGCAAATCAAATGGTTTGCCCACTTAGAGAGAATGCTTTGTAACGCCATACCATACAAGACATACACCAAAAGAGGAGGACATAGAGCACAAGGTAGACCAAAAACAAGATGGAATGATAACATCAGAGAAAGTCTACAACAGCATGATATGGCTATGGTCGAGGTAGCCAGAAACTTATGTCTCCCTCAACACCCGAAGCGTTAAAGTGAGGAAAAAATAGAGGAAGAAAGAGATCAATAATATTGGGAGAAGAAAGTTAGCTAGGAGAGATGGAAAAAGATAAGATAGTTTTGGGTTGAGTTGGTTGAGTGCCTGTGTTCTAATGAGGTGCTACAGAGCAGACGAGAAGAGAAATTAATTTGGCCAAGTAAAATTGTTACTGGAGATAATTTTTGGGAAGGAAATAGTTAATCTGATCACCTCACTTAACATAAACTGGTAACAGTGAATGCCTGTCAGTTGGCAATCCTGTATCCCTAGATTGTGTTTCACATTTCACCAAAATTATGCACAGTTACAATAACATCCTAAAAAATCAGTCTAGATGGAAACATAAAAAAGACGACAGACAGAAACAGGTAGAATAAAGGAGGCACATAAAATCGGGGAACCGGAAACAGTTTAGTTCTCTTGACCCGGTTTACCCACACAGGGAAGAACGGCCAGACAAGTAATAACGGCAGTCACTGAACATTTCCTTAAGAGATAAGCCATTGTAGACACCGGGAAGGAGGTATATAAAACTCAAAAGAAGTTTGACAAGGTACGAATTAGAACATTTCCAGGTTCACCTGCAGAATTGTTTCACAATGACCTAAGAAGAATGACACCACTGCACACTCCAGAATGTCCACTTTGTGCACATCTTTACAAGATCTGAAGGGTTTTACCTTAGGTGTCAAGGTACAACCTGAGGTGGTAACTGAGGCATTTTACTGGGTGGAGAAAATCCCAGCCACACATGTTGTCAAAGCATGCTCAGGAAGGTGGAGTCAGGTTTTCTTGTGAATGGAATACGAAGGAATCAGTCCAGTGGTCACAGGTGGTGAAAGTCACATGGATCTTTGCTCAGGCAGGTGTGTTTGAGAATGAGCAAGCTGATGGGTTGGCTTGACTGACCCCAATTGGGGGTGTTCTGCATCTATCTGCACAAGGCAGAGTTGAACTCTCGTCTATGGGACAATGTAACAAGTAAAAAGGAAACCCTTGTACCTGGAGAGAATGATGTAATGAGGAGTGCCTGCAAATTGTGGGCAACACTTGAAAGGGGGGAGGGAGAGGCAAGACCATCATTATGGAATTTCTTCACTGACTGTTAAGGAAGGAGACGGAGCTAATGTGGTCTGGTCCTGAATGCTGTGATGTCCAGTCTTCATGAAGATGAAGTCGCCAGTTCTTGCAGGAATCAGAAAATGGTGATTCCACAGTTTTTACAGTATAAAAGTTTAAAAAAAAAAAGTAAAAGTAAAGGAGTTTTTTTCCTTGCCTTTAGGCATAGTTGGCATATAGAGCTAAACCTGTATTTTTATAGACCATCAACACTTTGTGAGTGATGTGGTCAGCATCACGACTTGGGAGTCAAGGAAATAAAAGAAATGTTTACTTTATATGGAGCATTACAGATGAACGCCTGCATTTATACATGTTTTATTCATTAGACGAGTTCAAAGGCATTGATGAATTTAAAAGAACAAAGACAGGTGACTGCATTTCTCATGTCTGTTTATAATTTTTTTTATAAATTGTTGAAGTCAGAAGTATTTGTAGCTGAAATTTGTTTAGTAACTATTCAGCTGAAATTCTGGTTGGAAATCTTATTTCACACTTTTCCCCCCAGACTTTGAGTGATGAAGATGCTTTCAAATGCTGTAAAGATATTGCAGACGTGGAGCAGAGAATCAAGGAATTAACATCAAACCTTTTAAAACGGTAGTTAAAAAAAAATATGCACATTTATTGTCAATTAGCTGTTACTTAAAATTACCACTGTTGCGCTTTGATCTAATCTATATGTGCTTACTCTTTGGCCATCTGGCTTGTGAAAAATAGTCTTTTTTTCCTGCCTGTTTTAGCAGAAGGGCAAAATTGACACAAGATCATGGCTCATATAGGGGCAAAACCAAGTGCAGTTCAGTAGTATAAGTCCCATTTCCAGGCCTTGATGATTATTAGATACATGATGGTAGCACCATATATTTGTAGACCAGGTGGTACTAAATGCGTGATGCCCAGTATCAAACCAGCTTCCTTTACTTCCCATACAATTTTCTAGTAACGATTCTTGAGTTGAAGGACCAGGTAAATTAAAAAATGAAATCCAAATGATGGGGATTGAAACCTGTGGTCAGCAGGCATGCAGAAATAAGTCACAGTATTTCTTGTCAGTTCAACACACATGGCTGGATCCAGGAATCTGTCAATGTCAGTCACATCGGAGCATCACTAGCTGCTCTTTTGAATTTAAGTGATCTCTCCTGTATGAATCAATAATGAGAATAGAGCTATTCAATGGCTTGAAAGTAGTACAGCCCCACATGTTGTAATTGTAAGAAACTCACAGAGATTTCCTTAGAAAAAATAGAATTGAGTGTGTCCTACAAGTAAAGTGGCTTGCATCGCTTCTTAAGACTCAAATCAGGAACATAACAGATTTTCTCCCTAGGATATTCTGAGGTGCAGGGCAATGAGCAGACCGATAGACTGTTTGCTGCTGCTCCTTTGTGCAATGAACTCATCCTTTGCAGAATGTCATTCTCATCACAGCCTGAAGCTTGGCCTCTTGCTAGCTGTCCAGCCTCAGGCACATTCCTACCCAATGTTTCTCTATCCTATGCCCATCTGCCCTTTTTTCCTGGTAGTATGCCTTTTGCTACTGCTTGTTCCAACCCACTGTGGCACTTGATTTGGCATATTTCAGAAACAAGATGCTGTTTAATAGCCAATTTTTCCTGATTCTTAGATTTTTAGTATGTCAATATTTTCTTTCCTTCTTGTTCCATGCTATTTTGAGAATCTTTCTATGACATTTCAGCTTAAAATCCCTGATTTTCTTTGTTAATTACTGTGAGATAGTTCACAACTCACATCCATATGTTGCTAAAGGGAAGATTCATGCTCTCAAAAATGTTGACTTTGATTTCCTGTTGATGCTTAACCTTAGACTGTTAATGCTGTTTGAGTGAGCTCATTTAAGTAGCGATGAGCTACTTTAGATAAAGTGGACATGGTGAAGGCTCTTTTGATATCAAAAGAACAGTGTAACGGAACAGACATAGCTTCCATACTTCAAGAGACTGACCCAGTGAACAGTGTAACGGAACAGACATAGCATCCATACTTTAAGAGACTGACCCAGTGAACAGTGTAACGGAACAGACACAACATCCATACTTCAGAGACTGACCCAGTGAACAACGTAACGGAACAGACACAGCATCCATACTTCAGGAGACTGACCCAGTGAACAGTGTAACGGAACAGACACAGTATCCATACTTCAGGAGACTGACCCAGTGAATAGTGTAATGGAACAGACACAGCGTCCATACTTCAGGAGACTGACCCAGTGAATAGTGTAACGGAACAGACACAGCATCCATACTTCAGAGACTGACCTAGTGAACAGTGTAACGGTACAGACACAGTATCCATACTTCAGGAGACTGACCCAGTGAATAGTGTAATGGAACAGACACAGCGTCCATACTTCAGGAGACTGACCCAGTGAACAGTGTAACGGAACAGACACAGCATCCATACTTCAGGAGACTGACCCAGTGAACAGTGTAATGGAACAGACACAGCGTCCATACTTCAGGAGACTGACCCAGTGAACAGTGTAACGGAACAGACACAGTATCCATACTTAAAGAGGCTGACCCAGTGAATATTGTTACGGAACAGACACAGCGTCCATACTTCAGGAGACTGATCCAGTGAACAGTGTAATGGAACAGACACAGCGTCCATACTTCAGGAGACTGACCCAGTGAACAGTGTAATGGAACAGACACAGCGTCCATACTTCAGGAGACTGACCCAGTGAACAGTGTAACGGAACAGACACAGTATCCATACTTAAAGAGGCTGACCCAGTGAATATTGTTACGGAACAGACACAGCGTCCATACTTCAGGAGACTGATCCAGTGAACAGTGTAATGGAACAGACACAGCATCCATACTTCAGGAGACTGACCCAGTGAACAGTGTAACGGAACAGACACAGCCTCCATACTTCAAGAGACTGATACAGTGAACTGTGTAACGGAACAGACACAGCATCCATACTTCAAGAGACTGACCCAGTGAACAGTGTAACGGAACAGACACAGCATCCATACTTCAGGAGACTGACCCAGTGAACAGTGTAATGGAACAGACACAGCATCCATACTTCAGGAGACTGACCCAGTGAATAGTGTAATGGAACAGAC
Organism: Candidula unifasciata; assembly: GCA_905116865.2. Taxonomy (NCBI): domain Eukaryota; kingdom Metazoa; phylum Mollusca; class Gastropoda; order Stylommatophora; family Geomitridae; genus Candidula; species Candidula unifasciata. The sequence continues at coordinate 43,537 of CAJHNH020000433.1, read as the reverse complement.
ACAGCATCCATACTTCAGGAGACTGACCCAGTGAACAGTGTAATGGAACAGACACAGCATCCATACTTCAGGAGACTGACCCAGTGAACAGTGTAATGGAACAGACACAGCGTCCATACTTCAGGAGACTGACCCAGTGAACAGTGTAACGGAACAGACACAGCATCCATACTTCAGGAGACTGACCCAGTGAACAGTGTAACGGAACAGACACAGTATCCGAACTTAAAGAGACTGACCCAGTAAACAACGTAACGGAACAGACACAGCATCCATACTTCAGGAGACTGACCCAGTGAACAGTGTAATGGAACAGACACAGCATCCATACTTCAAGAGACTGACCCAGCAGAGAGTGAGCTGAGGATCTGGACAATTTTCAACATGTAAGGGAAAAGACAGTCGGCTCTGTGGCTAAGTCGATGCGAACGCTTCGTAATGCCGGGGTGCCGGGTTCGATCCCAGCTGCGGGGCATGCGCCTTGCGTTTATTTTCGACAGTGCTATCAGGGGGCTGACCGTCCAGAAAGCAATAGCAAACTACTGGACGTACATTTGCCTAGAGAAACCACACAACAGCCAGGGGCTGCTGGGGTTGGTTCTACAAAGTCCTGTAAAGGATACGCAACTAAAGCCTTTAAAGGGAAAAGACAGGCCGACATTTAATCAGGCTGTAATCGACATGGTCAGTATGGGAGCTTTCTTATATGGGTTCAGGTGGCCACTGCTTCCCTGACAAGCCTGTCATAAGAGTTGACTAATGAGGGGTGTTTCTTTTGAAGCCTGAGAGGCTAGGAACCAACAGCCTGCATACAAATAAGCCAGATCTGTTGGAAAAAAAAGGTTGTGCATGCAGAATGTAAGTTGTGGAACATGTCTAAGGTAAAGAAGTGGATGAACAACCAGAACTTTCCACCAAAGTTTACATCTAGTGTGAAGAAGAAAAGAAGAAGTATGGAAACTCTGTGTTGGGGTCAGAGCTTGTGTGGGAATGCCCCAAATATACAATAAACACAAATTTTTGATTCATTCTCTCCTGTGCACTAGCACCGGACACCACAGCACAACACACATACTTCAGCCTTGGGAGAAAAGATGTTTCCCTGTTCTATTAGTACAGCATAGAAACTTCTTCTTCTTCATGTTCACTAGCTGTTAACTCTGGTGGAAAGTTATGGTTGTTCATCTACTTGTGGACTGCAGTCCTGTTCCAGAACCTAAATGTTGCATGTACATCCATTTTACAGATCTGACTCATTTGTATGCAGACTGCTGGTTCCTTGCCTCTCCAGCAGATGCGCTCTGACTTCGAAGGAAGCTCCCAATTAGTAAGACTTACGGCATGCTTTTGGATAGGCAATAGGTCTAAATAGGGCCCCGGAACCCACACGGGGAAGCATAGCAACTGAAATAATTCACTACAAATTATACATATATTTCTAAGGGTTGCTGAAGATGGAAGAATACCTCAGACAGTTCGATTGACAGTCAGACGAGTCCCAAATAAATACCACAGAGAGACCAGACAATGCCCAGTTCCTAGAAATATCTTCACAAAGTTTTTGCACTTGGGTCAGTATTTTCATGTATTTACTTATATTGCATTATCCTTTGCCATGCTAAGCTTTGCAGAGGATCATGTTCCTTCACAAATCATTGTCTATGGTTTTCTTGATAAACTCAGCCTGTGACCATCTTCTGTGCCCCTGCGTCAAATCATGTAACATTTTCTCCCCTCTAAGACTCTCTTCCCAGTTGTCAGCCTTCTGCAGACCGTTTTATCTTGTAACCAGTACCTGATGTGAGTACTTAAATGTCTTTTTGAATAGGCCTCTTAACAATATGTGGAAGTCGGCCTTCTGAGCTCTTTTTGTGGGTTTTGGGGGTCCTGTGTGGGGAAGGGGGGGTGGGGGGGGGGGGGTGGAGTCAACCCATAGTTCCCATCCCTCTAACATGCATGTCGTAAAAGTTGACTTCTTACGTGCGTTTCCTTTAAAGGCAAAGAGAGGAGGAACTAACAGTCTTAATACAAATAAGCCAGATCTGTAAAACAGATGTGCATGTAAAACTCATGTGACTTCTATGACATTCTGCCTAACCCAATCGGAATTTTAAAACTTCCTGTTCCTATTCTAAGTTTACTATTAATTTGTCTGTTCTTTGACTTCCACAGATTATGTTGTGCTAGGAAAACTGCTCTTTGTATTTCTATATTTATCGGTTCCACCATCTTAACCTGTGCTACTGCCTAAGTAGGTTTATGACCCCACATCTTGGTGTATGATTTCATCAAGAAAATCTCCCTTGACTACATAAAATGTGTGCCAGGCTTCATGGTTACCTGACTGACAGCCATATTGGAAGAAAGGAACTGAAGAAAGTTTACAGAATCGGAGTCAGTGATTCTTTTCAACTGCACACACGAGAGATTCACAACTTTTAGTTAAGTCCTGAAGGAGTACTTTGTTTTATCTGACCCTGGTTTGGGTTTTAGATTATTGCAACCAATATCTTCTTCTTTATATTCCATGCTGTGTGGTATTGATAGTCATGTCTGTCCACAACCTTCTTTCTCCTGTACTTTTTCTGCACTCAGTAAATGCTATGGACAGTTACTCACTTTTGGTGTTGTTTTTCTTTCTTCATCTTTAGCAGTTAATGTCTGTGATTTCACTAACATTTGGAGGACAGACTTGTTTGATGCTAGATATTCATGTCCGGTTTTCAACAACAAAAATGTTTAAGCAGTTTTTGCTTTTTCTTCCTGTTATATAATCAGGTGTGTCCGAGGAGGTAGTTGAACGACTGACGCCAGTCCTAATGAACTTATTCAGGAGATTAGTGGATCCTTTCAAGCCTTTTCATTTGACACTGATTGCTGTTTGTTTTGCCAAGCTGAAGCCAGCTGATGAGCTAAGAGGAATTGGTACCTTCTTCACAAAAGCAGAAACACGTTCACCATGTGCTGAATCTAAACTGGTTACAGATAAAGCCACAGACAGTCAAGCTGAAAGTAAACATAATTCAAACTCAAAGTTTTCCTCAGCAGAACTTGAGCTTAAAGCAAAAGTTAAAACTATGAAGCATTTCTTTTCCTCGCCAAATACTGAACTTCATTCAGTCTCTCTACATAAATCTAACACAGCTGGTTGGAAGGCATCACAGCTGTCACAGTCTCACAGATCCAATTCTTCCTTGCCAGTTACTGATGCTTCAATTGTTACTGATGTGTCATTGACAACAGAAGCTTCATTAGCAGTTACTGATGTCCCACTGACAATGGTACCTGCAGCACAAACTGATATTTCACTAACACGTATGCCATCAGCAACTTTAGTTCCACAGACAACTATACCTTCAGTAATTTTGGTTCCACTGACAACTATGTCCTCAGCAACCTTTGTTCCCCTGACAAATACGCTGTCAACCTTAGTTCCACTGACAACTATGTCCTCAGCAACCTTTGTTCCCCTGACAAATACGCTGTCGACCTTAGTTCCACTGACAACTATGTCCTCAGCAACCTTTGTTCCCCTGACAAATACGCTGTCAACCTTAGTTCCACTAACGACTATGCCACCAGCAACAACCGATGCTCCACTGACAGCCATGCCACAAGCAACATATGATGAACTGCTACCAGAAACAGATCATCTATTGACAGAAAGTGATGCCTGTGAAAGATCACTTATCCAAGGCAGCATAAAACGACAGACTACTACCAGTAATATGAATCTCTCACAGCTTGCACCAAAAGGCAGCATCCCAGATTTCCCCAGAACTCAACTTCTAAAAGATGTAATGACAATTCCCCACACAGAAGCATTACCACCTGACCTCCCTGGTTACAGTTTGGATATAAAAGTACATTCCTTAGAAGAAGACTGTTTACAGAAGCTGTTATCTGCCGGCATTGATGTGGAAACTATTACAGAACTACCCCTGGACATACAGAATGAAGTTCTCTTACAGTACGGCATATATGTAGAGGACCTTCCAGAAGGGAGAAGGTTCAATTACATTTCTGACAAGGTCAGAACCAGATCAGGTAACACACCAAAACTGGCTACTGTCAAGACAAGGTGTGTGCATAGTAAACAAAGAAGCTCAAAACGGAATCTAGAAAAGACTTTGTTGGATGCTGAAGTTGTTGATAGACTTTCAAAACAAAGGAAAATTTTCTGCAGAGATGATGGGACTGCAAGTAATGAGTCATTGTGGAAAGTATCTTTGACTGAAACTGGTAAAGATTCAAGGGGCATGGAGGCTTTATGTGGAAGATATGGAGTTGAAGAAACACTTTTATCAGATGTAATTGAAGACCAGCAGCATCATCTAGAGATGACTTTAGGACATTCTTTAACAGTAACAGATGAACAGCCCAGGAGAAGAAATACACTAAATACACTTTCTTTATGTTCAAATATTTCTCAGTTGACAGATAAAGAATCTGATTGTGTTAACATATTCCATTTGCCAAGAAAAGATTCTGATAAAGAGCTTGATTGCAATAGTATTTCTGATGTGCCAGGAAACGATTTTGACGTTATGAATGTTTCTCAGTTGTTACTTAAAGATTGTATGAATATATCAGGACAAGTTTCCGATAGCATGGATATTTCCGAACTGTCCGGAAAAACGTCTGATTGCAATAGTATTTCTCATTTGCCAGGAAACGAACCTGATGGTGTCAGTATTTCCCACGTGCCAGAATATGACTTTTCTGCGTTGCCACCTCAGCGTACAAACAAGGAAGTACCAAATAGAAACATTGACATTTGTGCTATGGAATTAGGCCTGCCACAGAGCAACTCACAACTGACATCTGACTGCAGGGGTGAGTGTCAGGAACCAGTAAGACACACATCTCCAGCTGACATTCTCCCACAGCCCTGCGGTAGCATATCTTCACTTTCAAATGTGAGAAAAGCTCATTGCAGAAGACTTCCTGACAGCATCGACTCTGAGGTGTTTTCATCTTTGCCTAGTAATATACGTGGGGAGATAATGGCGCATGTTGTGATGGGGACATTAGATTCGGCCTGTGGTCAGCATCGCAAGTTTTTGGCTCCAGACCACAAAAGAAATCTGAAGCAGGCTAGGGATACCAAAGCAAAGAATCAAAATTCCCTTCTGACTTACTTCAAGAGGGACAATACAGATGCCAAGTGAATTGTTGAATTAAAGTGATTAAGATAACTATGTACTGTATAAGCTGTCATGATGAGTTGTTTCCTCCGGAATAGTAAAAATAACTGCCAGTTTATTAACCATTTTTGCCACGTGAATGCTTAAAAGGGAACCTGTGGGAATTTCCAGAAAAAAATCGCTTAAAAAAAACCAAAACTATTTTACAGTTAACTAATAAATAATATATATATATATGGGGAGTCGCCATGGCCGAGCTAGACGCTCGTCGCAGATCGATCGGAAGGTGGTGGGTTCGCTCCCCGGCGGAGCCGGCCTTTTTTCAAACAATGACCTTGGCTCCCAGGTCGACCCACCCTTGAGTGGGTACCGGGTGCAGTCCCGGGAAAGTAAAGGCGACCAGCGTGATGCTGACCACATCACCCATCTTGTGCCGATTGGTCTATAAAAATATAGGTCTAGCCCTATACGCCTTAAGGCGTGGAAAAGGGTCCTTTACTTACTTATATATATATATACATACATACATATATATGGGGAAGTAATCATTAAACAAGAACAGAGTAAAGCATTAAATAAGAATGCGTTCCTTGATCTAAAATATATGTATATATATATATATATATATATGACCTATGACCACTAGCACTGAGGCTTATGGGAAAATTGTAAGTCACCCGGGTTTTAAAAAAGCTATTTGATTCACTAGGAAACCGCTATATATTCTATATTTAGTAGATATATCCATATCCAGGCCTCCTAAACTATACAGGTGCAAATAGCACCAGTAGCATTTAACTGTGCTTTTCAAGAACAGGTCACTGCAGAAATGGTGGCATATCAGCATTTACGGGTGAAAATAGGGGTGACTGCTGCCAAGCTAATACCAGGCAATTCCAGTTAACTGTGGGAAAAAAAAGTTTAAAATAATAGGGAGGCAGAAAAACATGCGCAAAACAACACAAATCAACGTTTCCGCCAGGGGTCTTCCTCGACATGCAATGAACTTCAGAGCGGTAACAAAGAGGAGAGTACTCCAACTACTAAGGGGTCACGTGAGCAACAGTTTAAAAAAATGTAGAGTACTCACTTTACCTTGTGTAACCTAATGAACAGAGCGAAAAATTAGTGGCTTGGAAACTAAACCAAACATGTACGGTCATAAACAAAAACGTGGGTCAGACGTAGTTTATGTGAAAAATCCCCCCCCCCCCAAAAAAAAAATCCAGCAATTATGGAACTGTGTCACAACCGAAGTGACTAGATGAAGCTTTCTGGGGTCAATATTGTTAACAATGCTCCTGAATGCCTTAGCTAATACATGATAGTTAAGATCTTGTCAAGTATCTAAAGCACAGAAATGATAGGGAAGACTTTGATTTGAACATAGTGGCAGACAATGTTAATCTTTTCCTCCTTACAGTGGCTGGGTGTTCATTAGAGTCCTATGTAGTCACTTCATAGTTGGAGCATATTTGTGTTTGTGTACTGTGTTGTTCTTAATGTGCTGATGAAGGCTAATCGCCGCAACGTCCTTTGTTTGTTTATTGTGATCGATTTTGTAAAGCTAACATAAACTATTTGTTTTTTTCTTACCAAATTTTTTTCTTCCCTATAATTTCCTACCCCTTTAAAAACCTATCCTTGATAAGGGATTGATACTTTTCGCTTGAGAGCAGAAATATAATCAGATCTGCACAATCCACGGTGACTGCACCAACCTAGTCCTGTTCTGCTTTTCAGTGTCAGGTTTTGAAGAGGCACTGGGTGCAAGCCTTGGTATGTGTTACATAAGAGCTGGTATTTATGGCCTTAGGTTATGAAGAGGCACTGAGTGCGAGCCTTGCTATGTGTTACATAGGTGCTGGTATTTATGGCCTTAGGTTTTGAAGAGGCACTGGGACGAGCCTTGGTATGTGTTATATAGATGCTGATGTTTATGGCCTCGAGTTTGTCCATGGCCTATGTGGTTGACTTCTAGCTCTTTTTCCATTATGTCTGAGTGACAGGATTTTCTGTGGTGCGCTGTCTGGTGGTAGTCTTGACATGTGTCTGAACCATTTGATCTGTTGTCCATGCGGCTCTAAAAGCATCAGACTCACAACCTTCCTGTCCTCATCATCATGTAGCAGTCAAATGGCACAGTGTTGCTGTCATCACAGTTTGCCTGAAACTTGATCTCTCGCCAGCTCTTCTGCCTTGTGCACTTTCCTACCTTTATAGATAAAAGTAAAAGGTAAAGTCGGGAGATGTGAACCAGCGTCATTGCACACGGTTATAAACCATAAGTTCTCTGCCCCCGGTATGGACAGCTGATAAGAAACTGTCCACCTGTGTCGCCGTCCGCACTTAACTCTGTAGCTACACCGATGTTCCTCCATTTACCCAGAGTGTTAACTCTGGTACCCATTTCCTAGAGGCTAGGTAAACCCCGGGAACCACCCGGTTTCGAACACTGACTATGGCTGCAGCGAGTCGCAGCTGGCTTTACAGGTGTTCTTTATACCCTATACGATCTTTGGACTGGTTGGCCTTGCCCCTCTTTCCTCGTATCATGCCTTGTGCTATTATTTTGTGTCCAATCCTCCATGGTGTTTGATATGGCCAAAATAGTTGTTTTCGAGGCAAGATGCTGTTTAACTGAGAATCTTCCTTAATGTTCAGATCTTGTAGGATATCAGTATTTCTTTTCTTGTTATCCTTGGTATTTGAAGAATGTTTCTTTAGCATTTCTGATCTCATGGCATGCAGGTTAATTTACATGAATGAGAAAGATGGCATTCATGATTTATTTTGATCTTTCTCTTGTAAATTTTGGAAGAAGTTGCATTAGTGTCTTTGTTGTTGTAGTTTGTTTTGATGAAAGGATCAATGCTCATTCACTGGTTCTAATTGTATGCTTGGAAAGATATATACTTTGGTTATCTAGTTGAAAAAAAAAAAATTACATTGCAGAAAGATGCACACATGATGTATTTTGATTATCCACATTTTCCAGCTGTCATTCTCCTGTAGCCTTTGAATCCAGCTGTCATTCTCCTGTAGCCTTTGAATCCAGCTGCATTAGGGTCACTTTTAGGAGATCTTCTTCTTCTCGTTCACCGGCTGTAAACTCTGGTGGAAAGTTCTGGTTGTTTGTCCACTTCTGGACTGCAGTCCTGTTCCAGAACCTGAGTGTTGCGTGTGCATCCGTTTGACAGATCTGTTTGCAGACTGCTGTTTCCTTGTCTCTCAGGCAGATGCACTCCGGAAGCTCCCAATTAGTCGACTCTTACGACATGCTTTTGGGTAGGCAGGTCTATTCTTGTTTTTCCCATAGTAGCGTCCCCGGAACCCACACGGGGAACTTTTAGGAGATGAAAGTATTATTAATTACTGAAAACTTTTAATTGCGTTCTTAAAAAAAAATGTTTTTGTTGATTTACTTATTGCATTATTTAAACGGATAAAATAATTGCTAAAGGAAAACATAATAGCTAAAGAAAAACATAATTGCTAAAGGAAAACATAGTAGCTGAAGGTTACACAGAGATGTCCATGTAATGATGAACTGTAAGATATGATTGTAGGTTGTGTAGGTTTCAGTGTCTACAGTTGTTGCCATCATTCTACATTGTGCTATAGGGGGGCATGGGCAATCAGTCCCTGGCAATACCACCCACAGCTAGGGATGAAATTCCTCCTTTCCTCTTGATAACACAGACAAGCACAAATTACACAATTACACTGAATATACTGATGTGAAAAGAAGATGCACATTCGCAAAATGAAAGTGCACAGATGAATCTTATATGTTCCAAGTGCTGAATTATTTTTGTGTGCTTTTGGTGCTACTTGTTTTATTCAATAATTTATGGGATGATTGTTGGCTCTGTGGCTAAGTCGATGCGAACACTTCGTAATGCCGGGATGCCGGGTTCGATCCCTACTGCGGGCCATGCGCCTTGCGTTGGTTTCGACAGTGGTATCAAGAAAGCCAACTGTTCAGAAAGCAATGGCAAACTACTGGACATAAATTTGCCTAGAAAAACTATACAACAGCCAGGGGCTGTTAGGGTTGGTTCTGCAACGTCCTGTAAAGGATATGCAACTAACCTATGGGATGATTATTTATGCAGATCAGGTTTGACTAATGAACTGGAGAAAACTGAAACCAGACTGTTAAATATACTCAGAAACAAAGTATATTTGTAGAGTTAATAAAAAATATATTTGCATCACATATGGTTTCACACATCAATAACAGCGAATGTATCAGTACACACACTCCTGCCATTACAATAATGCTGACAATGTGAATATTGAAAACAAGTCAACAAACAAAAATAGAAACACAAATTCAAAATTGTCCTTCTAGATAAGCAGATCTTTTACTCCAGTTATCTAGGTGAAGAGTTTGGAAAGGTCATCCTTTGTGCTCTTACTGATGCACTGTATAAGTTCATCTTCATTTCTCTAAATTTGATACCATCTTTCCATGCTTTGGGTGGTCTTTGCTTTTTTGTTTATTATAAATCTTCAATCTGGCTCTGAGTAGCAGCTTGCATCAGGATCATATCAGATGATGAAACTCCCTTGTTGCTCTCTAGTGATGACTATCAAACACAGCACTTTGTGTTGGTCCATACAGAATTGTATGACTGGTTTTCAAATGTTATCTTTTATTGTTACTCTGGCAACTCTTCCAAGACACCTCAATCACAAAAATCAACCATCTAAACTTTAATAAAAATTAAAAAAAAATAGATGGTGCATTCAAGGGATCCCAAATTTGACATAACTCAGAATACTGCTGCATTGTAAAGGTACAATGTAACTTCAACTTCCACATAAAAATAAAATGTTCACCTGTTCACAGAGCAGTTGTATTTGATAAATAAAGCATGTTTTGTTCATATACAAATATGCATAATATAAATATAAAGGAAAAAAATACAAAAGCATGGATGGTAAATGCATGAGGACATGCGCCCACTCACTCACACATCACTCATACGGATAATATACTCTTATACACAGATCCATACATATCGTACCCACACATTCATAGACAAACATGCATATATCATGCATACACACAGAATCATACCGATAATCTTGAATCTACATATATATGCACTCACACAAACACACTTGCACTCGCTCATTCATACACATAAATGCATCACCTCCTGCCATTAATTTATGCGACTAGCCATGTTTTACTGTTGGTGACTCCGAGTTTGAAGGTAGAGCTGTATATTATCTCTCCTCAGTGTTTTTGGTCTGCCTTGTGGTCTTCTCCCATTTAATTCTTTTGCATACTAGCTGCAAAATTAAAGTCAATCATGAACCAGGCTTGTGTGAGTTTGTTGAAGATTTACACTTCATTTGATGTAATAAGGAGAAAAGAAATTTAGCTGAAGTCCAATGGGAAGACAAGTTGGGATATGTTACTAGAAACCAGTTCTACAAGAGGTAACATCTGTGCATTCTAATCAGTTCAGTTTTCACATGCCCAGACAAAACCTAGCTTCAAACAGTCACACCCTCACCTGGTTTAGCTAGGCAAGGAATAGAATGTAGCAAAATAAGGAAAATAAGCAATCTTCTTCTGTGTTTATCCAAGGTTGTAATTTACAAGGTGCCAGTTGACAACATGGCTGTGATATTTCTGCCTTTTGGTGGACACACACAACTTCTTCAGGCATGTGTTGTTCTGGCTAGCCTTCTAATATTTTTTGTAAATGATGTCAGACGCATTGTTTATAGTTTTCCTACACTGGCATGCAGAGCTTCCTTGTAGTCTTGTATATTTGTCATAAAACAGGTTATACAAATGCAATTAAGAGCTATTGATGCCCTGCTGGCTTATCAGTCCTCCAATGAGCGACTTGGTCGAGAAGTCGTCAGGTCTGGTCTTTGCATCAACACTGCAAGAATCCTTTTTCAGGACTGTTTGGTGGCAAGCAGTTTTTAGCCATGAAAATGACACAAACAAACACAGACTACAAAAACAAAAAGCTCCCCCTGGGGGAATACTGGTTACATATGGTCGAGTTTTTTTGGTTTTTACCAACTGCAAGCAAGCAATGTAAGAATGAATTTATTTCATGAACAACACACTACAGAAAATCTGGATTAGATGTATGTTAAATTAGTAAGTGTGAATCTATTAGCTGGTTCTCAAGTTAAGTGAGACGGGTACAGTTGTCACGACTATATCCTTGAGTCAGCTGTGGCCAGGTTACACAATATCATCATAGCCTCCGAGTCTTATGTTAAAAAACATGATCAGCTTTCTGGTGTTCTCTGGGATCTTCAGGAAAAAATGACCACCTGGCATTGTGCGAAACGTGAACTGTCCAGATGTAACTTGTTTCCACGCTAAAGGAAAGGAAAACAAAGCTGACTGTAATAATAAGTATTCATTAAAACAACAGTTCTTAAGATCTGGTACCAGTGCCCCTTGTCTGGTACTGATGAAAACAGTCATGCTAATACCAAGAAAGTAATCCACTGATCTGGGACTCAGCAGCCTAACGAAAAGGGAAAGGGGAACTAAACACACAAGACAAATTGTATATGCCAGGAGTCTTTATCGACCACATTTTTCTTGTTATGTGTTATTGCCATTTCCTTCATTAGTTATGCTTCTTAGTCACAGTTCAGTGGATTAATTTCTTAATCTGGTATGCAGTGATTATAACTGACTCACAGAGCTTGCTGAGAAAGGTGGAGACAGGCATGCTGTATGCAGAGTGACAAGCATCGCTTCAGAGGTCCTGGGTAGTTAGCGTCCTTTGCATATCGCCGGTGTGTTGGGAAATGAGCAGGCGGATAGACTGGCTGGTTCTGCACCACTTGGTGGTGACCTGATGTATGACAAGCTAGATACTGAGGGCCCTTCGGGAGTGTGTGAACAGTGCGGAGGCACAAAGAGATCATTACAGCCTGAGGAGAACGGCGCTGCGGGGGAGTTACCAGGTATACAATCAGACAGTTACTGGTACCATCAGAACTGGAACTCTTCACTAAGGATGGGGACGGAGCACTTGCCAGAGTGTTCCAAGTGCTGTGAAGTTTATTCTTAATTCAACATTCAACAGTCTGGTATAGGCAGGTTTAAATTCCTTTCAAAGCAGCTTGATTCTTTCTCCCTGACCAGCTTCCAATCTCTGAAGGCTAAGGCCTCATTCGTAAATGTCACCACAGCTGTGATACACTACTAAAGCATGTTATAATCACTATCAAAAAAACTCTTTTAACTAAAATGACCCAACAAATCAACAGTAATCAGGAGTTCATTTAGAGTTCTATGTCAAGTGCGGTAGCTAGGAGTTTTTTAAGCTGTCATATCAGACTGGGGCAAAACAGAAGACTTTTCTGTGTCAGTGTTATTGAAAACTTCTTGTACTACACACTTACTATTTGGCATGACTGTCTGTGTCAGTGTTATTGAAAACTTCTTGTACTACACACTTACTATTTGGCATGACTGTCTGTGTCAGTGTTATTGAAAACTTCTTGTACTACACACTTACTATTTGGCACTGGTAACCAAATATGTTCAGTCTCTTTTCTGTGTACTCTTCTGTGTAAAATTTCAAAGACAGATATTCTTCCATGCTATGATGTCTAGCTGTTCAACCTCTTCTCTCCAGGTCTCCCCCTGCCTCAGTTTCCATCCAACTTTCCTGCTGTCACGACAAACTCCAGTTTTCCAGTTCCCCTCCTCTCATGACCTGCCAAACTGAGGTCTTCTACAAAAAAAATCAGTTCTTTTTATACATGTGCTGTCTGACGGATGAATGTAAGATTGGCCTGTGTGCCTAACTTGTGAGCTTTTAAAAATAAAGTTTGTTTGTCCATTCCATTTGAGTTAATTTCTTTCAAGACATTTCTATTATGCTTTTGATCTGCTCATACTGAACATATTTTTTTGTGCAACGAAACCGCATCTACAGCCTTTCACTTAGTTTTTTACCATGAAACCACATCTCTGCAGCTTCCACATCATTCTTCTAGAAAACTACATCTCTACAAAACTGACATAACTTTTCCATGAAATCACATCTCTGCAGCTTCCACACCATCTTTATATAAAACCACATCTCTGCAGCTTCCACATAATTTTTATGTGAAACCAAATCTCTGCAGCTTTTCCACAACCTTTTTCTATGAAACCACATCTCTGCAGCTTCCACATAATTTTTATGTGAAACCAAATCTCTGCAGCTTTTCCACAACCTTTTTCTATGAAACCACATCTCTGCAGCTTCCACATACTTTTTATGTGAAACCAAATCTCTGCAGCTTTTCCACAACCTTTTTCTATGAAACCACATCTCTGCAGCTTCCACATAATTTTTCTAAGAAACTGCATCTCTGCAGCTTTCATATAATTTTTCACTTCTGCATTCATCCTTAAAAGGGCATTTGTCATGCATTATGGTTTACAGCTGGGCTGTGATATCTGTGCTTAAGAACCTACATTATTATTTTAATAGACACTATTTGAACTAATAATAATGAATTTATAAACATAATAAATGTTGCACTCAGAAATTAGGCTTATGTTGTGTTCTCTGACATCCTCTAGATCACAGAATATAATTCCCACTGGGAATTCCAGGACCCTGTTTTGTAGAAAAAAAAAGCACAGATGTACGTGACTTAATACGTCTAAATAGGGATAAGCTGAAATCAGAAGTGTTGGCTCCAATGGGTGTAGATCTCCCAGCCTTGCTTAAACCACCACACAAAGTCCTCTCACAAAAGAAGACGTGTTTTCTCTAAAGAGCTAGCGAGTATTGTAATACTCAACTCTCCATGTGGGTTCCGAGGACCCATTTTGGGGGAAAAGAACACACCTGCTGCTTCCCTAACAAGGACATCGTAAAAGGTGACTACACAGGGATTTTCCATCTGAATTTGAAATGCATCTGCGTGAGGAGCAAAGAACAAACAGTCTTGCATACATGCAAGCCAGATCTGTAAACGGATGTGCATCGCAATTGAAAGTCTGGAACAAAGATCAAAGTTCAGAAGTGGACAATAAACATAACTTTTTGCCAAAGTTTACAGCCGGGGAACACTGAGAAGAAGAAGAAGAATACTGAACTACTGTAAGTTCTTCATTTTCTGCATTCACCTCTAAAAGAGCGGTTAGCAAGCTGAGTTTGGTTTATACCTATGTGATTTCTGTGACTTTCAGCCCAACTGACTGATTTCAGTGAAACCCTAATTAGTTGCCTTCTACAACATGCTGATTGGGGGTAGGGGGTCGCCACAAATAGGGCCATCGGAGGACAGAGCAGTGACATGGACAGTAGCAACGTAACATATCTGACTTCTTCCTTATTCACACTCTGGCCTGCAGGATCTCTCTCTAACAAAAACAGTAGTTAGCTAAATTAGGTACAATATTTGGATGTAATGAAATGTTTGGGAATCCCTGCTACACTTGAAAGCTTACCTTGGATGTCATGGTCCACGTCTTCAGTTCCATCAAAGAAATCAATAGGACAAGAGAGTGGTGGTCTTTGGTCAGGCTTGTGTTCATATCTGTGAAATTTACAGATTGAAATGAAAGGAAAATTGTTATTCAATCAGCACTAAAAAGGACAGCTATTAGATAGCATTATTCCACTCAGCAGAGTAGCCAAATCACAGAAAGAACACACGGAGGCATATTATATATATATATATATATTAATAGTACTGATTACTGATTAAAGAACTGACATAGCACACAAGGCAAAAACACAGATGCTTCGTCTCCTGCAGCAAATGTCTTAGGGTGAAGATGCCAACTGTTCTTGTAGCATACTGATTATACACACAACATTCTCTTCCTCTCATAAGTCCCTCCTTGACGGATCTACTCCTAATTCCTCGTACATACATTCTTGCATGTTATTTCATCCAATTTATTCTGTCAACATTAATTCATATTTGTCTGCAGAATATCGCCCTTCTCCAGTCTGTGAGTGTTCCCGTAACTGTCGCTTTAAAAAACCCAGAAAATCCACTTTTTCATTCCCTTGTACTCTTGCATATCCCGGATAATACACACAATTGATAATAGTATACATCATATTAAATGTAGATAGAAGGAAAGCTAAATGCATAAGACAATCACTGTGTCAAAGGAAACATGTACATAAAAATGGGACGATTTAACACAGGTAAAGAAATAAGATTCACTTCAAAATTCACTGTACCCTTTGACTGTCAGAAATAATTCTGATATATTAGCATTCAGATTATCTGAAGACTCTTGAAAATGCTTAACTCTGCTGAAGTGAGTCTAGGGTAAGAAACTAATCTCCTGCCAAACAGTATCAAGGTACCAGCTACACAGGGAGTGTGTTGCAGCGCTCCACTCCCCCCCTCTCCAAGTTTGTGAGGTATGCAAGGCTGATACTGAAATGTTGCATCTGCAGAGGCTTACTTGGATGTAATTAGGCCAGGAATCAGTATAGCCTACGCTGAATGGCCAGTAATTATAATAAAATAGGCTCACTGAGAATGACTGCTAGGATTTTAAACTGATATCATTAAAAACAAAAAAATTAATGGATATACACACGTGGCATCTTAAAATGAAGAAAGATAACTTACGTAAGATGATCAATCATACACATATCAGCACGCAGAGGTGGGTAATAAATTTCTGCCAGTTCTGCATTATCAAATATTTCACTTGGTGTTCCGCCTGCAAACAAGTATAGCATTCAACAGCACTTACAAGTCTGGCAGGCTGTCATTTTATCTATATGTTAATGATATCACACTTAATGTAACTGCACACTGGGCACTCCCATGCGTGCTCAGTCCTCCAATGCAGCAGCCACTCCAAGGTACCCCTCCTGATAGTTCTCATGAAGAGCTGGTTATAATATCTTCTATCTCAGCTCTGAAGAAGGTATAGATTTTTAAAAATATAATATAGATTTTATATACCTGGGTTTGGTCAAGTCTTATACATAAAACTTCATATATCTAAAATTTGTTCTTATATACTGAATCCCTCTTGGTTTATATTGTGACACAGTCGTGGTCTTCACATCCCCCAAGTATGGATGTGCCTAATTCGGCCAAGGTGTCTGGATACAGTTCGTAGCTCTCTTGAATGTACTCAAGAACAAGGCCAGTGGTGTAACAATTACACAGCAGTTTATTTATTAATAATATTATCAAGTCAAACAGAATGAATCATTTCAATAACCAATAGTATAGGAACACTTCATTATCTTATTACTGGCTATTCGTATGTCTTTCTATGAGTTCCTTAATCACTCTCTTAGCTAAACTCCAAGTTTAATATATATCTTCTAAACGAAGTACAGCTCTAGTTTTCCTAACTGGTCTCTCAAGTGGTCCAGTCCTAACTGTCCTTCTGCTCTCTCCAACCCCTCGCTTTCCCTCTCTTTCTCGCGTGCGTTCTCAATCACCCCCCTGTCACCTGTCTTTGGTGGTCACGTTTGGATAAACGTATCTCTTTAACTGGTCACAGTGCCTCTGGTTTTATCTGTATAGCTGGTCGGCCAGCTTTCTAATCACTGTTTTCTGTCATGCCAACGAGTGACGGATAGGCGTGCTTTTATGCTGATCTGAGATGTATGCTTTGTTCATTTAACCCCTTTCTGCCTATATTTCATTACAATATTTACCGCAGATAATTTACACATATACATTTATATACATATATAATCTACTGCCCACATATTGTAAAAGCATGTGCACATTTGTCAAGAAGCTTCCTCTTCTTATTCACAGGCTGGAAAGTTCTGGTTTTCTGTCCACTTTCGTCTTGTTCCAGAATTTGGGTTTCTTGTGCACAGCTGTTTTACAGATTTTGCTTATTTGTATACAGACTGCTAGCTCCTCGCCTCCAAGGCAGATCCTTTCCAACTTTGATTTAGTGGGACTTTTACATCATGCTTGTTGGAAAGGAGGGGGAGAGGGGAGGGGGTTTACTCCCCCCACTCATAATGAGGCTCTGGAAACCACACAGGGAGTTGAGAAGCATACTTGTCCACACCCCAGCAAAGCTTCTGATGGTGATTTACACACACACATACAAAGCAAACATGGTAATAATAAGAGAGTGAGAAGATAAAAGCCTGGGCACTTACAAAAAGAGAACATGACAATCAAAAGAACACGGAGGTATGCCTCTGCCTTCTCTTCCGGAAGGTGTACCCCCAATCACTGTTCTCTCTTGGCCACCATGACGTTTAACATGGCAAAAATACCCAAACTTTCGGGACAGGATGCTGTTTATGAGCCAATTGTTCTCATTGCTCAGATCACACAGGATGTCTGTGTTTTCTTCTTCTTGGTCCATGGTATTCTGATTATTTTTCCCACAACAATTCAGTTCAAACGCTCCACACCTCTTATTTTTTGTGTGCTGCTCATGGTATCTGATAGGGTTAAATCCGCAGGCTTGCCAACTATCTTGGAGTTTAAACTTTTATATATGTCAATAATGTCTAACCTCTCACCTACTCACTGGATTCCCTCCATCAACTAATCACGTCGCCCATTCTTCTTGGCACGGCTCACACTGACAGTGATTATAACTGGCGTCATGGAGGGCCAACCCAAACAAGAGCACCACTATAACTTTACAACTAGCGTTGGAGATCACGCCTCTGACCTCTGGTACAATTGAACAGCAAAGCAACAGTACCATTGTCAAAAGTCTGCTGAAACTTCTGAATGGTTTTCATGTGGGTTTTATCAAATGGGCAAAATTGTTGGGACAGCACGGCTCAAGTTCCGTAATTTGATAACAAATTAAAAATCTGATGGGCATTCGCAACAGTAACACACTCACAGTCTGATTTCTAGCGATAAGTAGGTTTGTTATTACCTCCTGGTGAAGAACACGCTGATTTCTAGCGATAAGTAGGTTTGTTATCCCCTCCTGGTGGAGAACACGCTGATTTCTAGCGATAAGTAGGTTCGATATCCGTTCCTGGTGAAGAACACGCTGATTTCTAGCAATAAGTAGGTTGGTTATTACTTCCTGGTGGAGAACACGCTGATTTCTAGCAATAAGTAGGTTCGTTATCCCCTCCTGGTGGAGAACACGCTGATTTCTAGAGATAAGTAGGTTGGTTGTCTCCTCCTGGTGTAGAACACGCTGATTTCTAGCAATAAGTAGGTTGGTTATCCCCTCCTGGTGGAGAACACGCTGATTTCTAGCAATAAGTAGGTTCGTTATTACCTCCTGGTGGAGAACACAATGATTTCTAGCGATAAGTACGTTCGTTATTACCTCCTGGTGGGGAACAAGCTGATTTCTAGTGATAAGTAGGTTCGTTATTACCTCCTGGTGGAGAACACGCTGATTTCTAGCGATAAGTAGGTTCGTTATTACCTCCTGGTGGGGAACACGCTGATTTCTAGCGATAAGTAGGTTCGTTATTACCTACTGGTGGAGAACACGCTGATTTCTAGCGATAAGTAGGTTCGTTATTACCTCCTGGTGGGGAACACGCTGATTTCTAGCAATAAGTAGGTTGGTTATCTCCTCCTGGTGGAGAACACGCTGATTTCTAGCAATAAGTAGGTTGGTTATCCCCTCCTGGTGGGGAACTCACTGATTTCGTTCATGAAAAAATTAAGATCACATACTATTTTAACAGACCACCTGGAACAAGATGGTAATAAACGTCTGATCAAATACACCAGAAAATGGAATTACCTAATAATTTGATTTTAGCCAGAAATTCATCTTTTGTCATAGATTCTGTGAACATTGCTCTGCCTCTTCTGTGAGGTGACTGTCATTGAAAAAAAAGCATTAAGAATAACAAATATATCAGTGTACATTACATTTGAAGGAAACTAGTTATTATATCCATTCTTTAATTACAAATATTTATCTGTCATGCTCACATGTAGTGTTTAGGAGCTCAGATTAATTACTGTTATGATATATTGCTTCTACTAGGAACTTAATCAAGTCATCTCCTTGTGAGATGCAATTTTTCGTTATTTGAAGCCCCACCCTGGCTCTTGCCAGGGGCCGCAATATAGCCCGACCATAAATATGGTCTAATGGCTGAATGCGGTTTCTAGGACCTCTCCACGGTGATCCTTATCCGCATGGTGGCACTTTGTGTCATCGGGTGTTTTATCGCTTGTGTGATGTCCTAGTGGGGTAAAAATCTACTACTACTACTACTTCTACTAGGATTTAAACATGTGTGCAAACATAATTTGAGTGATTCAGGTATTGAGATAGATTCTGGGAAACACGACGCCACTGATTTTGTGCACAGATGGGGAAAATCAGGAAGGGAGGAAGGACTTTGAGAAGAAGCACATCAATGTATGACGGCAACAACAATCCTGAAATGCTTTGCACTTAATGTGGATGATCTCTTAATAGGTCACAGTCGCCATGGCCATGAGCTAAGATTCCCAAGCCTCCCTTAAGGAGAGATTAAACTCCCAAATTGAATTTGATTATATCTGCTGGAAGCAATGCTTTCTATAGATACATACTAGTTACAGATTAAAAGAAAATTAATTCTGGTGGCTAAAATCAACATATTTTCATGGAAATTTATTGAAAATGTAATATTTTATGTGGAAAATAGCAAGTTTCTACTCAATATTTACCAAGATATTTCAAAAACTAGTAAAGATGGCCGAATAAAAAATATGCAGCATTGTTTCCAGCAGATATAATCAAATTCAATTTAGGGGTTTAACCTGTGATTAAGCACTACAAAATCCTGCAAACATAGAAAAGTGCTTAAAGCTGAAATACAAACCATTCAAAGGGGATAGTAAACACAGTCAGGAGCCGCCATCATTTAGCGGCTAGACGCTCACCTGAGAATCAGATGGTCATGGGTCCTGTTGGACATAGGCTTCCAGGTCGACCCAGCCTTGAGTGGGTACGAGGTAAAAAAAAGGAAAGTAAAGGTAGCCAGCATGATGCTGACCAAATCACCCACCGAGTACCCATTGGTCTATAAAATACAGGTCCAACCCTATATGCCCAATACACCTAAAGGCGTAGAAAAGGTCCTTTACTTACAATCAGATTATGGATCCACATCTGTCTTGCTTAGTCCCTTTTTCTCCCCCTCTCGACCGAGCCCTGTAGAATCATTCTGATGAGACTGGCACATCTTGTTACATGTCCGTACCTTTGCACTTTCCATATTGTCACTATTGTTAAAAGTGGCTCCTAGTTGCTGTTAAATATATGACTAACTTTTGAAATATAATACTGCAGCTGGCTTAGCTAATCCAAACATGCAAACCGGACAATCAGCTCTGACTAACTGCACTAGGTATGGAAGCTGACTGAGTACCTTCCCAGAGTTTAATCAAGCTGATTCTATTTAAAAACAAGTGACATTCAATGACTCACATGTGGGGCTGTAGTTCCTGATAAAAACAGACATTCTGGTTCTATGTTGTACTTTTGTTTCAGTTCTATGGCCACACAAAAT
This sequence comes from Candidula unifasciata, assembly GCA_905116865.2. Classification (NCBI taxonomy): domain Eukaryota; kingdom Metazoa; phylum Mollusca; class Gastropoda; order Stylommatophora; family Geomitridae; genus Candidula; species Candidula unifasciata. The sequence continues at coordinate 22,920 of CAJHNH020000433.1, read as the reverse complement.
GCCAACAGTGCACCCATGCTGAAAAACATTTGTTAGCATTTCGATGACACGTTTGTAACTGTTTCGATGTAGTGTAACATTATAATCATAGTGACTGCTTCCCCTTTACAATGAACAAACAAATTATGTCATAACCAACAGGGTTTATTCTTCTCATTATTGTTTATTCTTGAGTTTTATTTTGATATGCCCATACTGTTGGCACTAAGTAGGAGGAGGGCCTGAGCTGAAATATCTGCAGGCAGTTGTTAATCACATGTGTTTGAATGAGAGTCTTTCTGTTTCCAACAACTGGGTAGAATTTACACAGACAACCTTTTCAGCTGGTCAGTAAACAAAGAGTGGAGACTCCCAGAGCAGTGTGAAAGTGCAAAATCTTTTTATGGCTTACATAAGTGACATTTCTAGTTGATGTCACCAGCGAGTCTCTAACATCCTACACTACAAGAGTTATATAGAACCAATGCTTGTCGATGACTACAGTGTACACTAGGGCTGTACCGAATACTGATTGTCACTATTCGGCCGAATACGAATAGCGGGGCCGAACACGAATAGTGTATCGTCAGCATCAGCTGCCTTGCCGACTAGAGTGGCAATTATGCCTCGCCACAATCAGCGATCTCCTGCAAGATGTATTAGTTCGTGTGCAGACACACCTCCATGCTATGCAACAAGACTGTCAAGCATCTTCTCTCATTGTCTTCCTCTATCCCTCCTTCCACAGATCTTTCCAGTGGTCACCACATGTTCCATTTTTCCTCTTCTCATAATATGGCCCAAAAATGATGACTGTCTCCTTCTGATGTCTGTGATTAGTTGTCTTCGGGCTCTCGCCTCTCTCAAAACCTCTTGGTTTATTTTTGTGTGTGTGTGTGCATTGTTCTATAAAACCACATCTCTGAGGCCTCAAGAAATTATTTGGCCTGCCTACCGATTGTCCAGGACTTACAACGCATTGCCTTTAAATATAAGTGCTTACTTGATGAGGCTAACAGTTACTATTGTACAGACCACATTTTCCACTTTAAAATTTCAGCCAAAATATAATCACAACCTTACTTATCCGCTGCACCTTCACGAATACAGATGGAGGATTGGTCGCACCTCGAGATAAATACAAAAAACAATTTTTAGCACACTGCAGTTGACATTTTATGTAGTAGGATACACTTCGAGTGTGAAACAAGGAAAAAAAAAAATCTTTTCGACAGTGGCGAGGAAAGACAATTTAAATTGTAACTTTTAAGTAACTGCATGCATTCTTTAAATAATGTCCCAATTTATAGCCGAATTTTCTTGATTTTTGCCGCGGCACCCCTGGCATACGCACCCAGTTTGAGAACCTTTGCTGTAATGCCTTGGTCGAGTCAGCAGGCAGAGACCTTGCCAGCTGCTGTACAACGCAACGGGGTCGCAGTTTCCCCCGCTATGACAAACTTAGGCAACAGCATTGTGTTAAGGAGAGAGTTATTTCAGTCCATCACAGTGTATGCAGAAACGGGTGTAAGGTAAGCACTATCTGTATTCGGCTGAAAACCGAATAGTTATTTGGTCCACTATTCAGCCCCGAAGCGAATACGAAGTAAATATTCGCTACAGCTCTAGTAATGACAGCAAAGAGACACACTCGGTAGTGGCACGGAAGATATCACCAACTTCAGTTAGCAACCCTGATGTCAATCGTGCAAGCTATTAAAAGTCAAGTGGAACTAAATATAACGCTTTCAAATTCACATACCCAAAATCAGCCCTCCAAATGGTCTTATGCTCCAAACGGGACAACATCGTCTATAAAAAAGTAGTGCATTCCAAGCCACTGTGGTATTTCTAGAAATGAAAGGCAAATGAGCTCACAAAGGCTACAGAGAACCTCATGCAGCCACAATTGTCTCAGACACTTAAAACAATCAATCCAGAGAGTTTACCTGGAGAGAAGACCCAACAGTGACAGAACAGAGAATGTTGTAAAATGTAGGAAGAAAGATGATACAAAACAAAGCGTACTGCATTTTTCTGTTTGTTTACAGAAGATGTATTTCTAATCAAGGAACAGATCTGAGAATGTGGTGACAACAGGCAAGACTGACAGAAAGAAGGCAGCAGGAAATCAAAGAGATAAAACACTTTAATGGCGTAGCCATATGCGTGGTGTAGGATAAAAGCACCGACCTGATGAATGATTCTTCTTATTATGTATGACGGCGAATCATGGCCGTGTATGCTTATCAAAATGTCACATGACAATGTTATTTCCAGGGAGAAAAGGGCGCAGAGTGATTTTCTTCAGATAAAAAGAGAGCAGCGGGCCACATAAAAAAACGTGTTTGGGAACCTATGAATTAGACGTTCATCTACTGGCCCAAAGATCTTTGGTTCAAATCTGCAATGAGTCCGATTTTCCCCGCAAAGCTAACCTTGGCTCCCAGGTCAACCCAGCTTAAAATGGGTACCAATTAATGAACTGGGAAACCTGATGTTGACCACATCACTCATCCAATGCTGATCAGTGTACAAAAACATGAGCCCAATGTGCCACCAGCCACAAAAACATGAGCCCAATGTGCCACCAGCCATAAAAGGTCATTTGCTTTTTTACAAATGTTACCTATTAGTTTAAGATATACATGCTAACATCAACAAGTGCATTCAAATGTTATCATGTAACTAGTAAAGATATAATTACCTGTGACCATAGAATACAAATGGCTTGTCAGAATACTGATCATGTATGACGGATGCAATCCACTCAATAGTTTTCCGCCCATCACTGACACAAGGCTCCTGATATCTGTTCTCTCTACCAGGCAGGCAAATACCAAACACTGCAAGCAACATTGTTTATTTTACACATCGGACCAGAGACATCATTCAGGCCAATTATATTTACAAATAAAAATAATAATCGACATAAAGATAAAAGATCAAAGTTAAAAAAAAAAAAGTTTATCACTTTGAATATTTGGGGTGCATTTTTACATGTGATAGCAGAATAAGCAGCGAGACTGAAACAAGAAGCCTAATTGTGAAAAACCTGTCTATCTCAACAGAGACAAAAATATAAACTATTATTGCAATCAACACACAGACCTTGTGCTAATGTCAGACTTAGACACTGACTAAAGAACAGGAAAAAAACCTGACCACCTGTGAAATGAGATGTCTGAGAAAGGCTGTGAACAAAACTAGAAGAGATCATTGAGAAACAAAGAAATTACAAGAACTATTGGGACAACACCTGTCATTAAATTGACTGAAAAAGACTGAAAGGTTTGGTCAGTTAATGAGAGTGAATCGAATGATGCCAGCAACAAAAGCGTAACAACATGAAAGTTTAAATACCAACAGTTAGGGGGGCATCTAAGAAGATGACAGATTAAAGAAATCACTGGTACCTTGAGATTCCACAATATCACAGCATACCGGGAAACTGAGTGTGTCCTAAATTGGATAATGATTATCTGACAAAATAATGGTGTGCCATCTTCACAACGAAGGTTGGCTACAATGCATTCAATGCTTGCTATGGGAATGTTTCCGAATAAAGCCTTAAACTCTTCCACAGCGTGAAACTTGAACTAACATCAGAAAACAACTATACAGATACAAATCGTCTACCCAGAAACTGAATCCTACTACCTGAGGATCATAAAAGTGTTAACTTTATTCACTAACCTCTGAGCTACAGCCCCACAATTACTAGATGTACAAGACATAAGACAAATCATTTTAATATGTTTCACTGATTACAGAAATAATCAACTCATACAGGAAAATAAGACAATCTAACTGTAGAACTAAAAGATAAATCACACACAAAATGTGATTTTCTAACAGAAAATAATCAAATACATGACAACTTGACTCTCTAATTACATACAATAATTAAATACAGGACAGTGTGGCTTTCTAATTACAGAAAATAACAATCAAATACAGGACAGTGTGGCTTTCTAATTACAGAAAATAACAATCAAATACAGGACAGTGTGGCTTTCTAACTACAGAAAATAACAAATACAGGACAGCAAGGCATTTTAATTACAGAAAATAACAAACAAAGCCACAATAGCATGGCTCTATAATTACAGAAAATAACAATCAGATACCTGATAGCACACTTCTCTAATTACAGAAAATAACCACCAAATACAAAAAGCAATCGTTGTTAGTTACTCTGGCCGTCCAAGGTATTTGTAACATTCGTCTCAGAAACCACATATTTGTTGCTTCCTAATTCTTCTTAATTTGTTCAGTAACATTCCAAGATTCACTGCCATACAGCAGAACAGGTTCTATGTAACATTTTAGCACTCTATTTCTGACATTAAATGAGAGCGATTTATTGCATAAGATAGTTTTCATTTTCTTAAATGCAGCTTTCGCTTGACCTATTCTGCTTTTAATCTCTGTCACACATTTTCCGCCAGTTTATATTATCGTTCCCAGATATTTGAAATCATTGACTTGGTTAAGTCTTTTTCCTTCAATTGAGATATCACAACGTGGAGTTATCTTCTTCTCTGATATAACCATTACTTCCGCTTTCTTAAAATTCAATGAAAGCCTTTTCTTAGAACTCTCCATCCCCACAATATCCAGCAGTTGTAAATCAGTTGCATTTTCAGCTATCAAAACTGTATCGTCTGCATAACGCAAATTGTTTATATTGAATCCTCCAACTTTTATTCCTGCATTCTCTTTAACTTCTCAAAATTATCTGACTATATAGAGAGAAAATGTCTGGGGATAAGACACATCCTTGTCTTACTACTTGCTTTATATTCAAAAGTACCCAATCTGTTTCACACTTTAATTGCTGCTACTTGGTTCCAGTATATGTTTTTAATTATTCTGAAATCTTTCCCGTATACATTGATGTCTTTCAACATTTTTATCATCTTTTCATGTTTAACTTTGTCAAATGCTTTGGTATAATCTATAAAGTACAAATATAGGTCCTTTTGTATGTCCATTGATCTTTCTATCAGTGTTCGTAATATGTATATTGCATTACTTACCCCTTTACCTTTCATAAATCCATACTGCTCTTCATTCATTTCTATTCTTATTTTTCTTTTTGTTCTTCTCATTTTAATTCTAAGTAGTAATTTGGTGACATGATTTGTTAAGTTGATTGTACGAAATTCTTCACATTCAATTGCTCCTGGTCTTTTGGATAATGCAATAAATACAGATTTCATCATATCATTTGGAATGTCCCCAGTGTTATAAATGTCATTCAACAGTTTAGTTAATATTTCTAGCCGAAATTCCCCCAGTACTTCTAATTCTTCTACTGAAATTTCATCTGGCCCAGTAGACTTTCCTTTCTTAATATGTTTAATAGCATCACTAACTTCTTCCTTTAGTACAGATGGAAATTCTAAATTTCTTTCTTCTGGTAATTCTGCTCTCTTTCCATCATATAACACTAGAGTCAGGACATTCCCACATGTACTCTGTCTCCTTCCTCAGTAGCCAAGGTATGGACACACTGTTGGTTCTGTTGCACTGTCCACTTGATCCCAGAGAGCTTTCACCACATCTGATTTATGAGATAAGTAGCTCACCACCAAGAGGAGCAACAGCGGCTAATACATCAGCCTGCTCATCAACCCACACACCAGAATGAGCCAGACAAAAAAAAAATCCACGATTTGCTTCAGATCTATGTCCTAACAAAAGATACAAGCCACTCTCTAATTACAGAAATAACACATAAATCAGGAAAATGTTTATTTTATTATACAAATAACAGACAGATCACAGAAACCCTGATGGCTCTCTAATAACAGGGAATAACATAAAATATACAGGAAATAACTTACAGGACAACATGACTCACTAATTAAAGAAATAATAAATAAATCGCCCGGGAAAGAAGTTCTCTAATAACAGGAAATAACATTTAAATCACACAAAAAAATGTAGATCTCTAATGAAATATATTTTCTTTTATCATTAAATGTTAAAAAAAAAAAATTACTGATTGTTTTGTGTGAGGTAAAAAATTGTTTCCTAAAACTTCTGTTTTGATTAACGTTATATACAGGGAAGTGTCAATATGTCCTCAACCCAGTAACAAAGTCTGTTACATTCCCTCAACACAGTTACACTACCTTCGATATCCTCTGACACATCTTCGCCCCATGCTGTAAAAAAACTTGGTCCTCCCCCTGCCCAGGGAAAACAAAACATTCTTTTACTTGCATCTGGTCTTGGAAACCTGCAGTTCATGTTTGCTTTTTTGTTTCGTCTGCAGAAAATAACAATTTGGAATTCAAAGGACATAATAAATATAAAAAGTCTACTACACATTTTAAAAGGAGAAAATAAAATACACAAAGAATTACTCTTACATTCTCAAAAAAATGTGAGATGTATTAAAAGCATTGTCCACAGTTGACAAAGCACTCGATGATGATAACAATGACAATCACTGCAAAATTCACTTATGCTGTCATGTGTACTTTTGTTGTTGCTGTTGAAGCATATTTATGAGGCATAGTATGAACGTCACATGATCACACGAGGGGAAACTGTTCAACTATTCTGACACCCACCTGCTATGACTATTGTGACAAGATGGAAATAAGGTTACATAATCTCTACAGAACTGTCAGTCATATAATGGGTACCTGTCGTGTGCAGATCTTCCTTCAGATGTTTATGTCTACTCTAATTTTGGTAACCGTCTGGAAAGAAAAATGGTGAAGAAGAAAGATGACGGAATGGCCAATCCCCAACGTTATTACGATTAGTGATGCTTATCTTCACAGCACTCTAGACAGAATTGAGATCCAACACTCAAATAAGACAAGAGACCAAGCAAGATAATATATTCAATTTATAAGACAGCGCCACTACATTGCACATGCACTAACAATGGATAAGACAAGACTCCCCCCATCAAGCCCTCATTGGATACCGGTAGGGAAAAGAATATGGGGAAGACCACGAGGGAAGGCTCAGGCATGGGCTAATGAACACCACCAGACATTTAGAGCTATGACCTCTGCCCTATGCGCCGCCTTAGGTTCAAGAGAAAAGACTAACTAGCTAGCTCTGGTCAGATCCATTGGGGTTCCAATCTCCTCCTCAAAAGCTCCACAAGTGTAAAAAGACTGATGACACCTATTCTGTGTTGATTATTCAGACCAGGAATAGCAACTGCAGTGTCTGCAAGATAATGCGCATTCTCGCTGCCTCGAACATTTGCATGTCCTGGCACAGAGATGAAGGTTAGGCCAGCCATTCCTTTAGTGCTTAGTGTTGCAATCCATTCTCTTGTCTGTTGAACCTAGCCTGGGTTTTCTTAAGCATATTCATTATGCGAAGGACTAATACTTCATGGAAAGCCCGATGGTAAAATGTTTAAAACCCCACCAAGATAGATTTAAAAGTTAACAGGGGCCCCCAGATTTATCACGAGTACCAGGAAATATTGTGGGAAGTAAAGGCTGCTAGCAATATGTTTACCATGTTACCCATCAAATGTTGATGGCACTGCTTCTCTTGTATGCTTTCCCCTACTGCACTATCAGTGTATCCTTTAACAAGAAACTCTTTCTCTTTATATCAAGCTGTACCCTTCTTTTTATGTCACCACACTGTTACCATTCTGTAACTCAGTGTTGTGGTTTTCTGTATTTATCTTGTGCTCGTCGAGTGGCTTGAGTGATGGTTTTTTAAAATCTGTTTGCAGGTTTCTGCTATGCCACCTATCTGTATTTTCTTCGGCCGTCCTCTCATCTCCCACCCCGATATCCTGCTGTAGAAGGTCTCATATATAGTTTGGTCTGTCTGCATTCTTACTAGATGACCATACACAACTTCATTCTCAGTACGTCAGGCAGTCTTATTCCAACTTTTTATTTTATGCTGATGTTTGTGAATCTGTAGCCTTTTGTGTTCTTGGTGCTCTTTCAGACACAGCACAGTTTGTAGGTTATTATGTTCTGTTCCTGCTATCTACTCATTGTCCATGCATGGCACTGAATGCTTTTTGTGAGTTTATTTCTTCCAAGACATCTTAATTTGTCTTTTTATTGGTCAATGATATATTATTATTAATTAAAAAAATCTCTATACTTTTTACCTAATTTCTTACTGATCAGGTGGATGTCTATAATTCATTTCTTTATGCCAGGTCTGGGTGTACATTATGTTATCACAATCAATGTCACTGCACACTTAACATTCCCATATGTGTTCAGTCCTCGGATACAGCAGCCCCTCTACCAACTGTTCCCATGATGAGCTGGTTATAATTTATGTCCCCTATCTCAGCCTCAAAAAGAAATAGATGTGCTTTCGTAAGTCTTGTCCCTTCGTATCCTTCTGTCTTTTGTGCTTTCAGTCAATTCTAACACATAAATCCTCCATGCCATGATGCCAGACTGTTAAGTATCTTCCCTCTTCATATCAGTTCGTCTCTTACCCTCCAACTGTTCCAATGTACACCACTTTTTTTCCACAGAATGCAGATTGTCTTCATATGATGAGTGTGCACAGACATAACTTTTCTATAGAAACTGCTCACAATAGGTTGCACTTTCGTTTTGTAAGAGCGACAGCAGTGTCTCCAATTCTCTACTGGCTAGTACTAATCTACTTCCTTAATTTTCACAGCATGTTGTTTTCACTATAGATAGTTTAGCAGCCTAAGTTCTTTCACACATCAGTTTGTAGATTTGTAAGCATCTGTATTATAGTATTCTTACAAAATCATATCAACATGTGCCACTCTAAAGAAAGCGTTTGTGCTATATAACTTATAGGGAGGCAATAAACTAAGCAGTAACCTTTCTAGATGGCTCCATTCCATGGACCCCAGTCATCCAACATTTTAACAATAACATAATTAAAAATTATGTTTAATTTAAAATTAAATTTTATATGTAATAAAAAAAAAAAAAAAACTAACTGCTCAAATGTATAAAAATTGTATAAACTACTACAGCTGGTTCTTCTTACTTTGTCGAGTATACTTTATGACTTGATAAACTTCTGAACATTATTAAAATTTTCGGCGCTCCTTTGAATAGTTCCCTAAAATGGCGGCATGCCACATTCTGGCCATAAAATATCCAAAAATAACCGAACGACGGTGTTCGCCTATATCTAAAATACGGACTTTCTGCCAAGGAACAAATCGCGGCCAAACTAGGATTAATTGACAATCAATATCAACATTTGCACACGGTACTAGTAGCAGACGATAAATACCGACCGTTGACAACAATATCGAGCATTTCTGCAGACGATACTAGCAGACTATATTAGCGACCGTTGACCAATTTCAAGACATTACAGACGATGAAAGCCGATAAGCAATACTGTGTTCTTCCGATTGGAGGATTTAGCAGCGGTAGATGTCAGACTTGTTGGCATGCGCCAAACGCGTTTAAACTCATCGCCGAGCGTATATCCTGCGCCGCTACGAATGGGGGCTAAACTAGGTGCCTGGGACTCACGAGTACATTAATTGGAGGAAGTTGCAGGAGATGTGTTAGCTGCCGCTCGTGAGTCCCAGCCATCTAGTTTAGCCCCCATCCGCGCCAAGCGTAGCGGCGAGGGGGATACGCTCGGCGGTGAGGCACACTCGCAGAAGCAGGTCGGCAAGCAACGTATCGCCGAGACCCTGTCATAGCATTTGTTTCGTTATCCAGAGCCGGCACATATATTTTTAATAGAACTGACCCGCATTCGGATATTTTTTGATATTTTATAGCCATAAATTGGCCAATTTAGCTCTCTTTTGAACGGCGAACGCCATCATATTAAAGCTGCCATTTTGCGGAATGATTCAAAGGAGAGCTAAATTTTCATTTCATGTTATAATCATTAACATAATTATATCATTTTTAATTACATTATTAATTATTATTATTATTTAAAAACAACATACTCATACTCTTTACAAAAACGCCGGTAAGAACTTCAGATTATTAACATCGCAACTTAAAAAAAAAATCTGTCTAATTAACACTTGGGTTGAGTTCATAAATAAATTACAAGTGAATTTTAACTTAACTACAAAGTAACAATAGATAGTGAAACTGAAACTCACCGAGTTTGAATGTAAATGAACTAAATCAACAATCCACCACAGATTCTTCAGACATCAACAACGACACACATGTCGTCAACAAAATGTTAATACACAACAACTAGTAAAGTTGTGCAGCGCAGACAGGACCCTGAGTGAAGAATAACCCGGGCTGACTGCCGGTCGGTCGACGAGCGTGTGCCATTAATAAAAACGCCTGTCAGGTTCTGAATACGGACCTGACAGTTGACAGCTGTCGTCGTGTACAGTTGTAGCAGTGAGAAAACACTTTCTTCTCGTCTGTTTCTAGCATGTCGTTTAGCAAGCCAACAGTAAGGTTAAACAAACAATTTCTCTCAAACAAAAATTTTTTTTTATTGAAGAACCAATCAGCCAGAAGTAGTCAGATTCCAATAAAGCACTGTCACGCAAACTAAGTATTGAAAAAGGTATAGAAAGCCGGAAGGGAGGTGGGGGTGGGGTGGGGGTGGGGAGGTTGGTGTTCAAGACGACATGAATAATTAATTATTTATACAATTACATATGACAAAACTTAGCTCTTATTTTACGTGCTGCGTAATGATTAGTATCACCAACCTTCCCCTTTAAAACCTGTACAGCTGAGATTATATCTTGTCACTTTGTCCCCACCCTCAGTCATGACACCCGAGGCGACCTAAATCCCTCCCTAGGCCATTGGTACCAGGAACACTTGAGAAATACCTTAGAATTGTATCATCAAGACATCAGGAAGTGAATCAGCACCGCCACCCCAATCGGCTTTGCCTTCAACAGTGGTCTCCAGACTTTTTCTAGTGGCGTTCCCTTGAGTTTGTGACAACACCTTCCCACCCCGACTCCTACTTTTTGAGTATATGACAAAACCCCAATGCTCCCCTAAGTAATTAGTTAGTTAGTTAGTTAGCTGGGTTATCATCATTGCACTCCGGACATGTCCATAGGTGCTCAGATCCTCCCCTCAGTATGAACCCCAACGTCCGAGTACCAGTTCTATGTTGATTAACAAGTCTTCTGACGTGTCCGGTGTGCGTCTCGTTTTTTGCTGTGCCGATCTTAATTCCTAAGTCTGCCATTCTGGCGAGTGATGTGGATTCACTGCCACCAAAGTCCTCTATCCTTCCCATCTCTCTGAGGGCATTGATAATATCAGCATGATCCATAGGCCGACCGTCGGTAGTGGTAGCGGATCCAGCTCCCCTAAGTAATATGACAACACTTCACGCCCCGCCCCTTTTCAACATACCAAAATGTAATTAAAAAGAGGACAGTAAATTCCGCAATAAGCGAAACAAAACGGCAAAAAGTAAAGAGAGTCTGCGAGAGTCAACTTTTAAAATGCAATTATTGTTTACGTCCTTTTTAGGACGTCATTTTTTGTTTTTTGAAGCCCCACTCTGTTTTTTGCCAGGGTCAGCAATATAGGCAGGCCATAAATATGCCCAATTGTCTGAACGCGGTTTCTGGGACCTCTCCACAGCGATCCTCATCCACATGGTGGCACTTTGTGTCATCGGGTGTTTATCGCTTGTGTGATGTCCTAGTGGGGTAGAAAGTCAGTCAGTCAGAGTCTGCGAGTGTTGTCATATTAATTCGATTTTTAACGGTAGATGTACAAACTGCTTTAGCAAACAAAAGGTCTTTGTCGTTTTGTTCAATAGAAAGTTGAAAAAAAAATGTATTTACAGTTAAACTAAAACAGGATGTAAGTATAACGGATTATAATTATTACGAATGCACTCATTTCCAAAAGTGCTTGACACCCCATCCCTCCCCTTATTTTACCCCCTTACGCCCCCACTTCTTTGGAACCTCCTCACGCCCCCCCCCCCCTTCCACAGGTTGGAGACCACTGGCTTAGAAAAGTAATCACGTTCGAAAGTAGGCATCACCCCCCCCCCCCCACACACACACAAATTCAACTCCGTCTCCATGTAGGACGAATGTTTCGTTATTTTGAAGCCCCACCCTGGCTGTTGCCGTGCACCCTTGTATTAGCCAACCAAGGGGTTGAATGGGGTTTCTGGGACCTCTCCACGGGTTATCCTCCTCCAAATGGTGGCACTTTGTGATATCAGGTGTTTATCGCTCAGTGTGATGTCTTGGTGGGGTTAAACATCAATTAGTCAGCATCTGCGATGGACCAATCTTTACCTTACGGATAACAGAAACAGGCTGTTAGGGATACTTTTTTTTCCCGGATACAAAAGGTCGCTACTCACCATACAGTGTGTAATAAAAGGTGCTCGTATACATCACAGTGTCTTTTACAGTAGTGCTAAAAATATGATCCATAAAAAAGTGCCAGTACTGCGTACTGTTGGCTGCCGTTAGAAAGAGTTATGTATATATATTTCTTCAGTGCAGTACTGGCACCTGCTTCCATTGTAATGATCGCTTCGCGGCCTTTTGGCTTAAATCAAACTGTAGGTCTGCTGCACTGGTCTGGTCAAAGGGGCCAGGATCGGTTACAAAACCAAGGCACGGGTAAACCCAAACGACAAAGCCAAAAACAAAGCCAAAAAAAAAAAAAAAACGCTTTGCCGGGTGGTTTTCCCGTTCATTCCGGATTACGGAATATCCTCTGTGTAGTAGGGCGGCCGGCATTTGGGAGACCAACCAGGTAAAAAAAAAGGAGGAAATGTCCCTGGAAGCAAAGGCGACTGGCTGATGTTGACCAAATCACACATGTCACTGCCGAATGTAAAAGTATCGACTCACATTTTCATAGACCAATCACGTCGGATAACCTTAACAAATTTTGGTCGTTACTTTCCTTAAGGATTTCTGTGTCGGTTCTGGGATTCGTCCCATTGTAATGAAATAAGGAATAAACACTGTCTCGAAAGCAAGCATGTCGTGAGAGCTGACTAAATAGACGTTTGCTTCAAAATCGCAGTGCATCTGCATGAGAGGCTATGAATCAACCGTCTGCGTATAGTTAAGCCAAATCTGTGCACAGAGAACCGAAGTTCTGGAACATTACTAAAGAAATCCAACAGTAGACGAACAAACAAAACTTTCCGTCGGAGTTTACAACAGCTGAATGTTCAGATAAAGAACTAGAAGAATTCTAGTGCATTTTCTAGTGCTAGTTCTAAAAACTGGACCGACCTCGTATACTAGGGCAAATGAAAAAAAAAAAAAAAAAAAACACGACATTAAAGAAGAATGGAAAATGGATCAAAATTTAGACAGGCAAGCAAGCTAGCTATTGGGCTGTCTGTTTAAAACTGCCTGTATTTACGTTATATGCTGTGTAGGGGTGTAAGGATGTTCTTTGCTTTGAGCCAAATGATGTAGGACCACATGGCTAGTGCGGTAGACACGCTCTGTGCAGGTTTTCTTTCTATATTTTCCTCCCCCACGCCCGACAGACACCCCCCACCCCGCCCCCCCCCCCCCCCCCCCCCCCAAAAAAAAAACAACAAGCCATAAATAACTTGACCGAGGATTTGAACCTCGTCTCAAGCAGTCAACTAAAAAAAAAGTATATTTCAGTTTCGAATAAAGCATCAAAGTATCTTCCATATAAGAACATTCAGTAGTCTGGCACATACAACTTACTGCAAAAGAACAAGAAAGAATGTTTTGAAATGATCTTCTCTTATTTCTATATTTCAAATCCCACCCCCACAACCATCTTAAGTCCGCTCTAAGACCTCAGATCATGAGCTGTCAGATTGAAAGGCCTTACAAATCTATTTAAATTCTCAAATAAAGTTTTCCTCTCCAACAATATCTTTGATGTTTTTGATGAGGAAAATATTCCCGCCGATGCCACAAAGGTAAAAGACTAATTCCCACCCTATCTTTTTCAGTCTGAGAACAGCCTTAGGCGATCACGACATTACATTTCTCTCTGTCATCGTATGTTTTAATAAGTTGATGTTGTTTATCTATGATAAATATCGGCGTCCATGTCAACTTAGCGTACAAGTCGACCTCAAAATTCGCGTCCAATAAAAATACTAAGTATGGCCGATTTCTACGGTATAGCCCGATCCGCAGTCAAGTTATGATAATATGTCAAATATATTCAATATACACAAGGTTTACCCCCGCCCCCTTCCCTTAAATCGTAAGACCATGACGATAAGCACAAAGAAACATTTCATACAAGGGATTTTCATTCCCACCCTATGCTAGCTATGACAGACTTAGTCTAGGAAAGGAAATTGGTAACCATGGACATTTGATATCTGAGAAAGACTCTAAGGGTGTCCAGACGAAATAAAATAGTAATGAGTTCATAACCAGTTCTAAAGGAAGTTTGAGGTTTGAAGTTTGAGGTTTGAACAACGGATCAACATCATGGCACACGGGTAGTCACCCATAAGTGCTTCGTTCTCCTTCTAACTCAAATCTGAGTCAAAGAAGCTCAGCACAGTGCACAGGTTCTGTAGCACCGGCGAGGGTCCTTAAATACTTTGGGTAGATTTTTAACTCCAAATTTTTGCCTAACAAAAATCGCATAACAACCTCAGCACTCCTACTTTAATGAGGCTTTCCGCTTCTTGGACAACCTATGACACCAAACCATCGTTGCTAGCACCAAATGCAATGACGTCAAATTGGAAGAGAAATTGGATGAGAAATTGGATACGCCACTGGATCTTCCACCAGATGCAGTGGTTGACACATTGGATGACAAATTGGAAGAGAAATTGGATGAGAAATTGGATTAGAAATTGGATACGCCACTGGATCTTCCACCAGATGCAGATTGGATGACAAATTGAACAAATGGGACAAATTGGATAAATTGTATCCTTCAGTCCCCCATGATGCCAAATAAGATCTTATATAAGAATAACAAGGGAAGCTCACACAAAGAACGTTGTGGGGCTCCGAAAGTCTAGAAGGGAGAGTGACCACAAATATATCCGGAGACTATTGGCAACTTCGGCTAGCTAGCAGCAGGTTGAACATGGTTGATTTTTTCTTAGAAGGAATTGGAATTGGAATGATCGTATACCAACCAACCAACCAACCAACCAACCAACCAACCAACCAACCAACCCACCCACCCACCAACCAACCAACCAACCAACCAACCAACCAACCAACCAACCAACCAACCAACCAACCAACCAACCAACCAACCAACCAACCAACCAACCAACCAACCAACCAACCAACCAACCAACCAACCAACCAACCAACCAACCAACCAACCAACCAACCAACCAACCAACCAACCAACCAACCAACCAACCAACCAACCAACCAACCAACCAACCAACCAACCAACCAACCAACTAACTAACTAACTAACTAACTAACTAACTAACTAACTAACTAACTAACTAACTAACTAACTAACTAACTAACTAACTAACTAACTA
>CAJHNH020000433.1:0-2500 GCA_905116865.2 Candidula unifasciata | reverse complement strand
TACTTACCTACAGTTATACCTAAAACAAACTGCTTACTTACCTACTGTCATACCTAAAACAAACTACTTACTTACCTACTGTCATACCTAAAACAATCTACTTACTAACCTACTGTCATACCTAAAACAAACTACTTACTTACCTACTGTCACACCTAAAACAAACTACTTACTTTCCTACTGTCATACCTAAAACAAACTGCTTACTTACCTACTGTCATACCTAAAACAAACTACTTAGTTACCTACTGTCATAGATAAAACAAACTACTTACTTACCTACTGTCATTCCTAAAACAAACTGCTTACTTACTTACTGTCATACCTAAAAAAAAACTACTTACTTACCTACTGTCATACCTAAAACAAACTACTTACTTACCTACTGTCATACCTAAAACAAACTACTAACTTACTTACTGTCATACCTAAAACAAACTACTTACTTACCTACTAGTTTACCTACATCACAACCTTCTTACACATGTGGCTACATTATGTAGAGTTATATTACCTATATAGTTACGTTTTTGTAAAAGGAAGAGCTCCATCCAAAAGGTTGGATAGTTACCGGGAATGATACCTGGCCAAATACAGCTACTTTTGGTTTTCATGTTTATGAGGGGTTCCAGAATAGACAGGACACGTTAATGGCAGCATTTGATCTCGAGGATGCCTACATTAGAGTCAGATATGCTATTCTGACATCTGCGCTCACGGAGAAGGAGGTCTGTCCTTGGCTGGTGAAGTGGATAGCTTTCCTGCATATGTGTGGTTGCCCTTCGCTTTGGTAAACGGACCTCATAATCTTGTTTTCGGCTTGAAGCTATCCCAGGGTTCTGCGATTTTACCAGTGCTGGTCTATACAAGGAAAATTGTAGAACTTGAAGCTCTAGGCACTATATGGATATTGACATTTGAAGATATGTTCTTGCATACAGGCAGGGGAGCTATAGGCAACAGACAGCCCAAGAGCTACAGGCCCCAGTAGACAAAGTGACTGACAGGTGTGCATAAAAGAGTGTTGTCATCAACCCAGAAAAGGCCGTTGTTTTATAGTGCTTTCCAGACAAAAGAATTGTAAGAGCCAATGTCCTAAGCCTCATAATTAATAACAAAAACATCACAGCAAACAGAGGTACCCGAGTATCACTTTCGATAGAAGCCTATCCTTCAGGGATCACGTAGAGGATGTTGCTGCAAAAAAAAAAAAAAAATTAAGACTCGCTAAGAAACACAAAACAGCTGACAACTATTGTTTACAATCCCAATAATGTTCCTCAGTCAATTCGAGAGAGACAGGTAATCTAAGGAAGCAGGTAAACAGAGCATTAAATGTGTCATTATCTGGACAAATAAATCACTTCCATCGACTAATACCTCAAGTTTCACCAAGCTGCACTCACAACCAATCGCACGGACAGCAGACGATGTTCGACAATTATAAGATGTCAGGCTAAATAAGATGGCCAGATTTTCTCTGAAACCACGGTCGACGCTTGAGCATTCATTCATTTACATGTAGATTCACCCGGATAGGCGTATCAGCCATGTGCACCTGTGGAAAGGTGCCCCAGACAGCAGAGCATGTTCTCCAGGACTGCACCGAATTTGACACATTAAGGCAAACCTTTTGGCCAGAAAGAACAACAGTGGAACGTAAACTCTATGGACCACTGAATGAATTAACAACAGTGAAATTTATACAGAAACAAAATTGCTGATAAAGACAACTTATTTCAGGCGAACAAAAGAAGAAGAAAAAGAAGACCTGGCTTTCACTCTTCCAGCGCCGCCAGACAACTGAAGTGAGTGCTGCAGAATCTGAAGTTCAACGAATGATTCATGATAGTTCCCGCTCATTTGTTGACAGGGTCAGCTTTCCGGTTATTATTAATCATATTATTATTATTATTATTATTATTATTATTAAACAAGTGAATACGGCTTAGTCCTCTCAAGGGGCCAACATTTAGAATATTCGCAAGGAGACCGAGTAGCTCCCCTTTCCCTTCATCCGTTGGCACTCTTGGTTCTAGCTTGTTTGTACCAGCGCTGTCGAAGTTGGTACTTTCGTACACATTTGCTACTGTTTGACCCTTGCTGAGCAAAACTTCTTTAGGTACCACGCGTGATGTTTTGCTTCGTTTAAAAATGGTGCATCAATATTTTAAATTTTACCATTGTGTTGAGCAACAGCTTGAAAAAAAAAAAAAAGATTGGAAGTGTTCTAAAAAGAGTTATTGGAAGTGTACTGAATAGACTAAAATGACGCAATTGTTGATGCAAATATACTATTTGACTTGACTAGTCAAATTCGCTGTTGTTTCAGTTTCAAAGGTCAGTGTAGCAGTGTCCGTCCAGGCAACTGGTTTACAGCCAAATGGAAGCAGGTGCCAACAACTTTGTATCAAACTGAGCGAAAATAAGAAATGGCACAGCAATGATCTAATGGATAAATAATTTCAATTATGATTAAATATAAGGAAAAACAAGTGTG
>CAJHNH020000432.1:177500-274678 GCA_905116865.2 Candidula unifasciata | reverse complement strand
CGGGGATTTGGATTCAAGCCTTTTGTCTCGCACTGAACCTTCCTGAACCTCCGGATCATACTCATTGATCACTGATATACATATGGCGGGTGATTTTTGTGTTTCAAAGAAAGCCTTGCAAACGCTTGCGTCACTGCCATCACCTCCAATCGTCAATGCTGCCTGGTTGTCATGGGTGTGAAAGGAAGGGGAGAAGGCGCCGTTGGCTTTCTTTGACTGTTCTGCCGCTGAGTCGTGCTGTAAATGCCCATGCGCGCTTCTTCTTTGGCGTAATAACGGATCCATAGTCTGTATAGATTATTGCATCTGCTTCGTCTGAATTTTCACCGATGAGAAGCCGTTGACACCTCTGCATTAGAACAGCACAGGATTCTCTTCTCTACATCGCCTGTTGATGTGACAATACAGGAAAAAATGTTACAAATAAACGCCTGAGGCACAGGTACCGCATTCTGCACCAGGTATGATGTATCGGTTAGGCTGGCATATTTGCTCAATAACATCTTCTGCCCGACCTAGCCACGATTTTCCCACTTTCTTCCAGTCTGTCGCCCTTTTCACTAAAAGCTCTTGATGCAGTGGGTGTTTCACTTATCAGCAGCATATTTTGAGGTATGCCCGAGCTGCCTCCACATCCTGATCCTTTGGTTCATGTGTTGAAAAGTCAAGTAGATAACTCATTGCTCTCCACAGGATGTGTCTCTGTACATCCCAAAATAATACGCATGGCTTGCATTTTTGCACCTTCTCGAGTCGTTCAATCTGGGTAGCACGACAGTGAGGATGGCCAGAGCGTATTCAAATGGGGGAAAGGACCAGACCGTAGAATAGAAGCACCAGCAGTCTTTGCTCGATATTGGAAGCAGCCATAATCCTCATTGCAGATAGACCTTTGCGTGCTTTTGTTATCGCATGGTCAATCGTGTTCCCTGAATGACAAGCTGCGATCAACCTCACCCCGAGAAACGTCATAACGTTGGTTCTGATCAATACATTATCACGCATTTTCACTTCTGGTAAAGTCCGACTTGACAATGTGATTGTTCAAAGAGAACCATGACACTGCTGCCTTCGAGGATTGACATAGGCATTGGAACCATCACACCAGGCGGCAATTCGATCGAGTTCTTTGTGCATTGTGCTGGCGATCTCCTGTCTATCACGCCCTCGCAGAACAACAATGATGGTCCACCAATAATGACTGCAGAAGTTGAGGATGCAATACATCATAGAAGAAAGGAAAAGCACCGGGCCAGACAACATCTCACTGAAGAAATCGAAGCACTGGGAAATTTGGAATTGAAATAATAAACTAAACTTTTAAATGAAATTTATTATAGTGGGTATATTCTAAATGACCTTTTAAAATCCATATTTATAGCTCTGCCAAAGAAACCAGGCATTTTAAAATGTGAAGACCATCACACAATAAGTCCTATGAGTCACATGACTAATATTTTACTGAGAATAATTATGAGGAACAAAAAACAAAAATAAACCAGAAATCAGCGATGAGCAATGTGGATTTATAGAAGGAAAAGGTACAAAAATTGCCATATACACCCTAAGGACATTGTCAGAAAGAACTATAGAAGTAAAGACTTATTTTACTTATGCTTCATAGACTATACAAAAGCATTTGACTATGTGAAGCATGAAGAAGTAATCAAACTGTTAGAAAATTTAAACATTGATGGAAAAGATCTACGAATAATAAAGAATATGTACTGGCAGCAAACAGAAGCTATACAAATTAACAACAGTTTAGGTACATCTCAAAGCATAAAGAGGGGCGTACGAAGAGAATGTGTACTGTCACCTGATTTGTTTACACTATACAGTGAAAATAGAATGAGATCTTTAATTGATATCCCCGGAATCGTGGTTGGCGGGCACAATATAAACAATTTACGTTATGCTGATGACACAGTCTTGATAGCAACAAGTCAGAAAGAACTACAGGAAATGATAGACATTGTGGTGTTAGGAAGTGGAAGAATGGGCCTCAGTTTGAATAATGGGAAGACAGAAGTAATGGTGGTATCAAAGAAACAAATTATTCCTAAATGTGTAATAAAAGTCAATGGTGTTATTTTAAGACAAGTACAGAAATTTAAGTATCTGGGCACATGGATAACATCAGATGGAAGATGCATAACTGAAATAAGAAACAGAATTGGACAGGCAAAAACTGCATTTTATAAAATGAAAAACATCTTGTGCAATATATCCTTGTCATTGAGAGTTAGAAAAAGAATTCTTGCTTGCTACATACATCCAGTTTTAACATATGGATGTGAATCCTGGACAATCGGTAGGCAGGCCAAACAATTTTTGGAGGCCTCAGAGATGTGGTTTTACAGAAGAATGCTGAGAATACCTTGGACAGCCAAAAAGAGCAACCAAGAGGTTTTAAAAGAGGCGGGAGACCGAAGACAACTTATCACTGACATCAGAAGGAGACAGTCATCATTTTTCGGCCATGTTATGAGAAGAGGGAAAATAGAACATGTTGTGACCACTGGAAAGATCTGTGGAAGGAGGGATAGAGGAAGACAACGAGAGAAGATGCTTGACAGTCTTGTTGCATGGCATGGAGGTGTGTCGGCACACGAACTGATACATGCTGCAGGAGATCGCGGATTATGGAGAGGCATGATCGCCCACGCCAGTCGGCAAGGCACCTGATGATGATGATGATGAGGAACAGAAAGAAATAGCCATGCATATAGGAACTACACGAAAGAAATCAGAAGAGCTATCAGAGGAGATAAAAAACAGTTTATTATAAATACCTGTAATAGAATTGAACAACTCCAGGTGCAAGGAAAAGACGGAGACATGTTTAAAGAAATTAAAACATTGAAAGGCAAATTCAGGCCTTCTTTTCATGTAATAAGTGATAAAAACGATAACACGTTAACGGAAACCAAAGACATATTAGAAAGATGGAAAGAATACTGTAGAGAAATGTATGAGGATGTGACAAGTAATTCAAAAACAACTTGTGAAAATTATGAGAAAAAAAAAACAGAGCCTTTACTGGATGAGGTACGATCGGCAATACACAGCCTGAAGAAAGGAAAGTCACCAGGTTGCGACGAGATACCAGCAGAACTACTTCAAGCAGGAGGAGAGGCTGCGTCCGAATCTACCATGCACTGTGCTCGAAGATCTGGAACAGTGGCATTTGGCCTAAAGCGTGGAAAAGAACAGTCTATATCCCTCTCCTAAAGAAAGGAAATCTGAAACTATGCTCCAACTACCGTACCATCTCATTAATAAGTCATGCTAGCAAAATCCTCTTTACATGAAAAGGATTGAAAGGAAAATACAATATGAGCTAGATGAAGCACAAGAGGGTTTTAGACAGGGTAGAGGAACTAGGGATCACATCTTTAATATGAGGATAATTTTTGAAAAATGCAGAGAATACAACGACATGCTTGTTTTATTGATTATAGCAAGGCATTTGATTGTGTCTAACACCACAAACTTTGGACTGTTAAGGAAAGTATGGGGTTTCTAGCGCATTTAGTGCATTTAATTGAAAATCTTTATAATGAACAACAAGCAGCCATCAGAGCAGCGGGTGAAACATCTGATTGGTTTGAGGTGCAAAAAGGGGTGAGGCAGGGGTGCATTCTCTCACCATACCTATTCATTATATACTCAGAAAATATAATGAGAAATGTCAAAAATGACCAGACTTGTGACAGTTATGATCCGCTCAAAATTGGTGGCAACCCTATTCCGGAACTCCACTACACAGATGACACAGTCCTCCTTTCGACCAGCGTAAAGGGAATTGAAAATTTTATATTGTCTGTCCAAAAGCACAGTGAAGATCAAAATCTGTTCTTGAATTTAAAGAAAACAAAAATATTGTCCACAGATAAAACTGGCTGTCACCCAAAAATAACAATAAATGATGAAGAAATTGAAAATGTCACAAACTTTGAATATCTAGGCTCTATAATAAACAGCAATGGAGACTGTTCAACAGAAATTAAAAGGAGGATGGCCATAGCAATGCAAAGATTGAACAGCCTTAAAAGTCTATGGTTAAGCACCAGCAAGGAGATAAAAATTAAAATTTTGAGAGCATGCATCTTCCCTGTGGCTACATACGGATGTGAGTCGTGGACTATCTCTCTGTCCTTAAGAAAGAGAATAGGGGCTTTTGAGATGAAATGCTATAGAAAGATTCTCAGAATATCTTGGACAAAGAAGAGAAAAAAAATATTGACATCTTGAAAGATCTGAACATCAGGGAAGATTGGCTAATAAACAGCATCCTTTCTCGGAAGCTGAAATATTTTGGTCATATCAAGCGCCACAACGGATTGGAAAAAATTATAGCAGAAAGTACCAGGAAGGAGGGGCAGGGGCCGACCGACACGAAGATGGGCACAGGATATAAGTGATTCCTTGAGTATAAAAGTACATGAGGTGGAAGAACTGGCGAGAGACCAAGTTTCTTTCAGGCAGACTGTGATGAGAGCGACATTCTGCAAAGGACCTGCTACATGATGATGATGTTTGTATGACAGGATTTACTTTACTTATGACAAGATTTGTTGTTTGACAAGTTTTGCTGTTTATGCGAAAAGATTTTTTGTTCATGTGTCAAGATCTACTGCTTGTGTGTCAACATTTGCTGTTTGTTAGAATGGTTTACTGTTTGTTTGAAAATGTTTACTGTTTGTAGAACAGGGTGTACTGTTTGTATGACAAGGTTTACTGTTTGTATGACAAAATTTACTGAATATTTGACAAGATTTACTGTTTGTATGACAAGGTTTGCTGTTTGTATGACAAGGTTTGCTGTTGGATGACAAGGTTTGCTGTTTATATGACAAGGTTTACTGTTTGTCAGTTCTGATGGCTGTTGTTTCCTCCATAGTGCGACAACGTCGACGAAGTAGAGGAGAGAAGGATGATGATGATGATGATGAGGAGATCCAAGAGGATCCCAAAATTAAACGTGAGCTTGAAGAAATCTCAAAAATCAAGGATGAGAGTGGTATAGGCCAAGTAATTTACAAGGAGCTTGACAAGCTGAAAGCCAAACCTCATCAACCACTAGATCCATGGAAGGCTTCCAGAGCTCCAAGTGCCAAGTTTGAACCGAGATACCGTACACGCTTTCAGTCGCCAATGTTTGCCTGTGAGTAGCTCATTGTATGTTGTTTCTTCTCAGTCTGTTCATAATCGTCTTTGTGCACATCCGTGTTTGACCTGAATTCATTTAAAGTAAGCGGCCATCGCCTGGAGCTTGTTGACATTTTCATAAAGTTTGCCTCTGAATGGCTTAAAAATCTGTTTTTGTGTTTTATATTTATTGATGAGAGAGTTTAAAGACTAGCTAGAGCCTTGACTTCTGTACACCAGGGTTTATCCCATAAGGATTAGCCTTTCTTGCATAGAGTATTGCACAAAGCATGAAACTCTGCAGCTCTGGTGACATCTGTCTGGCATCTGTGAGACTTTTGCACTCACAAACTGAAGGGCAGAGCTGAAATCGAACCCACAACCTTCAGAATTTAAAGCCAGTGGCCTGACCACTTTGCCACAGACTCCCCGTCGTTGTTATGCACTTGTAAGCCTCATCTGCTGTAAAAATTCTGATTGGTTTTTCCCATTTTCAGTGTGTTAGCTGTGTTGTAACTTGAAGTACCACATAAAAGTAGTAAAAAGCCGCTATGTTTGCATGAAATGAAGCCATGACTGGACATATGTGATTGGAACCAAAGCCATGACTGGACATATGTGATTGGAAATAAAGCCATGACTGGACACATGTGATTGGAAATGAAGCCATGACTGGACATATGTGATTGGAAATGAAGCCATGACTGGACATATGTGATTGGAAATTAAGCCATGATTGGACACATGTGATTGGAAATGAAGCCATGACTGGACACATGTGATTGGAAATGAAGCTATGACTAGACATGTGTGATTGGAAATGAAGCCATGATTGGACACATGTGATTGAAAATGAAGCCATGACTGGACATGTGTGATTGGAAATGAAGCCATGACTGGACATATGTGATTGGAAATGAAGCCTTGACTGGACATATATGATTGGAAATGAAGCCTTGACTGGACATATGTGATTGGAAACAAACAATTGTTGACATGTTTTGTTTTCTGTTGGCAGCACCGTCTAGGTTCCTGGACAGACCTCGCTATGCATGGGATGACAGTGATATTAGGGCCTATAGATCTGCCTCCACCCTGGCTAACTTGCCCAGTAAGTTTATTATTGTGTTGCTGCATGTTTGAGAACAGACATTCTTCAGCTCTGTATAGTTGCTTTAAATGTTGCTGTAGTTATATAATTGCTTTGGCTACTTTTTAGTTATTTTGTCTTATGTTTCACTGAGTCTCATATTTGCATTAATCTTTCTAGGCTGGGGATCTCCTTACATTTTGGCACAGTGTGTCTTTTTGTTTTAAGTAATTTTTTATATTTGTTTAGAAGAAAAAGGAGAGGGGGGTTAAATATATCAGAATATCAGGTTTGAATTAATTGGTCATTCCGTTTTTCGCCTCTGACCTCCAGCTGAATTATTCTGCTGTTTGATTCTGTTTATCTATCTCATATTTAGGTTCTACATATGTGTGTTTGAAATAAAATGTCTTTATTTAGGTTGAACTTTCATTTGTGGATTAGTGTCTTATTTCTGGGTAGTCTGTCCACCATGGTTCGTTTGTTTTCATTGCACCTGTAGCGTTTGCAAAATCACACGCACACACACACACACATATATATATATAATATATATTAATATATATATATATATATATATATATATATACACACACACACACACTGTGGCGATATGCAGATATAATAGAGAGGTCTATAATATTAAGACTTCCCTACAGCATGCCAGCGTCCACAGTCTCAAGAAATGTTGGCTCGTGAAGTTATGAAAACTAGTCGGATGGCCCCATGTAGTATAAAAGACTGTGATGTGGTCATGTGACAGGAGTCAGAAAGGTAAGACTAGCTCTGGATGTAGAAAGCTTCAGGCTAGTCTAGATATTCTGTCGCACACCCCCCTGTCAGTAGATATATGAGCCCCCAGAAAGATACGTAGGGAAAGGATGAGAAAGGTATCTTTCACACTCTTTCTCTCCCAGCCCACTCTCACCGTAGTATACAAAAACTAGACAAGGTGGGTAAACAGGTAACAATCATACAATGTAATAGTTATAATTCTAGTAGGTGATTGGCACAATAAAAGTTATCTTCCTCGGTGAGGAGTTAGTTTTGGAAGGCAGATTCAGGCTCGTGGGGCAACAAAGTCACCTGATGCATCTTGTTGATGAAGTCTTTGGTGATTTGGTCTCCCGTCTGGTTGCTCCTCACGAATGGGAATTTTTCCCTCAAGGCTTGGATGCCAATAGTAAAAATATGGGTCAAAGCCCTTAGAATTCCACTCACAGTGGTTAATAATTAATAATGTTCATAACACAACTTGCCATCCAGTGGCTTACAGTAATACCAATGTAGAACTTTCTTTATTGTGGTTATGTCATGGCACAGCCAGGCTGGAACCAGACAAGAGCAAAAACAACTGCTTGTGAGAGTGTGCCTCTAAAATGCCTGGCTACTATCCATAATACTTTACTAACTCCATTCACCTCAGCTTCTGACAACTCAATTCATTTGAGTGGTCCCATCGCTTCATATGTGAATCTCATTTTATATTTAATTTTCAATAACCAGGTGACTGGGTTAAGCAGTCCCGCCCTGGTTATGACAATCATGACAATTCAAATGTATACATACACCCACACACACCCATATATATATTTTTCACTCCCCCTCAATGGGGTTCAATCCATTTAAATCTTTCCAAGTTAAATTCCCGCTATGTGGTAAATATATTCACATATTATGGTTCCACCCATGTGATGTAATACAGTCCCAAATTATAGTTCCCACCATGTGGTTAAATACATTCCCAAGTTTATGGGCATACATCATTCTCCATATTCATTAATTCCCCAATTACCCTGGGTACCCTTAGTAATATAAATTACTTAAGTAGAAAGAAAATAATTATCCTAATCTAAATCATTTTACACAGATCCATCATTTCCCCAATTACCCTGGGTACTCTTAAGAAAATCAATTCCAGAATATCAGTCAAATAATTCCCCCAAATCTAAATCATTTTACACAGATCCATCATTTCCCCAATTACCTTGGGTACTCTTAAGAATATCCATTCAAGAATATCAATAAAATAATTCCCCCAAATCTAAGCACTTGCGCCCAAAAGGAAATATCGAAAATGGTAGCACTGAACCAAAATATACACTTTTTAATGCTTTATAACATACATGTACATATAATCAAAATAAGGATAACACTTGTACAAAAGGCCACATAGAACTCTAGGATCTCTTACGCCCTTGTCTGAATGAAATACACTCTTAACCTTGCGAGATTGTGTCAGATGTTAAAGACTACAAATCTCCGAAAATCGCGGCTAGAGTTGAAGAGGGCAGAAGTGAGATTTTCCCCCGGAACTAGCTCCTATGCGCATGACGTCTCCGAATCGTGTCTAGGTGCGCACATCATCATCATCTGTAGTGAGGATCATTGCTAATGACGCCATCCCTGTGCTCCTTTCTAGTTTGCGGCACTCTGGAATTCCCGACGGTATGTGCATTGACGTTATTAGTGTCTCATATCGTAGACGCTAATCTGATCTTTCGTTGTACTGCACTTGAGTGTATATTATGACGTTGTTTGTTTACATGTACTGTCGATAGGTATGTACGATGTGTCGGAGCAAGCTATGTCCAAAACACTAGAGTGGTTTTCCATGGTGTACCACTGCCATTTCGTGACATAAGCTCCCCCTTTAAAAAAAAGTACCAGATCCTGGACTTTTTACCGTGAAGGTGGGACACCATGTCCCCCACTCCACTTACTGTCCATATCTTCTGCATCGTTGAACACTGACCGAACTTCCTCCATCGTAGGATGCCGGCTCAGAAAATCCGCTCCAACATTACCTTTCCCAGGAATGTATTCCACTGTAAAGTTGTACGATTGAAGTAACAACGACCAACTCATAAGCCTTGTGTTTAGTTTCTTCGATGTCGCCAGACAGGTAATGCGCTGGGTAGTTGCACCTATACCCATATGTCCACTAAAGGAAATGGTGTGTCCCATATGTAGAACTTGGTTTCTGTAGGCGGGGGGAACTACAAGCTGACTATGTTCGTGTATCCCTTTTCCTGCCCTACTGTGCAAAAGGTTGCCTTTCATACAAAAATCGCCTGACTGGAGCGGATTATGCTCCTTAGGAAGTTTAGCATAGCAAGGTTTTAAGGTACTATCCTGGGTCTGAGCAGCCCTTATTTCTCCGGGAAGAGAATTCATCAAGGGGCTGGTCGACTCCGCACTTGCTTTAGCTTGTGTCCGGGTCTGTACAGCAGCTGCAATGACGGGTGCTTGAGGTTCTACAAGGTAAACATACCGGCACCCGAGCATCATAGGATAAATAGGGTCACTAACGACCGCCGCTGAAATGACCCCGTAACATACTTCGAAATAATATTAACCCTAGCAATGGGTAATACCATGACAGGTGAGCTTTTCATCGCTCCATGAATTTCGATAGTGTCCTGGGTTAATTATCCTGGACCTACCAAATGGGTTGCAATGACTGCATCAAATTGCAACCCGTGTCATACAGGCAATTCACCGCCTGGCTGTTGAGTAGTACCTGTTCAACTACCGGAGGCCTTGGTTTGTGAGACCGGGTAGTCGGTACCTTCTCGTGGGTTGCTAGTCCCGCTGCATGTTGCGGTGCTAGCTTTCTCCTACAGTCAGCCGTAACAAGAGTATTGGTTTTGCAATACTTGCAAAACGGTTGATTTCTCAAACCTGGCATTGCCTGGGGTTGGGTCTGTGTTTGATTGGGTCCTCTGGCTGTGCCCTTTTTATGATTTATAAAATTGGGAGGCGAATTGTTAGAGGTCATGGGTTTTTCTAGATGAGGTGGTCCCTTAACTCGGGCAGGATGGTTATCGCCATGTGCCGTTTAGTATCTCTCAGCTAAGACTAAGATATCCCTGAGTTGTTCGGCCCCATTTTCAGCTAAAAATGTTTGCATGGGCCGAGACATAGACTCCCTCACCTGTTCGGCCAGAATCATCTCTTCCAGTCCGGTGTAGCTATGTTCATATCCACCCAGAGTTTCCCATTTGAACAGGTAAGTTTGCAGCCTAGTGGAAAACTGGTGGAATGACTCGCCCGAAAGACGCCTGACGTTGCAGAATTTCTGACGGTACGCCAAGGAGGTAAGTTCGTATCGTTTGAGCAGTGCTTAAGCGCCTCAAAATCAGTTTCCTGCCCCGGTGGTAACCTAGCATACACCTCATACGCTACTCCCTTGAAACCCTGTGAAACTTTCAAATTCCACCTGTCTTTTTTAAGTTTCACAGATTAAGCCATACGCTGGAATTTATCCAAGTATGTATCGATGTCTTCCTCCTTGTCATTAAATGAACTAAAGGTGAAATTCATCGCTCCTGCTGAACTATTTTGACAAGGCTAAACATTCAAACTTGCCGCTGAAGATGCTGAAATAGATTGAGGGGTAGCTGATGCTATCTGCCTCTCTTCTGCTCTCAGTTGCAGTTCATGTTGGCGTTCTTTTTCCCTATCTGCAGCCAGTACTCTTTCAGTTTCCAGTGCTGCCTCCGCTATTCGGGCTTGATGTGCTTCTGCTCGTTCTTCTCGCTCTGCCTGTTCCCTAAGTATGTCTTCTTCTCTCAGTTCATCACTTTTCCGTAGGATGTAGTCTGTAAGTTCTCTGTCTACTAACCCCATCTCCCGACCTTCCTCTTTTAACTCCGCCACCGACCATCTTTTCGTAGCCATACTTATTATCTACAACTAGTGAGGCAAGGGGGTTCGAGATCGTGTACTGCTCTTAATGCACTAACTCGGCCAATGACTTGTAAAAGCAAAGAGATAGTACATAAGAAGAAAACAACAGTAATACAGGAACACTACTTTAAAATGTGAACAGACACCACAAAGCCTCCACAGCCCTGAATGCGCCTGCTTTTTGCCAATGACTCACAAATGTGAATCCTATTTTTTTATTTTTTTTTATTTTTTGCCAGTCACCTAACTTAAATATGCTTCAGCCTGAAGATACTAGAAACCTAACACTTAGGAATAGGGTACAAAATCCCGGACGAGCCTCCAGTGTGGCGATATGCAGATATAATAGAGAGGTCTATAATATTAAGACTTCCCTACAGCATGCCAGCGTCCGCAGTCTCAAGAAATGTTGGCTCGTGAAGTTATGAAAACTAGGGAGATTGCCCCTTTTAGTATAAGAGACTGTGACTTGGTCATGTGACAGGAGTCAGAAATGTAAGACTAGCTCTGGATGTAGAAAGCTTCAGGCTAGTCTAGATATTCTGTCGCACACCCTCCTGTCAGTAGATATATGAGCCCCCAGAAGGATACGTAAGGAAAGCTATGTCCCACGCACTAGAGTGGTTTTCCGTGGTGTACCACTGCCATTTCGTGACACATACACATACACACACCAGAAGCACAAAAGCCTTTTATGAGTAGGTATTCTAATTTTGAAATGATTCATGGGCAGTAACCTCTCCAGCTACGGTTTCTGTTTGCAGCTGGAGGGAAATGTTCACATGTGTAAACTGCACATGGATCTTGTTTGTCCTATGTGTATGTCCTATATGTATGCATGTGTAGCCGTGTAAATATGTGTTTGTATGTGTGTGTATTTAGGTATGTGTGCAAGAATACATGTATGTGTGTAAAGATGTGTGTATGTATAGATGTGTGTATGTATGTGTGTGTGTTTATGTATGTATGTATATGTGTGTGTGTGTGTGTATGGGTGGGTGGGTGTATTTATGCATGTGAGTGTATATGTGTGGTTGTGGGTGTCTGGATATGTGATTGTATGTGTGTGTATAAATGCAAGCATGTGTAGGTGTGTATGTATGTCAATGTATGTATGTATGTGTGTATGTATGCATGTATGTGGGTGTATTTATGCATGTGAGTGTATATGTGTGGTTGTGGGCGTATGTGGGTGTCTGGATATGTGATTGTATGTGTGTGTATAAATGCATGTATGTGTAGGTGTGTATGTATGTCTATGTATGTGTGTGTGTGTTTTATGTTTGTGCATGTATATGTATGTATGTATTTTATGTTTGTGTATGTATGTGGATGCATGTTTGTATGTATTATGTATGTCTGTAAATGAGTGTGCATGTATGAGAATGTAAGAGTATGTATACATGTGTGTGTGTTTGAGTGTGTAAGATTGTGTACACATGATGTGTGTATGTATTATTCCATAATGTATATTTCTTTATTACATCCATAACATGCATTATTGAAAACAGGCATTGGTACTCTGAAAAATGAGTGCTTAGAAGGGCCTAATGTCAGACGGGCTTGTGTGCCCAATTTGTAACCCTTTGAAAATAAAGTCTGTTCGTTCGTTCCTTATCCAGAAGCCAAGGTGTTTAACCAACTACTCAGAGATCAGGACAGACAACAAGAGCATAATAATGTTTGCTCCCTGGTTTACTTGAGCCAGATGAAGAGGCCGTACACCTCCACCTCTGCTCTCAACTCATTGTTTGAATTAGCATAGTATTTAAAGTGTCCATATCAAGCAAAAGTTCTATTTATGCTTCTACCCCATTCTTGTTCTATTTGCTGATGTACCCTCAGTAGTAGTCACTTGCATCAGTTGTTCTGCTGTTGACTTCCATATGAGGCAACACCTACCAGTAACTTTGTGATTGCCACGTTGAAACAGTTAGAGATGGTGATTTAAATTTAAAAGAGAAGAATAAAATGAATTTGTCTTTTTTGTGCCTAATCCTCTGATCAAAGTGAATCAGACATCCAGTATTTTAGCCAAGGGCTTAGATGTGGGGACAATCCTAGAATTGTTGTAAGGAATTGGTAAAATTACTTACAAGCAGAATATAAATCATTATCATTATAATAATAGCTGAGGGCATCGTACCAGGAAGGAGGGGCAGGGGCCGATCAGCACGAAGATGGGCACAGGATAAGAGTAATTCTTTGAATATGAGGTGGGAGAGTTGGTGGGAGTCAAAGTTTATTTCAGGCAGACTGTGATGAGAACAATGTTCTGCAAAAGACCCACTTTATAATGATGATGAGTTGTGTGTACACATTTGGATTTTTACTGGTTCTGTGTCATCATTCAGGCACAGCAGAAGCAAAGCAACAATGGACATGTGGCATAATTGGGATAATGAGCAGTGATTGAGTCACATACTGTGGAACTAAAACTATTCATATCTGATCACTGGAAAAAGAACAGAGACAACACTATTTTTGTTGAGTGTTTACACAACTAAGAACCGCATTTGAAAGAGACAGAAAAAGTAATGGATAAAGTAACAATACTGTGAAGATGGTAATGACTAAATCCAGTCGCTGGATTAAATGTTTACATTAAAAAGACAGATTTCTGTCTAGGACAATGCTGATGTTTCTGGTGCACATGCTGCCAGGCAGTAATGCCATTTTTGTTGTTAATCTGGCAGGAACCTCCCGAGCAGCTTTCTGACAAATAACAATCACTTTGTTGTTTGTGTTTACTGCTTTTAACTTTAGTGGTAATTTAATATTGTTGTTTGTTATTTTTAAAATGGGTTTTGGTGGAAAAATTTCATGTGTTAAAATTGTTGCTATTTTTATTGTTAATTTTTGTTTATTTTTTGTTTATTTTTGTTTCAGGTTTTATTTGTAACTAAAAGTTTTTCATAAATTTAATCTAAACGTTAAGTGTCTTCCCAATTTTTAAATTGATAAATTTTTTCCTTTAACAGACAATAAATTGAAAAGTAAAGAAGCATTTCATAATTTCACCAGTCACTTATTAGTTCATTTAAATATTGTGAAACCTCAGTTCTTGGATGCCTCCTTCTGGGATATTTTGGTTTCTAAACAAATTGTTGTGTGCGGAAAAGCCTTGGTTTTCTAACAGAACCTCAGATTCTGAACAGACATTCTGATACCATGTACTTCACAGGATGGGATTGTCGTGAAAGAGTAAATTTGGTGCAGTGCAGATTGCTGCTTTATACAGTGTCCTCCATGGAGACAGTTCTCTGGTTCACCACCAGGCTTTGTGGATCAACTGATGTATGGAGTTCTCACCTCCTACACAACTTCTCCAATCCAGCCCATGGACCAGCCAGATCATTGCAAACTTCAAGAAAATGCACCAAAGCACTGTTTCAGAATTGTTTCACAGTGAC
The DNA here is from genome assembly GCA_905116865.2 of Candidula unifasciata. Classification (NCBI taxonomy): domain Eukaryota; kingdom Metazoa; phylum Mollusca; class Gastropoda; order Stylommatophora; family Geomitridae; genus Candidula; species Candidula unifasciata. The sequence continues at coordinate 260,329 of CAJHNH020000432.1, read as the reverse complement.
CTCTGACACACAGTTGAAAGTGACCTCTGACACACAGTTGAAAGTGACCTCTGACACACGGTTGAAAGTTAGAGAAATCAGTTGAAAATCACTTCAACATCCAGAGTTGTTGAAGCATGGCCGACATAGCTTGAGTGCAAGTAACTGGCAGGACCATAATCTTGGCCAGGAGAGAAATATGGCCAGACTGTGTAGAAGACAAGAATGACTGCAGGCTTTGAGGTAAAGTCAGTTGCTTTTATCGTTTGTGTTCGGGCGAAGGCTTAGTCTCTTAGAAGTTGACACTGCTGACATGGAGAAGTTAGTGGAGGATTACAAGAATGAGCTTACCTAGAAACACAAATGGAACACCTTCAGAAAGAATAGAGAAACCTTCCTCATCAGTTTTTTATTTATGACATCTTCTCTTTGTTGTGCAGTTATTTATATATTCTTTGTGCAGTTTTTGTGATTTTTTTTATTAGACTATAAAACAACTTATTTCATTTTACAAAAATTCTTTTCAGAATAAATTTACTTTAAGAACTGAGGTTTCACCTAAGAATTGAAAAAAAAGCTAAACGTAATATTTTTCATATCACGAAATGAGCAAAGATTTCATGTTAATTATAAAAGTGGCATTTTTACATTACATACTTTAATTTAATTGCATTTCGTTTAGATTAAAAGTGGTCCATTACAAATATTCAGTAATGTTTATTTCCAGCACCAAAACCTGGCTACGGTCCATCTTACATTGCTCCCCGAGCTGCTACATTACCATTGGCAGGGGCATATGGTGCTAGGGACTTTGTAAGTACATTCTAACCTACTTAGTACATGACCAGTAACTACTGTAGTTATGTGTCAGTAACAAATAAACACTTGAGTGCAAAGATAACTCGTATATTTTATGTGTAATTGAAATCTGAGATGCAGGAGTTAAATAACAATCTGTGTGACTATGCTGGAAAATCCATCATGTGATTATTGTTATTTGTCCGCAGAAGTTTTTCACTTGAATGCTAGTTGAATCATTCAGAGCCTTTAGATGTTTCCACTTTATTTTCACAAAACTGAAGTAGTATGGGTTTTGGGGCCCGATTTTTGTTGGGCAAATGTGTTACCGACATGTGACCAATTAAGGGTTTCTCCTTCACAGCTTGGGTGCATCTGCCTGAGAGGTGAAGAACCAGTAGCCTGCATACAAATAAGCCAAACATGTAAAATGAATCTGCATGCAAAACTCAAGTTCCAGAACAAAACCAAAGTCCAGAAGTGATTGAACAACCAGAACTTTCCACCAGAGTGGTGAACACTAAGTAGAATTTAAGAAGTAATGCTTAGCCAAGTTGGTAATTTTGTGTTGTACTTGTGTTACAGAGATTTTTTGACTTTGGTGAGGAGGACAGACACGAGAGATCAACTCGTAAGTTGCTTGTGTTTAATGTTTCAGATTTGTGTTTATATGAATTGTCAGTCAATATTTGAGATGTGGCCTTTTTCTCTTTCCCTATAATTGATTCAGAACTGATATCAAATCCTAACAGAGCCAGACTTTAAAAAAAAAAAAAATAGCCTTGGCTGCCACGTTGGCACGTCCTCAAAGGGGTACCAGGTAAAGTCCTGGGAGGTAAAAGAGGCCGGCATAATATTGTCCACATCGCCCACCGAGTGCACTTTGCCTTAAATCATATAGGTCTAGCGCTATATACCTAAAACCTTGAAAAGGGCCCTTTTTGTATTGTATAAAAGTTTAAAAGAGAAAGGGAGAAATTAGAAGAAGATATAAACGGGGAAAGAGAGATGAGAAGAGTTAAGAAGAGAGAGACAAAAAGGAGAATAAGAAGCAATAAGAAATTGATGCTCCTTCTCAGCATGGGGAGTGTAGTAAGCAGTCTATACCACAGATGATCAGCCACTAGTCGGTGGAGTTTTAACAGAATTAGTAATAGTGGTCTAGAACACCAACAGACGGTGTACAACACCACACCACCTATTCTCAGATAACTTATTAGGAATAACCACTAAAAACAATTTTTATTAATCTTCACAAATTTGGTTTCTCATCAAAACAGGACATAATACACAAGATTTATAAAATGTCACAACCAAAGTGAAATGTTAACAATGAGATGATACTACCAATAGAATCCTGTATACCCTTTTTAACCCAACATCATGGACTATGAAAGTAGGACCTAAAATATAGTGACTAGAACTACTAGCATAGTAACTAAATAGTACTAAATAGTAACTAGTTATCATGACCATTTACAGAATTTCTAACCTTGCCATGAATCAGTATTTAGTCCCATCTACAAACTACCATTAGTACCGGCCTGAACTAGTCAACCACACACAACTTTGACATAAACTGCCATCGGTCACATGTTAAATGCACCAAAACAACCTCCAAATGCATGCTTGCATGCATATAAACATACAGCACTATAATATTAAATTTTATTTTACCAATATCAGCAATTGTTAATGTTCACATGAACATTCCCACTTGACTAAATAAATGAATGAATGAATGGACATCACTGCACTCGGGACATCACTGCACTCTGGACATCACTGCACTCAGGACATCACTGCACTTGGGACATTCCCACATGTGCTCCATCCCTTTCTTTAGTAGCCAACAAAGAGGGAACATGTAATAGTAACACTTGCAATCTGATTAAAAGTCCAACCATGTTTCTCCCTTCATGCTGAATATCCTTCAGAAACTCCCACTTACAAACATACACATTTATGCTCTTCTGTTTCTGCTTATCTACATGTTCATCCCACAAGCATGCTCTCAGTCAGCACATATGATGTATACAGGTAATCATCCTTTTTATATCAGTGTCCTTTGCCTTTACTCTTCTGATTTTCGCTTAAACTGTAAGCCACAAAGCCGTAATGGACACAATCTACGCTAACAGACACAGCTGAAGCACATACATGAAATAGTTTACCCGATCTAATGTAATATAACACACCTACCTCTGATTGCCATGCCACTGCTGTAAGCAAAACATCATCTTCCAGTTTTGACAATGTTTTTGACGGCAGTTCCTAAGAATTGTCAAAGTCATAGTCATCTTGAAGCTGTTCAGAAGTAGCTTCACCTTCACTTTCTGATTTAAAGCAATCAAAACAGGATCCCAGACAATAAGCAAGCGAGAATGCAATTAGTATCATGGCATCTCTCTTCTAAGTCATGTTCAAAAAATTTATGCTAAGATAGTAGAAACGAGGCTGGGACCAGTGATAGATCCACAGTTGACAAAAGAACAAATAGGTTTAAGAAGAAACAGAAGCTGCACAGATGCAATCTTCACACCTAAACAGTTAATAGAAAAGAACATCCAGTATGATCAGAACTAATTTGTAACATTAGACCAGGAGGAAGCTTTTGACAGGGTGGATAGAGAAAAAAATATGGATGGTAATGGCTCGATATGGAGTAAGTTAACACCTAATTTATATTTTCAAATGCTTATAAAGCTATTGTAGAAGCGTGGTTAGAATAAATCAGGGAACATCTAAACCATTCAAAGTAACATCTGGAATAAGACAGGGATGTGTCTTATCACCACACCTGTTTATCACCTACATTGACAGTATAAGCAAGGATCCCAGGCCCAGGAACGAAAATAATAGAAAAATCAACGAATTACTCTTTGCTGATGACCAGACCTTGATTGCAGATACAGCCATGAATTTGCAACAGCATCTCACATCCATGAATGAAGAATGTAAATCAAATAATATGAGAATCAACATCGAAAAGACAGAAGTAATGTCAGAAGAAAAAAAGAATTAGGATTTAAGCATTAGAGCATAGATATATTAAACAGGCATCTGAGTTAAAATATCTTGGAACAACATTCACTGAAGATGGTAAATTAGACGAAGAAATTGACATTCGATGCGGTAAAGCTGAGACAGCTAGCCCCATTCTTACAGCATAAGGCAATCCTAATCAGCACAAAGAGATATCTCATACAAAGCCTATTTATTCCCACCCTATGCTACCAGTGCAGACGTGGTCACTCACAATAAAACATAAAAGAAAATTAGTAACCATGGAAATTAGTTGTCTGAGAAAGGCTGTAGGAGTGACCAGAAGAGATAAAATCAGGAATGAGGTCATACGAGATAAAGTTGGTACAGAACCAATTCCAAAAAATCATACAAAGACAGCAAAACAAATGGTTTGCCCACTTGGAGAGAATGTCTTATGATACTATACCATACAAGGCATATACCAATAGAGGAGAGGGATGTAGAGCAATATGGAAAGATAACATCAGAGAAACTCTACAGCACCATGATGTGTCTGTGGTTGAAGCAGCCAGAAGAGCACGAAACAGGACCATTTATCTCTCTCGACACCCGAAGCGGTAAAAGAGAAAGTAAAGAAGAAGAAAAAGAAGAAGGCAGTATCCCAAAATATCAGGAATGTTTCCCAGAATCCTCCACCATGCCAGACCTAATGATCAGCTGCCACATCAGAACATTTTGTTCATGCGCCATCGACAGGGGAGCTCACCAAAACAGTGTGTGGAAAGTTTACTTTAAGCACAACTAAATTGTTTCCCTTAAAGAACAATAGAGAAGTAAATGGACTAACGGTTGCAACTGTATTCATTGCAAAAGTTGCAGTTTTAGCATGGTGGCGAGCGCCTAAAGTTGCAATTGTGGTAGCCAGGCATAAATGTCGGCGGATCGCATAATGTACGATCGTGGTAGTGAGTGCAGTAAACAGATTCTGTACTTTAACTTACTTGTTTCAAATTTTCAGTGAAACAATTCTGATGGGTTTAATGCTTTGGTATATCACAAATTGCTGCCTGTATGTTTATTTATTGTGTGATTTTAAAAACTAGAATATTGTATGTTTTTATTTCAGATAATTGTATTTTGTATTGTGGTAAATACAGTGTGTAAATGTTCATGTAGATAATAATATTTAACTCTTTGCCTGAATTAATTTGAATATTTATTACAGATACATCCTCATCAACTTTGACAGGAGATACCAGTTCTAGGGTAAGTGTAAATCTCTCGGCTTCTGTGATATATTATCGAGTAAACAGTTATTAACAACAGTAAAAGATTCAGTGGTGTAGATGTGCAACAGTTGTAAAAGATAATCCTCATCATTAAATGCCTTTCCGAGTGGCATGGGATGTCATGCCTCCCCACAGCCTGTGGTCTCCAGCAGCATGTATAGTACATGTGCTGACATTCCTCCATGTCCTGACACAAGGCTGTCTAGAACCTTCTCACCATGTCCTCTCCCTCTTTCCTCGAGTCTTTCCAGTGGTCACTATATGTTTCACTTTTTATTTTTTTATTTTAAAGTGAGACAGAAAAATCATGACTCTTTTTCTGATAATAAGTTATTTTCAGGCCCTCATCATCATCATAAGGTGCCTTGTCGACTGGCGTGGGCGATCATGTCTGTACATAATCTGCGATCTCCTGCAGCATGTATCAGTTCGTGTGCCGACACACCTCCATGCCATGCAACAAGACTGTCAAGCATCTTCTCTCGTTGTCTTCCTCTGTCCCTCCTTCCACAGATCTTTCCAACATGGCCGAAAAATGATGACTGTCTCCTTCTGATGTCTTTGATAAGTTGTCTTCGGGCTCCTGCCTCTTTCAAAACCTCTTGGCTGCTATTTTTGGCTGTCCCAAGGTATTCTAAGCATTCTTCTGTAAAAAACAATCTCTGGGGCCTTTAGAAATTGTTTGGCCTGTCTACCGATTGTCCAGGACTCACAGCCATATGTTAAAACTGGATGTATGTAGCAAGCAAGAATTCTTTTTCTAACTCTCAATGACAAGGATATATTGCACACAAGATGTTTTTCATTTTATAAAATGCAGTTTTTGCCTGTCCTATTCTGTTTCTTATCTCAGTTATGGATCTTCCATCTGATGTTATCCATGTGCCCAGATATTTAAATTTCTGTACTTGTCCTAAAATAACACCATTGACTTTTAATTACACATTTGGGAATAATTTGTTTCTTTATACTATCATTACTTCTGTCTTCCCATTATTCAAACTGAGGCCCATTCTTCCACTTTCTAACACCACAATGTCTATCCTTTCCTGTAGTTCTTTCTGACTTGTTGCTATCACGGCTGTGTCATCAGGCCCTCACCCTTTCAAAATATCTGGATTACTTGTGGCTGTCCAAGGAATGTTAGGCATTTTTCTGTAAAAACCTCACCTCTGAGGCCTTAAAAAACTCATGGTCCCGGATTCACATCCAAATGTAAAACTGCTCTGTATAGAATACAAGAATCTAAACTCCCATGACAGAGATTTTTTGTATATGATGTTCTCCAGTTTATAAAATGCATTTTTGTCCATCTTATTCTGTTCTGTTGTTTGTGTGATACATCTTTCACATGATGTTTTCCATAAGCCAAAGTTCTCCAACTTCTATACTTGTCCTAAGATACTACTGTTAACTTTAATTTTAAATTTTGGTTTACTTTCTGTTATATTGCCATTATTTCAGTTTTCCCATTATCAAAGCTGAAGCCCATTCTTTTACTGTCAACCACCACCATTATCTGTCATTTCCTGTCATTCTTTCTGACTAGTAGCGTCATCAGCCTGTTGTAGATTATTTACTTAATGACAATAGGCTCTGATCAGTTTGGATGTAAGCAGCAAACAGTTAGATCTAATGACTGGAAAACATTAATATACGTTATCAGCATAGCTGCTTATACACCAGAATGAACTGCTTTATTAAGTTTAAACAGAAAGAAAGTCAGTTCAAAGTAATTATTTGTAGTTTATTGTACAGAACAATAGAAGGTAGAATTCTGTAATTGTGAGAAGGCTGACAGTATTCTAACATTGACCTTTATATTTAGAAAAGTTAAGAGATATCCCCTAAATAAATTGTGCTGTAGGAAACAACAATATGAGACTAACCTTGCGTAAAGGTGGTGTCACACCTTGATGCACCCAAGACTAGATAACTATACGCTGACCTTCAGGTTATCCAAGTAAAAGTTGATATGAATTTTCTTACAAAATCTTTTTCACACATTTTACTAAGAATACGAAATGTAGGAGTGATTTGATGCCCACACATAAAAAAACACAGATGTAATTTACAGGAGTTCTTTTAGAGATAGTAATGCAAAGTAGCATCTTAATTATTTTTTCTCTATTAACTCTTTCAGTCCCATGAGAACATCCTAAGGAGTTAATGGCTGCCATCATAAGTGCGTTACTTTTATACTGGCTGCAGAGACTCGAAGCACTCACTGTAAAGGCTAGATTTCTTTAATATTCTCTGACAACATAAGAAAATGTAAGGGAAGCATCGGGTAATTATAAGGAAGCAAAGGAAAACACATATCTTTCGTTCTTTGGGACTGAAAGAGTTAAACAAAATATTAATTCAGTTAATATCAAAACCTTAAATTGATTTCAGAAATTAGACACAGATTATACATTTTTAAGGCTTGTCAGGGGGAAAAAAATATACTTGAAAATATAGTGACTTTTGCAGAGTAAGTGGAAAAAAATGAGCAAGGACAAGATAAAGAAATAACTGTCTGAGTAACTTAACCATTTGGTATAATTGGGATGAGCACACAGACCTGATCTGAGACTGATGATAGTGGACCACCCATACATACCCTCATGGTACATGATGACAACAGTTGCATTCATCATAGTTGATGTTAATTCTGGTTGGTTTCCAAGAACATTTGTTGCCTTCTTCATGATTAGGTCACTTTCATAGACAGAGGGGTGGGAATCACAAATGGTGATTCACCATGTCATTTTGTCTGTCAGTGAGGATCAGTGTTCTCATACCGTCTGTAAGTAACAGGCTTTGATGTTTGAACAACAGATCAACATCATGGCACACGGGTAATAACTCATTAGTGCTCCGTTCTTCTTCTGACTCAAATCTGAGCCCAAATAAGCTTAACACAGGGCACAGGCTATGTAGCATCATCGAGGATCCTGAAATACTTTGGGTAGATTTTTAACTCTAAATTTTTGCCCGATTTCCAACTGCCAAGGGATTTTTGTACATGCGCAGCAATGCACAGGGGTGTCCGAATCTCACTACCCAGAGACCAGGGGGAATTACTAGAAGTCCAAGTCCACGTGAAAAAAATCCCAGCCCTTACAAAGGATTGAACTTAAAACCTCTAGCACTCAAGGTGGACACCATGCCTTAAGACCACGTAGCCCCCCCTAAGCAACAGGCTGTTCTACCACTATTCCTCTTTTTCTGCTAAGGCAATAGACCCAGTGACTGGCAGATCTCAGAATTGTGGGTATTAGGTGTGTGTCCTGTTTGATCAAGTCCCATTGCTTCTACAATTCTTGCTCAGCTTGTGGATGCATCCATGTGAGTTTGTCTCCATCACCCTAAATGTTCAAGGTCATATGTTTACATAGACTTGTTAATTATGATGTAGTGGGTAGAGACTTGTCTGATGCTGATATTGAATTTGGGTACAGTAGATGTTCTGTCCTAATGGTGAACCCTTATTATGATTCCCTCACACAGAGGCATGATACATCCTACAGTGGCTATGATCCACCATCCATATCATTGCTTCAGCTGCAGAAAAACACTTGGCACACTGAAATAGAACCAACAGTAAGTTTATACTAAAAACATGCATATGAGTATTTCTACAAACTGCTGATTGTAGATTTGTGTGTGTGAGTGTCTTTATGTCTCTCTCTCTCTCTCTCTCTCTCTCTCTCTCTCTCTCTCTCTCTCTCTCTCTCTCTCTCTCTCTCTCTCTCTCTCTCTCTCTCTCTCTCTCTCTCTCTCTCTCTCTCTCTCTCTCTCTCTCTCTCTCTCTCCATCCATTATCCATAACATTATATGTGGTGAAATTAAAGACTTTGTGAGTATGGGTGTGTGCGTACTCGCACCCACTCACACATTTATGTGTGCACACACTGCACATGCACACACACCTGTGGTATGTTCATTTGAAACCTATTCCAATAGCTTTATTACAAAAGCATGAAAGAAACATCAACATGTGTGGCAAAATTAAACAAAGCATTCATTTTGAATGAATTGTTGGGCACCATGGGTTGATCAGAAAGAAGTTTATATGTCTGTCAGGAAAGCATCCCATAACTTATGTGGGCGGCACTTGCCATTTGCAAAAAAATAGGATTGTAGTTGCTTACTGAACCAAGTGTTTACCACATTTAATATGTGGTACCCACTATGAACACACTTTAAGATATTGCAGTTTGTTAGAAAAAACCTTTTGGACTGTCCCAATTAACATGCTAGATTCTTTTGCTAGTGAACGTATGCTTCGACAACTGTTTACCTGTATTGATATATCAGTTTGAAGGTGGGTTTTTTCTGTTGCAACAATATGCACTTGACCCAACCTGGAAGATCTGTCTTGAACTCACATCCTTTCCAAAACCCCAGTGTTCTGTCTGTCAATGTTGTCTTCAACACACAAACCTTATACCGCCTGCATTTTTTCAGTGAATGTCTGCTGGCTTATTTCCTTCAAATAAAAGAAACTGAATCACTGCTTCTTGAGCTTCTTTGGGTGGATTTTAGATCAGTCCATTCATTTTCTTAACAGTCAGAAACAAAACCTCTGCATCTTTTATTAATTGGTCAGTACTTGACAATAGCATGATCATGTTCAACTCACACAGTTATGAGCATTGTGCCATGAACAGGTTTTAGATGAACACTATATATGTATGTGTGTATGTATGTATGTTTGTGTGTGTGTGTGCATATATATATATATATATATAGAGAGAGAAAAGGCATTTTATTTTTAAAGATGTTTTTAAAAAAAATGCTTTATTCTTTCGGTGTAACTGCCTCATACCAAATGTTAGTAATTCAGTTTTTTTTGTTTTTCTCTTCTTCTGCATTTTATCTGCCAGTGTTGTTTAGGCCTTTAACCAACTCAGCCTAGTCTTCCTAATATTTGCTGTCTCCTGCATCTTCTTCCATGTCATGGCCTCTCTTCTATTTCTTCTATTTTATTGTTTTTGTTAGGCCTCCCTCTAGTTTCTTTTACCTACATAATTCTGACATTCCATCTGTGCTTGCTGCTGAAGATGAGAATAAAGCACTTATGGGATATCTTAAGTGCTATAATGTTGGTTCTTAACTCATAACTCCAACATTAATCTGGAGATTTTCCTAGATGATAGGAGGTTCAGTTGAGGATCATGATAATTTGTTATTACTGGTTGGCAAAAATCATAAGGTTTTATTGTTTTGTTAATTAAATTCCTTTTCTTATTTTATGTGAAGAAACTCAAGTTTTAAAATTGTAATTGTTGACAGTTAATATACTTGCCTCAGTTTATGAATGGTTTAGTTTTTGACGTCATTAATGCAGTAATCATTGTTATCTCATGTGACCAGATTTACCCTTATGATAAGCTGAAGATCACCAATTTTGATCTGCCAAAAGATGTGGACATAAATCACCTTGAGGTGAGTGATCACATGTGATTTTGCCTGTAATAATAGTTTCTTGTTTGATGACACATACTTTGCATTTAAAAATTGTTTCTTGTTTGATGACACATACTTTGCATTTAAAAATAGTTTCTTGTTTGGTGACACATACTTTGCATTTAAAAATAGTTTCTTGTTTGATGACACATACTTTGCATTTAAAAATAGTTTTTTTTTGTTTGATGACACATATTTTGCCCTTAACAATAGTTTCTTGTTGGTTAACACAAGATTTCACCTCTAAAAAATAGTTTCCCTTATGAGGACACACAATTTTTTACCTCTAAAATTTTTTGATGACACAAGGTCTTACCTCTAAAAATATTTTCTTGTTTAATAAAACACAATATTTTGCATGTAAAATTGTCGGATGACACAAGATTTTTGGCCTCTGTAAATAGTTTCTTGTTTGATGACATACTAGATTTGATTGTCTTTTGCAGATTCACTTGTCTAATCAGGAGTTTGAAAGGTTGTTTAACATGCCTAGGGAAGCCTTCTACAAAATGGCAGAATGGAAACGTAATGACATCAAACGCAAGCTACATTTATATTAGACTGCTAAGTGAAAGTTAATGTTTATTCACATTTTAACATAGGATATTCTTATTGTGTGATGATAAAAATTCTTCATGAAGTACAGTTGTTTGAACTGTTATTATAAATCATTAGCTTTCCAATGCAAAATGTTGTGCTTTTTAAGACAATTTTATTGAAAGTTATAATGCATTTTGGAATTAATTGGTTGTAGTTATTTTAAAGTAACTGTTGAATGTATACTACATAAAGAGGGGCTTCATTCTCACAACTAAATACATTTCTGTTGGATGTTTGCAAGGTCAACATGCCTTTTAAGTCACTGCTGGCAATTTTTGATGATTCTCATGCGTGAAGTTGATGGTTAAAATATATATATAATAATGTAGGGAGAAATCAGCATCTCAGTTTGCTTGATATCAAGGCCAACAACTGTCCATTAACTGAACACTAGGTACATATTTGTGTATATGCTGCCCCCTGGTAATGGCCCATATGTGTGAATGATAATTGTACCTAGGCTATACTAGGTGAGAAATTAACAGTTTGCTTTGGGACTGTTTGTCTGCCTCGATTGTATCAGACATCTTGAAGAATTTAATGGATGTTAGCTCTAATTATACATCAATGCTTGTATATGTATGTGTCTTACTATATGCATGTATGTATGTCAACTGCTTGTGTAACCTTGAAGCCTTATGTCCTGCTTTGGAATTATTAGGTTGCTATCCTACTCAGGCTTGCAGAAGGTACAGTGGATATGTTTGTTGCTTGACTTACTTGTTCTACCCCTGATGATTTTGGTGATTACGTGTTTATAGTAAAGTTAGCAAGGCTGTCTTGGAGTGTTTGATAGCAGAATTTGGTCATCATTGTACTGTCTTTCCACCTGTTTGACAGCAGAATCTGGTCATCATTTTACTGTCTGTCCACCTGAGTTTGACAGCGGACACTTTTTGACATTATCATTGTATTCAATATGGTTATTTATTTAATTCATTGTTGTTTCATGTCTGTGTCTCATCTTGCAAGTGGACACATTTGTGTGTTTGTCACTTGTATAGACACTGTTGCATGAGCACATGAGGTTGTTCTAACATGAACGTTTGCTGTGGCATGTTGATGTAACTGTTACTTTCATGCGGTATTTGATGTGTTCTCATTTATTGTAAAATGGATTCCTTGCAAGTCATTTGCTGAAAGTCACCAGAAGCCAAGATAACATTCTCCTTGGGATCCCTTCCTATTGGTTGCTTTGTTTGTGTGGGTTTTATGCGGTTTTATGGCAAACTGTTTTGCTGACCCAGAATTAATGTTGCACAAGTTCTTGGAATTCATTTACTGATGACGAAGTGTTAGAGTATATAAATTATACTATACCACTAAATCAGTTCTTTAGGGAAATTCATTTTTCATTGGCTTTGAAATAGTAAACCAGCTCCTTTCTCCAGGCTGGTGAGAGATGCAGTTGTGAGCATCTTGAGGGACTTGCAGAAATTTACTGTCTAATTGTCTATGTATATAATATCTAATTGTCTATGTAAGTAATATAGCTGGCTGAAAGGTTGTGCATTGTGATTTGCGTGTGTTGATAAACAGATATGTACAAGATTTAACTGATTGTTGTTACAAAGTAGATAGTTCCACAACATAATGAAGATATTGAACACAGCTGCAGAAAAGTAATATTTTCTGTATGGACACAATACCTAATGTTGTGTGGACTTGATAGATTGTTCTGTGTGGGCACAATACCTAATGTTGTGTGGTTGTTCTGTGTGGGCACAATACCTAATGTTGTGTGGACTTGATCGTTTTTCCTATATGGACACACTGCTGAATGTTGTGACTGGACTTGATAGATTGTTCTGTGTGGACACATTGCTGAATGTTGTGACTGGACTTGATAGATTGTTCTGTGTGGACACATTGCTGAATGTTGTGACTGGACTTGATAGATTGTTCTGTGTGGACACATTGCTGAATGTTGTGACTGGACTTGATAGATTGTTCTGTGTGGACACATTGCTGAATGTTGTGACTAGACTTGATAGATTGTTCTGTGTGGACACATTGCTGAATGTTGTGACTGGACTTGATAGATTGTTCTGTGTGGACACATTGCTGAATGTTGTGACTGGACTTGATAGATTGTTCTATGTGGACACATTGCTGAATGTTGTGACTGGACTTGATAGATTGTTCTGTGTGGACACATTGCTGAATGTTGTGACTGGACTTGATAGATTGTTCTGTGTGGACACATTGCTGAATGTTGTGACTGGACTTGATAGATTGTTCTGTGTGGACACATTGCTGAATGTTGTGACTGGACTTGATAGATTGTTCTGTGTGGACACATTGCTGAATGTTGTGACTGGACTTGATAGATTGTTCTGTGTGGACACATTGCTGAATGTTGTGACTGGACTTGATAGATTGTTCTGTGGGGACACATTGCTGAATGTTGTGACTAGACTCGATTGATTGTTCTGTATGGACACAATGCCTAATGTTGTGACTGGACTTGATTGATTGTTCTATATAAACACAATGCCTAATGTTGTAACTGGACCTGTTAGAATTCCCGGGCTGAAGGGAACATAGATGAACAAGACAAACAGCTTGTTTGTCTTGAGAGCCAGCAGTGGCTATATGAAATAACAGATTTGAACACAAGTTCTTTTATATTCTAGTGGGGAAGTTTGTCATTTGCACACTGGCCAAACCCACCAGTACATGTTGCACAGGGTGTAGAAGGGGATAATTCCAGTAACTCACTGGTTGGACCACCTCCACCAGCACATGTTACAGGGTGTAAAAGTGGATAATTCCAGTAACTCACTGGCTGGTCTACCTCCACCAGCACATGTTACAGGGTGTAGAAGTGGATAATTCCAGTAACTCACTGGCTGGACTACCTCCACCAGCACATGTTACAGGGTGTAGAAGTGGATAATTCCAGTAGCTCACTGGCTGGTCTACCTCCACCAGCACATGTTACAGGGTGTAGAAGTGGATAATTCCAGTAACTCACTGGCTGGTCTACCTCCACCAGCACATGTTACAGGGTGTAGAAGTGGATAATTCCAGTAACTCACTGGCTGGTCTACCTCCACCAGCACATGTTACAGGGTGTAGAAGTGGATAATTCCAGTAACTCACTGGTTGGACCACCTCCACCAGCACATGTTACAGGGTGTAGAAGTGGATAATTCCAGTAACTCACTGGCTGGACCACCTCCACCAGCACATGTTACAGGGTGTAGAAGTGGATAATTCCAGTAACTCACTGGTTGGACCACCTCCACCAGCACATGTTACAGGGTGTAGAAGTGGATAATTCCAGTAACTCACTGGCTGGTCTACCTCCACCAGCACATGTTACAGGCTGTAGAAGTGGATAATTTCAGTAACTCACTGGCTGGTCTACCTCCACCAGCACATGTTACAGGGTGTAGAAGTGGATAATTCCAGTAACTCACCTATTACAAACAGGCTGTATCTCTGTGAATGAAACACCTCTGAAGTCGAGATGTAGACATCTATATATATGTTGTTTTGTGTGATTGTATCGTCATCTTCTTCTGCCTTCTGCCCCTTAATATAGCATAGGCCCTCAACCAACTCATGCCAAGTTTTTATGTCCTTTGCCTGTGCATGCAACTCACCCCATGTCCTCCCCATCTTTTTAACTTCCCCTCTAGTTCCCTTCTCCATGTGTTTTTTCAGCTAGTACTCATTAGATTGTCTTCATGTCCATCTGAGGGCAACACAAAAACATGTTTGCTTAGACAGTAAGAAACAAGTATAAAGTTGCCATTTATTGATACTCACCTGCAGTCTTGAATCCCAGTCAGTATGAAAGTTTCCATTTTGATTTATTTAAACTAAAAACAAATGCATTTACCTGTTTGGTCTGCCAAGGGACACAATACAATTGTAGTTTGATGGCAGTTGTTGATATTTTGTCACTGTGTATATTGGTTGTTAGATGTTTTGTGTGATTGGTCAGATTCCCAATCAGTTAAAGTGAGTTATTTATAATGTCATCTCTTTTGATGTGGTAATCACTGAATGTTATATTTGTATGCTTGTTCTTGTAAGGTTAGTGGTAAATTTTTATTTTTTTTGCAAGTTATATTTTATACTGCTGTCATTTTACATAGTTTTAAATATTGGATTCTTATTTAGCTGACTAGAAACATTGCACGTCCCATATAGATCTTGGTAGTAGTAAGTAACAAGTGGAAGTTAATATTCATATGTATCTTTTTCCTGAAGAACATCCTTACAGTACGGACCACAGCAGTAAGGCAGTTGTAATTGATTGCTGCTCTATATTTTGGTGCCAAATAGTGCTCATGTAAGATTATAATCAAACACAATCAAAGATTGCATACAATGAGTGTAGTAAGAAGTAGAAATTTTCAGGAGCTATAGAGGAGTAGTTTTATCAAAAGACACATATATGTGGATCAAGCAGGTTTTGTCACCGAGACAAATGAACGAGACACTGTCACTGAGCACTGACACCAGCCAGTTGATGTTCTGAAGACATGTCACCATCAGATCATGTCAATGTAGGATGTATTAGACAGATCAAGGCATGGCACCATCAGATCATGTCAGTGTAGGATGTATTAGACAGATCAAGGCATGGCACCATCAGATCATGTCAGTGTAGGATGTATTAGACAGATCAAGGTATGGCACCATCAGATCATGTCAGTGTAGGATATATTAACTAGATCAAAGCATGGCACCATCAGATCATGTCAGTGTAGGATGTATCAGCCAGATCAAGGTATGGCACCATCAGATCATGTCAGTGTAGGATGTATTAGACAGATCAAGGTATGGCACCATCAGATCATGTCAGTGTAGGATGTATTAGACAGATCAAGGTATGGCACCATCAGATCATGTCAGTGTAGGATGTATCAGCCAGATCAAGGTATGGCACCATCAGATCATGTCAGTGTAGGATGTATTAGACAGATCAAGGTATGGCACCATCAGATCATGTCAGTGTAGGATGTATTAACTAGATCAAAGCATGGCACCATCAGATCATGTCAGTGTAGGATATATTAACTAGATCAAGGCATGGCACCATCAGATCATGTCAGTGTAGGATGTATTAGACAGATCAAGGCATGGCACCATCAGATCATGTCAATGTAGGATGTATCAGCCAGATCAAGGTATGGCACCATCAGATCATGTCAGTGTAGGATATATTAACTAGATCAAGGCATGGCAGCTGAAAAGCATTTCCCTATTAGACTAACATATTTGACACCAGCTGGACAAGCATATTGATGACTGCATGCACTTATCTTCTTGGCACATGATGATGATGGTTTGAGAAAAGTTTGTGTTTTTGTGTAAGGAAAAATCATCACTTGATCTCAGAATAGGGAATCAGCTGTTGACATCTGCTTTATTTGGAGTGTTCCATGTGTATAGTAAAACTGGGTTTCTGTTAGTGCCAGGAAATTGAAATTGTTGTGCAGAAAAGCAAATAGATATAGAAGAGACAGTTCTGAGAAGTGGACATCTGTGAACTAACCACTTCTTCTTCTCTTCCACCTTTTACCTTAATGAAGTGTCAGAGGGAGATGAAACATTTGTTGATGAGCTCTGTCAAGAGCACTATTAAGACTGGTGTTCATTTCTGTAAGGCTGCTCTTAATCCCATCACTCCATATTTTCCGAGGTCTTCCACTCGCACTATCCCCGTTGTAACGTTTCAGTGTGGCTCGCTGTGGCAGATAGTATCAGGGCATTCTTGTTAGGTGTCCAAACCACTTCATTTGTTGTTCTTTGATGATTTGTAAGACTGGCTTTATTCCTAGCATTTGTCTGATTTTGTATTCTGTCTTTCCTTGAAACTCCTGCAGCTCTTCTAAGGCATTTCATCTCTTTTGTCACAATTTTACGCTCATTGGATTATGTAAGTGTCCACTTTGGCACTGATAGCATCGTGTTGGCCAAAAAATAGTTCTGATAAGATTCACTTTAGTGTGTGTCAACAGGGGAAATAGTTGCCCGATTACTTGATTAGCTTTGGCACATCTCAAGCTAATTTCTCTGTCCAGTTTCTGTCGGATGTGAAAATTGCTCCCAAATACTTAAATCTCTCTGTCTCAGGGTGGTTTTTAATTTTATTTCTTTATTTTCTTTCTGTCTTCTTATCACCATCGTCTCTGTCTTCAAAGTGTTTATTTTCATATTCCTCCCCTTTGTTACTAATTTGATTTAGGTGGTTCTGTAGGCATTCCGTACTATTACTAACCACTGACATCATAAAGAGAGTGTGCAACTAACATCGCAGCAATACAGGGAATACTGTCACATCCTGGTTATCCTCAGCAGACACCAAGCCTGCTTTCCTTGCTGATAGTGTACATGGTCACAACCTCTCTCCTCTGCTCGGGACATTTCAAATTCTAGCAGCATACCTGGCAAATCATTACACCTACTCTTGTCCATTTTCATTGTCCACACAAAAAGTGCTTTCGAACTGTTATGTCAGATCTCCATATGAGCAACAGAAATATGAGCTGGTGGGAAAAACAACTGACGTAACTGTCCAGGACAAGAGTGGAAAACCACAACTGAGATAACTCCAGAATAAAAGAGAACAAAAATATGTGGACACAGCTTAAGAAAACTGGAGCATTGAATCCTGTCATTTATTAATTAAAATATGTGACAGAAGATTAGGCCAATTTTTGTTGTAAACAAGAGAGATATCTGGTCAGCTTTGATTAAGTACATTTTAATGAACTGATGTTTCATTGACAGCTAACTTATAATCAAGGAAAGTAACATCACAAAAGCTTTCACCTTAGAATGAATTAACCCTTTCAGCCTGGGAAGCCACAAATCTGGCACTTCAGGTAGGTTCTAATTCCTCAAGAATGCCACCTAACTGGCATTTCTAGGGTGACACATATTTACCAGACACCTAGTTTTTTTTTTTTTTTGCACCACACAGCATTTAGATGATCAGGATAGGAAAAATATTTACTAAAAATAACATTTGGGGGGCGAACCACATCACTTTTCACAAACCAGGTTGAAGTCAATTTTCCTGTAGGTCTCAGTGTTAGAGGTCATGGGATCATGGCATGAGTCACCTGAGATATATGTTTAATTAGGCCCTGGAGAAAATATTTTATTGAATGCTTCACTCTGTTCATTGATTACTACCTTTGTATAAAAGTTATGTATTTCTGTTCTCTTTCAAAATTGTGATTTTTAAATTTGTAATAGTGACCTATGTACAGTTTTATTTGTAATAGTGACCTGTGTAAAGTTTTTTTATATGAATTGCCACAGTGGTGAAAGGGCTAAGGCAAAGGACATCTCTGGTTAGCCTTCAAGGTTTCACTTAGAATCAGCAGCTGCAGATTATAGCAGGTATTAGAGTAGCTTCTTTTTGAAGAACAGAATCATTAATAGTCGGTGTGGGGTACATCACTCTCTGGAGCATTGCATTGAGAAGTAAAAACCCCAAAAGTTTAAACTTTTCAACCTGCCTCGAAAGCTTGGTTTTGGTTAAGTCCATTGTCAGGAAAATTTCTTTTCTTGTGACGTATGTTCATGTCTGGTTTAGACTTCTTCGCATTACTACATTTGCTGCATCGGGAAGGATTATCATATAGTCCTGAAAAGTACTATAAGAATTTGCCTGGATCGGGTATGGGTGGGGGTAAGTTTGGTGGGAGAACAACATGCCTGGCTGGTCTTGTGTTTGTCAGGGTTTTCCAGTCCAATGGGCTGGCTTGGGTTGCTGACGTGGCGGTTTGGGTCATTTCTCTTCCGTGAAGATGGTGGCATTAGTGTCGGGCCTCTTTCATTGGCTGGGCTATTTTGCTCGGGTTGTCTTTTGCTGCATTGTGCTGACTGCTGTTTTTTGTTGCTTTTTAATACTGGCGGCGTCCTCGTCCACCTCGCCTGTGGTATTTGGGTTGTCGCTGTGTGCTCCACTGCTCGGACTTCTCTCGTTCACAGGTGGTCTTGGAATCGCTGTGTGTAGGGGGAATCTCCTGTTCCTCTAGCATCTAGGTGGGTTCTTCCAGGTCGGGGGTGTTCTCGTCTGATGACTGCTCTGTGACTCCGGTGACTGAGCTCTGTTCTGGGTTGTCGGCTTCTGAGAAAAATGGGTAAATATTTCAGAGGACAGAAAATTGTTGCATAAAGCTGTAATTACCTTGGGAAGTGAATGGGTGGCAGGACGTGCAGACACAGAAGTTCAACAGCTGATAGAGGACTACTCTGATGTGATTATATACACTGATGAATATGTGGTCAGGGGCAGAAAGAGCGGATGGGGCTTCATTGCAAAAAAGGGGGGGGGGGGGAGCCAAGTGACCGAGGAGAGTTTGGCATATTACATTACGACATCCAGCACTGTGACTGTGGCATTCTGATGGGTGGACACAATCTCTGCCACACGTATTGTCATAATATCAGATTTACAAAGCAGGAGGGTGAGGGCAGGTTTTCTTTTACCGGAATGGGTCGCATCAGTCCAGAGGTTGCAGGTGGTGATACACATGAATATTTTGCCCGGGAATGAAATCTTACACAAAATTCAAGATAGGCGTATCAGCCATGTGCACCTGTAGAAAGGTTTCCCAGACAGCAGAGCATGTACTCCAGGACTGCACCGAATTTGACACATTAAGGCAAACCTTTTGGCCAGAAAGAACAACAGTGGAACGTAAACTCTATGGACCACTGAATAAACTAACAACGACAGTGAAATTTATACAAGAGACAAAATTGCTGATACAGACAACTTTTTTCAGGCCACATTTTCTGACATTTTATCTGCCAGTGAAATTGTGATATCTTGATGATGATGGCTGGCATGGTAGAGAACTTTATCATCATCATCATCGTGTTCTCTTCTTTTTGTAGTTTTGAACTGAATGCATCTCTTTGTTGCAGTGCAAAAATGACAGCATTTTTTTTTAGATTATATATTAACCAAAATAGTAAATTGTTTATTAGGAGTTATGTTACACAGACTCTGTTCATAATTCCAAAATACCCAGTTCAATTCAGCAGCAAACAGTTAGGCTATAGGCTACTTTGTGTTGAGTTCAGCAATGGTATGGATTGTTGACCACAGTGGCAAGCTTTTGAAGGTAATTTTGCTGTAAAACCACAGCCAACAAATGCTGGAGTTAAGTTTGCAACATCCTGATTTTTTTTTTGTGGGGGGGGGGGGGGGGGGGGGGGGGGGGTAAATTTTGCCATGTAACATTAGCTATTGTAATATTATAATGACTTTCAAATAGTGTGCCACAAGTGACTTTTTTTTTATATTGATGTTTGATAGAAAGGCATCTTACTCAGAAATGTATTAGAATGGTATGTTAGTGAACATATATCCCAGGACTTGTATTTTGTAGTTACCCAGTGTTTCTGATTGATAGATGTGTGAACACCTGAATGCGGGTGTGCCCATGCACTTGGCTAGCAGCCAGTAAAGGGAACTTACATATTATTGTTACTTCATGCAATGAACATATTTCTTCTTTTTTTTTTTAATAAATAACTTCTGTGTCTGTTTTTACCTCAGCATGCAACATATTTTGTTTCACATTAAAGTGTTTGTATAATTTATTAGCTTCTGTGCCAGAATTGTATAGTTTTATTGAGTCCAGAATCATGTGATTTTATCATCTTATTTCAGTGCAATACTGGGCTCAACAGGCCTCAAATGAATATTTGTCTTGTAAACCAATAGTGTAGCAACATTCAGTGTCAGCTTCTCCTACAACCCGGCCTCCCTCAGTGTTTGATTCTACGTCAGATCAAGTTATCCTCCTACATTTCTTCACCTAAATTTGTAGAATTTGACTTCTGATTGAAAGTTGTGATCTGATCAGAAATGCCCCATTTTGACAATGTCCATGTTCATGAACAGAACATTTTTAGTTGGAAACTTTTGGACTGTTTTAAACTGAATATGATTTTACTCTTGATACTCCCAATTATGTTACCAATCCTGTTTACTGATTTTCATGAAAATAAATATTATTATTGTTCCTGTAATATTATTTTTGGATATGTTTGTGGACAGTTTGCTGAGTCATTGTGTAGAATTGTTTTAGTTCACATTTTTTACACCATCTTAATATCTCACACAATTTTTGAAAGAAACAAATGCAACTGACATAACTAGTATTTGTTACAACTGTTGAATTTGATGGTACTATTTTTGAAACCCTAAGTTCCTAAGAAATATCCCCCTCCTGTCATAACCAATATCTTGTGTAATGTTTATGTGACACTATCAAGAAAACATAATCTGCTTTAAAAGCTATTTCTTGTCTTATTTGTATACCAAGAATTAAAGAGTTTCACATTCATGTTGTTATTGAATTTTATTTATCACTGCATGGAGGGTGGATCTGTGTGTGTTACTCATTGTTTACATCCTAGTAGATGGGTCTGAGCCAGTCATGCTTCCTCCTGCCATGCACCAGCCATCTCAATGTTTTGTTTAACATACCCACTAGGAGTTGACTTACATATCTTCTTTCTTTACCCTGCAATCGTTTTCTGCATGCCTGTCATTGTTCAGTTCTCCTTTCAAAAGGTGATTCATTGTCTGAGACTCCTTTGTCTCAAAGTCTCTAGAACAGTATATCTGCCCTGCCTATACTTCTTTCTCCACCAAACACTGCAAATGTAGCCAGTCTGTTAGCTCTTTCATTGCCTTTCAGCCCGCCTATTCTGGTGTATAAAGCCAAGACATTTTATTGAGTCAGGACTTCTTGATGCTATGAACCCATTCTAGTGGGAGTTTGCCAGTTTGGATCTTTTTAAGCATTGAGACTGTCACTATCAATGAGTGACTTGCTTTCTGTTCCACCAACCTTGCAAGTGAACCTGTGATAGCTGCTATCTCCATTGTAATGCTAGTAGTTCAACTAAATGGTTTTCTCCTTTTACAGTCTTTTCATTTACCTGCACTGTGTATGCCAACCCAGACAGCACCCTGCGAGTCACTGAGCCATCTGTATAGATGATGACATCATCTGGTCGAGTGGATGAGAGCCCTTATTTCAGCATCAGTAGCTGTTTGGCTCCATTCTCTGCAGTACCTGCCAAAGATGATTGTTACCTCACTGGGCTTTTGCCATTGTTCTATTGATTACATTCAGTGCCGAACATTTTTTCACCCATAGGTAGCTGTGCAGAGAGTGTTTTATGTCAGCAGCAACACAAAGGTACGCCTTTGCTTGGGCCATCTTGTGTCTAGTGTGGCTATGACTGCCAGGTTGAGGATGTATCGCATGGCGTGACACGAGTGTCTTGTGTGGCCATGTCTGCCAGGTCAAGGATGTCGCATGGCATGACACAAGTGTCTTGTGTGGCTATGTCTGCCAGGTTGAGGATGTATCGCATGGCGTGACACGAGTGTCTTGTGTGGCCATGTCTGCCAGGTCAAGGATGTCGCATGGCGTGACACAAGTGTCTAGTGTGGCCATGTCTGCCAAGTCGAGGATGTATCACATGGAGTGACACAAGTGTCTAGTGTGGCCATGTCTGCCAAGTCGAGGGTGTATCGCATGGCGTGACACAAGTGTCTAGTGTGGCCATGTCTGCCAAGTCGAGGGTGTATCGCATGGCGTGACACAAGTGTCTAGTGTGGCCATGTCTGCCAAGTCGAGGATGTCGCATGGCGTGACACAAGTGTCTAGTGTGGCCATGTCTGCCAGGTCAAGGATGTATCGCATGGCGTGACACAAGTGTCTAGTGTGGCCATGTCTGCCAGGTCGAGGATGTATCGCATGGCGTGACACAAGTGTCTAGTGTGGCCATGTCTGCCAAGTCGAGGGTGTATCGCATGGCGTGACACAAGTGTCTAGTGTGGCCATGTCTGCCAAGTCGAGGATGTATCGCATGGCATGACACAAGTGTCTAGTGTGGCCATGTCTGCCAGGTCAAGGATGTCGCATGGCGTGACACAAGTGTCTAGTGTGGCCATGTCTGCCAAGTCGAGGATGTATCGCATGGCGTGACACAAGTGTCTAGTGTGGCCATGTCTGCCAAGTCGAGGGTGTATCGCATGGCGTGACACAAGTGTCTAGTGTGGCCATGTCTGCCAGGTCGAGGATGTATCGCATGGCGTGACACAAGTGTCTAGTGTGGCCATGTCTGCCAAGTCGAGGATGTATCGCATGGCGTGACACAAGTGTCTAGTGTGGCCATGTCTGCCAGGTCGAGGATGTATCGCATGGCGTGACACAAGTGTCTAGTGTGGCCATGTCTGCCAAGTCGAGGATGTATCACATGGCGTGACATGAGTGTCTTGTGTGCACCCGAGCGTCAGTCTCATCATTTTATTCTGCCCTTTCTCTAGTCTGCCTATTGTGAGACGGCCAAACCCATAGTCAATCACTTAACCCCAATAACATCCAGTGCATAAGCAGCAGTGTTCATCTTAGATGCTGTCATAACCGTAAGCACCGCAGGAATTTATTATCCTCCAAAATGACATGGACATGACATCGGAAGGACAGACATCTATCAAAGTAAATAACAATAAATTCAATGTCTAATTACTTCTCAGTATTATCTCCACACATACTGACAATGGGCATAGGCGTCTTGACAACTCTATTGTTTAGTGAGAACAATATCACGGTAAGCGTAACTGGGTTTACTCTAGCTTCTGAAGTCTCACCTCTGTCTGTACCCTGCCCGTCAGTACATCATCAGCAATGACAATCGCACCCAGTCCCATCTTCTGGATGCGTATGACCCTTATGGTGTACACATTAAATAGAACAGGTGACAATAGTGACCCCTGAGGTAGTGCTTGCATGATGGTCCACCGCTTCGACATCCATGTTCAGCACTGCAGCATTACTGTTCTTTTCAAAGAGAGCACCAGTGTCATGAGGTAGGTCCTATGGAACACTGTTGTATGCATCCTCAAGTTCAATGGCTGTCGCAAATGTTTTAATACTAGCCTGGAAACCCTCATAGGTGCCATAAGCGAAGACACTGTGGCTTTGGTCCAGGTGTCGTTAGGAGATTGCCAGGAAAAAAACAAAGATTACAAAGCAACAGTGCTAGAACCTGATATACTAATTACTGAAGTCTCTTCTTCTGCCTTTCTATCCCCCAATGGAGCATAGGCTCTCAACCAACTCACGCCAATTTATTCTATCCTTCGCCATTGCATGGAACTTTCCCCATGTCTTCCCCATCTTTCTTACTTCATTCTCCAGCTCTCATCTCTATGTCTTTTTTGGCCTTCCTTTATTTCTATGCCCCTGTTGGTTCCAATGCAAAGACATTTTAGTTATGCTGTTCTCCTGTTTTCTCAGTGTGTGTCCTATCCAACGCCAGCGTCTTTTCCTCACCTCTTGGTCCACTGGAGCCTGTTTAGTTCTCTCCCAAAGTTCTACATTAGTTATTCTATCATACCATTTAAATCCCTCTATTGTGTGCAGGCACCAGTTAATGAATGTCTGTAATTTATTATTAATAGCCTTGGTTGTTCTCCATGTTTCCACCCCATACAATAGTACTGGTTTGACATCAATAGCATTTTTTATCAATAGCATATTTTAATCTTTCCAAATTCATTCTACTTCGCCTGTGTGTCACTGGGACCCTCACGGGAAGCAAAGAATAGTGACACTGCACCCTACCAGGCATGTCTTAAGAGGCGACTAAGGGTAGGGTTGGGCTTGAGGTTGGCTACCTCATCCTGTAAAAACCATAGCCACAAAAACCAACCAACCATGGATAAGTCAATTACTGAAGTAGTTAGTCATTAAGCAGTCCCCCAAATATAAAGCACCAGGAGCTGATAGATTGCCTACAGAAATAATCCAAGCAGCAGGTGAAAGCAACATTAGTTGGCTCCATAGAATATTCAATGTGGCAAGGGTACAACAAACTGCTTCCATTGACTGGCAACAGTTGTACCAATGTGGAAGAACAAGGGAAGCAACCAAGAATGCAATCAATATCGAGGCGTCTCTCTTCTTAAGTCATGTTGGGAAAATGTATGCTAAGATGATAGAAACGAGGCTGCGACCAGTGATAGATCCACAGTTGACAGAAGAACAGATGGGTTTCAGAAGAAATAGAAGCTACACAGATGCAATCTCCACACTTAAACAATAGAAAAGAACATCGAATATGATCAGAACTTATTTGTAGACCAGGAGAAAGCCTTTGACAGGGTTGATTGACATATTATTATGGAAAATAATGGCTCGATATGGAGTAAGTGAACACCTCATTGAAGTGTGCAAAAGCTTATAAAGTGATTGTAGAAGATAAGGATTATGTGTTGTCTCCAGTATCAGAATTGTTTCCGTAATGTCAGTTCGCAATTCGGCTTAACTTTACCTCCACAAAATTACATCATGATTTTTGTGCACCAGAATACACAAGGGTCAGAGAGATCTAGGACTGTAGAGGTCCGATCTCTCACGCAGTATAACACACCAGCTGTTCTTTCCCGAGAGCTTGCTCTAGCCCTATGAGTACTTGTACCTATAGTGTGAAAGGGGCCCATTTTGGACTAAGTGCCTTGATCAGGAAAACCCTTCTACAGTCAAGACCGTTGTGCGTGACCGAAAGAGGCACAAAACAACGAATCTAAAGGAGACAACCTAGATTTTTTTTTTTAAAAACTCAAGTCCAGATGAAAAAAAAAAAAAAAAAAGCCAAATAGGAACATTTTATGAGCGAAATTGGAGGGGATAAATCACTGTGTAGGTTTTGGAAATTTCACAGACAGTTGCGAGGTAAGGATGGGCCTATAACAACAGGCATTAATATACACTGATAATGATATGCCAATGACAACAAAGAGAAAGCGGAAGCATTTTTGAAGAGATTTATAGCCCAAACTGATTATAAAGACAGGGAGCTTAGACATTCAGTTAGAAATAATCTGTCTAATACTATTTATGATAAGTATTTTCAGTGTATTATTAGGGTGGAAGATATAAAATATGTATTGCAAAAAGCAAAAGACACTGCACCGGGGCCAGACAAAGTCAGGTATGCCCACATGGTAATCTGGTAATCCTAGTTTCAGCTTCATAGCAAACGGGTCACCCCATAGTTGCTCCGCTCCTGTGCCAACGAAAAACACACGTAGCTCACAGTGTCAAGCCATGCACTTAACTCAGAAGCTGGCGACGAAACTATATCCTTCTAGTCTACAAATGGAGCAAAAATGCAATGGCCACTGCCTGGCAGAAGCACACACAAAAATAATTTGCCACGGCTAAAAAAAACACGTGGCCGTGTCTAGCGTCCATTTTGACCTGAAGCATTATGTGAGGGTTAATAAATGGTCACCCCAGCAGTACCCTCACTATTAGCTGGGGAAAGGGACTTAGGACATTACATCCACCACCAGGCGTCGCCCCTACAACGACCTGACTGCCATCGTTAACGACTGTTCACCCAACACCCATGCAGTTCTTTGGCACGAAGGAGACACCTTGAACTTGGGTTTCGGAATGCCGACTTCCTACGAGATGTTATGTTTTGTTATCACAATCGACATCAATGCACATTGGCATACCCATGCGTGCGCAGTCCTCAGAAGCAGCAGCCACTCCAAAGTACTTCTACTAATTATCCCCATGAGAAGCTGGTTATATTGTCTCCTTTCTCGGCCTCGAAGACGACAAAGGCGTGCTTCACCATGCTTAACTCCCATGTCACGCAATCGTGTTAGTGTCAGGGATTCGTCA
This sequence comes from Candidula unifasciata, assembly GCA_905116865.2. NCBI lineage: Eukaryota > Metazoa > Mollusca > Gastropoda > Stylommatophora > Geomitridae > Candidula > Candidula unifasciata. Next base: position 233,508 of record CAJHNH020000432.1, on the reverse strand, counting down.
TTATCCACTAGCCCAGTCCGTACAGCGTTGACGATATCTGCTCTGTCCATGCTTTTTCCTGCAATCATTAGTGCAGTGCTTGCCAGTTGGTCCGCTCGCTCATTTTCCTTTACGCCCTCATAACCCGGTGTGAAGATCCAGGTTACGGAGGTTAAGTGCGATTTCCGAATGCTTTCTATCCATTCAGAGCGCATACTGCCTGTTGCTATCTTCTGAAGCATATTCATTGAGTCTGAGACAATTACTGCCTGTGTGACGGTTTGCTCGGATACCCATGCCAAAGCTCTAGAAGCAGCGGCTATTTCCATGGTCATGCTTGACGTAGTTGTCCTCATGTATTGTTTTCCCCCTTCTTTGCGCTGTGTATGCCCATGCTGACCTTGATCCGCGCTTCACGGATCCATCTGTGTAGATGATGATATCTTCTGGGTCAGGAATCTGATCCCGACAGTAACATCCGAGTGTGATGACAACCTTAGTGATGCCATGCATGTCTACTGGTGTATTCGTCCATTCTTTTTCGTGACTGATCAGGTCTAGGTCACATACCTGCTGGATCAAATCCTCAGCCTTTGCCATCCAAGAGCGGCCTCTTTTGAGACTCGTTCCTTTTGTGTCGTATATAGCTTTGTGCAATGGGTGGTTAACGTCTGCCGATACCCTCATGTAAGACTTGTGCCACTTTGTATCTGCTAGTCATCGCCGGCAAACCCAGGATATAGCGCATGGCGTTGCAAGAGGTGTCTTTTGTGCAGCCGTGTATGAGTCTCATGGCCTCATTTTGTACTCGGTCCAGTCTTTCTAGCTGGGTTTTGCTGACAGTGAGGAGGCCAAGACCATAGTCAATGACGCTAAGCACAAGCCTTTGATAGAGAAGGATTAGGCATTGTTCAATATCAGCTGCTGCTAGCACATTGAGTGCTGTCAGACCTTTCCTGGCTTTAAGCATGACGTTGTCTACGTGGCATTTGTATGACAAGCATCTGTCAAATGTCATGCCCAGGTATTTCATGGTGTCCGTTCTCTCGATGTCCACATCACATATGCTTACGACTGGCGTTGGTGTACTGACGATGTGAGTATTTAGAGAGAACCATGTTAAGGGAGCTTCAATACCCCAGGAATAAGTACATGGCTACCTAATCCCACTTCCAAAACCAGGCAAAAATCATTCCAGACTCAGCGGTTTCAGGATCATACTCTACAAAATACTTTTGGCAAGGTGCTAGAGAAGATTATTGTTGTTAATTAAACTACAAATGTTTGGGGAAAGGGAAGAGCTCCTGCCAAAAGGTTTGGGTAGTTACCGGCCACGGAAAGATACCTGGTCAAATGAAGTTACTTTGGCTTTTGATGTTTATGAGGGGTTCCAGAACAGACAGGAGACGGTTATGGCAGCACTGGATCTTGAGGATGCATACAATAAGAGTCATACATGATATTTTGATATCTGCACTCATGGAGAAGGGGGTTTGTTCCTGGCTTGTGAACTGGAAAGCAGCTGTCCTGCATTCAAATATGGTTGCTCTTCGCCTGGGTACATGGACCTCTGACCCATGTAATATTACCCCGGGACTACCCCAGGGTTCTGCAATTTCACCAGCGCTCTTCAATGTGTATACAAGCAAGATTGCAGAACTTGAAGCACCAGGTGTTGGAAGAATATTGACATTTACTTATGATTTTCTTGCAAACAGACAGGGGAGTGATAAGCAGCAGATAGCTCAAGAGTTACAGGCAACTATGGACAAAGTGATTGACTGGTGTGCAGCGATCCTTCAGCGAAACACTCACAGGGTACCAGTCCACGACTACTGAAGCCTCAAAAGACCCTTTAACCCCACCGAACAACAAAACTGACTACCCCACACCCTCTGAGGTGAGCGGGGTGGATAAAAACAATGTAGACGTGAACAAAAAGAACAATGGAAGCAAGCCACTACGGCGAAAGAGTTTTTCAGATTTTTCGGCACATCTTGTAGGTGACTTTCATACGACAGAAAAGTGACTATTGTTTAAGGTAATACACGACGATCACAGGAATGTGTTAGAAACAAGAACACAAACAATACCCACGCCGCAACCAAAATCGTGGCTGATATGAGGATACTCAGTATTAACATTCGCGGTATGAGGACGAAACTGAGTAACCTCATATCTCTCATACACAAACTCGATCTGCTACTTATTCAAGAAACAAACATTCACTCAGATAACTATGCCTCATACATTACAATGAGCCTTGGACTGAGACACGCATGTTTTAGTCTTAGTACCCAACATGTCGGCCTGGGCACAGCCGTAGCCATCGACAGTATGTACTAAAGTTTGGCTATGGCACAGCAATAGTACAGACATCGGATAGGTGGCAGATTCTAGACAAGAACAGAGACAGCCAGGGTAGAATAGCTATAGTGCAGGTGGGAAATGGCACACATAGGTACACTGCTGTCAACATACATGCACCTCCAGATGTTTGTTTGTTTGTCTTAGGCTCGGTATTATGGATATCGCAACCTTTCGGCCTTGATTCCATTGTGAATACCGTAAATCTGGGAGAAATGTGGCTTTCCTGCCTACCCCCGGGATTGAACCCGGACCTCAAAGAGTTCGTCACCCGGTCTCTGCGCAATCCGGTTTAGCCAACTACGCTAGAGAGCCGGGCACCTCCAGATTATAGACATTAGTTTAGTCAGCATTCTATGAGGAACTCGACAGTTTACTTTTACACTCATATCAGGGCCAAAATGTTTATATTAGGGTTAGATTTTAACTGTGTGCTTGGAGAGAAAGATGTGATAGGCGGTGATGTTATAATGCAGATTAGAAATATCACAGGTGAAAAATACACATCAAACAATTTTAGACATTCAGGATCTAATGGACACATACAGGCAAAAACATCCCGACGGAACAGAAACTACACATAAAAACAGTGCACATAACAGAGCACCAAGTTAAGATAGAATCTTGGTACCATCCACACATCATATAACAGGAGTTAAACACATACAAGAGACACTAGATTTCACTGACCATAAGGCCATAATTGCATCGATAAACACTCTACAGACAACTACACATTCAAGAAGATCTCCTCACTGGAAGTTTAATAACACACTTTTAACAAATCAAGAATATGTCAATGACATGACACAAATAATTGCAACATCATCATCATGTAGCAGGTCCTTTGCAGAACGTTGCTCTCATCACAGTCTGCCTGTAAGAAACTCGGCCTCTTGCCAGTTCTCCCGCCTCATGAACTTTCACACTCAAGGAGTAATTGCAACATACACAAGTGATATATACTCGAGGGACACGTCTCACAGCTCTGGGAATCACTTTAAAAAAAAAACTATACACGAGAGAACTCAAGCCCTTTCAGCAGCAATACACAGAGAAAAATTAAAGCAAGAAAATATACTGGCAAACGCGATAAAGCTTACAATGCAGACAAACAGATCCGCACCACACATTACCACATTACAAGAAGAATTAGAACTCCACAGACACCATCGGTTTAATGGGGCTTTGCTGCGAACACAATTAAATACTATAACACAGGAAATACCCAGTAAGCAATATCTAGCAATAGAACAAAATATACAACGCAGCAGGCAAATAGTAGACAGAAACGGAAATACGCAAGTAGAACCACCACAGTCTTAGCCTTTGAAGAGTACTGTAAAGACTTTTACACAGAGGAAAAAACACAGCCTCGTGTTCAAGATAATTTCATGAATTTCGCGAAACAGGTTACAGAGGAACAGAAACAAACACTAGACGAAACTGGATCATTAGCAGACTTAACACAACAACAACAACAACCTGGTCCTGATGGCATTACCACTGAATTTTATCGAAGTTTTTTTTCCCCATCTTTTAGGTCTCCTTTTACTGAAAGTTTACTCTGAATCATTTGACAAAAAAAAAAAACTTTCATCCAGTTTCAACATGTCTTATATCACTCTTATTCCAAAAGATAACACAGATAAGACATTGCTAAAGAGCTACAGGCCAATTTCACTTTTAAATACAGACAATACAAATTGAGCTAAAGTTTTAACCAATAAACTTAAACCGATGATGGCCACACTCATACACGAAGATCAACAATGTGGCGTACAAAAATACTCATACACGAAGATCAACAATGTGACGTACAAAAATACTCATACACGAAGATCAACAATGTGACGTACAAAAATACTCATACACGAAGATCAACAATGTGACGTACAAAAATACTCATACACAAAGATCAACAATGTGACGTACAAAAATACTCATACACGAAGATCAACAATGTGACGTATAAAAATACTCATAAACGAAGATCAACAATGTGACGCACAAAACCGCAAAATCCACCAACATACACATTTCATAAGGGACATTATCAGCTATACACATAAAAAAAAAAAAAAAAACTTCAGTCCTCAATCCTTTTACTGGACCAGGTAAAGGCATTTGACAGAATATCGCATTCATACCTTTACAAAATTCATAAATTTTTTAACTTATGAATTTATTTCCAAACTTGGGTCAAAATTCTTTACGAAAGATCTGAAAGCCAAATCCAGTTAAATCACACCCTTACCAACTCCTTTAGATTGACTAGATCTGTCAGGTAGGGATGCCCCTATCTCCCTTACTATACGTTTTCGCTAGCTCCTTCTAGAAAAGATACGACAGGACACCAATGTCAGGGGTACATTCATACCAGGGTAAGGTGAGCGGAAACTTTGTGCGTACGCTGATGATACCATTTTCTTTCCAATAACTGAAAAATCAGTGAAAATCATTTTACCACCTTATGGAAAAATAAGCACCATTTCGGCTGTCAATTGGTGTTTATCGTCCGTTGCGGTTAAAACACGACCCAGCGAATGGGTGACTTTCACTGTGACACTACCTAAGGGCAGGGTATGGGGAAAACTGTATTTTTAAAACGTGGCACACACACACACACACACAGACAGACAGACGGAGCGCGTGAGATGCAATGGTTAAAAAAAGGGAGTGGGAGGAAGAAAGGAGAAATGAATGCTCTGCATACGTGTATATTCTGTAAATATAGCTCTTTAGTGTATCATTCATCGTGTAACTTTGTAATATGTAAATGGATTTTGAATCAAAATAAAAACTTGCGGGGGGGGGGGGGGGGGGGGGTGATGGCTTTTTATTAAAGACCAAATTCTAATTTAAAAAAAAAAAAAAGATGTAATTGAAAAGGTGAAGCTCGGAAACTGGAACGATTAAAATTTAAACCAAAAAAAAAAAAAAAAAAAATTTCAGATCACCAGCATCAAAAATGAATGGTTTCCCACCTTTTCTCCTGCCCTCCCCAGTCCTTTTCTTCCTCCCTTTATCCTTTTCTGTCAAATGTTGTTGAGATGTGAGGTCAGTTGAAATATGCATCATTATCACCACCCTTTATTTGATTTTCTAAAGTCTGTAAAAAAATGTATAAACGATGTAACCATATCATCATCACCACCATCATAACAGGATACCAACAAATAATCATGAATGGCCCCTACATTCCTTACCTGCTGTCTATCTCTGTCTCCTGCTTTGTTCTACTCTCTTTCAAATGTTGGTGGAGTATAGTTACCAGGTCATTTTTTTTTGCCATTTTATTATTTTTGCTTTTGTAAATGTATATGAAATATTGTAAACCATGTTTTCAACCAAAAAAAAAAAAAAAAAAAAAATGTTTTTCATTATTTGAAGCCCCACCCTGCCAGGGGCCTCAATATAGCCAGGCCATACATATGACCTAATGGCTAAACGCGGTTTCTGGGACCTCTCCACGGTAATCCTCATCCACATGGTGGCTCATTGTGTCATCTGGTGTTTATCTCGCTTGCGTGATGTCCTGGTGGGGTAGCAAGTCAGTCGGTCAGTCAAGTGTAGTAAATATAACAGAAATTCTTCAGTACATGAACAGATTGGTGACCCGTTTGAAATCAAAGAGATAGCAATTCACGGAGGAGAGTGGACCGACACTACCTACCCTGTTTCAGTCCAAACTATGGGTGCAGAACTCTTTGACATTTTAATGGACATGTTGGATGAGAGGGGCATCAACGACGAGTTTGTGGCACAGTTGATCAACTTCTGTAGAGCGTACCAAAATCAGCAGTATGTCAGCTTTCAGCAGAATTTGAAATCCTTTGTTGACAAATAGACAGGGTACATTGATTGTGTCTGAAACAGTGGTGCGACTTGTTTGCTGGAATGATAGGTGTATTGGTTGGAATCAGAGCAGTTTATTTGTTTAGTATGCCTGGTTGGTTTATTAAACTTTTAGAAAATTCACTTTGTAATGGATGGATAAAATGGCATGGTTCTGGTTATTTGTTCACTTCTGAAGTTTAGTCTTGTTTTAGAGCGCAAGTTTGCCTACATGTGTGTGTACAGATCTGGCTTTTTTCTTTTTAAGCAAACTATTGATTTCTCATTTGTCATGTAGTTGCACTTAGAAATGAGCATTCCTAATCAGTAGAATTCTATGACATGTTTATTGGAGAGTGGGTGTGTGACAGTGGGTCTGTTCTTTCTCCCCGCACAGTGGAGCCCCGGGGCGCAAACAGCCTCTACAGCTTAACTAAATGATCCCTGCTGCCATTTACTGTCACAACTTTTGGAGTTCCTGTTATAATAAGTTCCTTTGCCTTCTGGGTGTAGGGTCCAATATCGGTATCAGACTGGTACTGTCGTGTTATGTCTGTTTTGTGCTAACCACTATGTGTAGTTGATATGAAAGAATTGTATCTGCTGTTCTAGAAGTTTGTCAGCATGAACAAAATGGCCTCATTTTTATATATGTTTGTATTCATTACCAAACGAAACTCATTTGCTGATGTGTAATTAATTTCTGAATTGACTTTTGACCCAATAAGTCACCAGAAGGTAACTTGAGAACTTACGTATACATACAGGTGAAGCATTAATCATTCACTTCTAGACACTCTGCCAGATATGCTGTCCCTACCCCTCAACATCTTACGTAGTGTGACATCATTTTCTTTGCCACAGGTTTTGAAAAATTGTATTTCTTTATCCATTGCTATACTCATTTTGCAAGTACCCTGTCTGGCAACCTGACTTTACTGGACAATAATGAAACCAAAATAATTCCTCAAGGATCAGACAAATTAATTATGATAGTTGACTGTGTGAAGAAATTAAATAATGCATATTTTAGTACAATTATAACATAAAAAAATTGTCTTTGAATCCCGTATGCAGAAAACAACAAAGCCCTGGAGAAATGAAGTGGCAAATCAGTTTTTAATAGTAAAATTGAGAATATTTCTGTATTTAACTGAAATCTTAATGTATGAAACATTTCGCAATAAATATGCAACCAAAAACAACAATTAAGCTTGATGAATGATGTACATTTAGCAATAAACTAAAAAACAAATGCAGTGTTAAACAATGTTACATAATGATCTGATTAGTAACCTAATTCTTTATGAAAATCTAGTGACTTGCAATACACAACATGTTAAATACAAGTATTCAGTCTAAACATGTGAGTAGTAACATCTTTTGAGAAAACATCAAGAAACCCCTGCTATGGTAGTTCGATTTAACATTTTTTAAATAGGGGGTTGGGGGGGGGGGGGGGTGGTGGCTCTGTGGCGAAGTGTTCAAGCTGTTTGCCTTATGCTGTGAAAGTTGTGAGTTTGTTTCATGCCTGCAACATTCGGTTCAGGTGTGCAATTTTTACTGAAACCACCCCGGATGCCGGTCGAGCTACGGTGTTCATGATTTGTGCGGCACTCTCAGTTAGCAGCTAGCTGTTCTGTAGTAAGAAAATGAGCTACATTGGATCAATCAGTGCAATGAAGTCAGTTCAATGTTTAACCTTTGTTACCAACAACAAAATTAATAAAATAAAAAATGTCCATAAATATCTGATGAAGTATGTATATATTTTTTATGCTTGTTGACTGTATGTATGTATGTATGTATGTATGTACGTACGTACGTATGTATGTATGTATGTATGTATGTATGTATGTATGTATATGTATATATTTATATATATTAACATACATATACAGACAAGCATTTAAGACAATCAACACATGATGATAAGGAGGGACTAGATGAATGCACTATACACTGTGTGATTTCGAACAAGAATTAAGTGTGCCATGAAAGTATTAAGTTTCAGACCAACACTCAGTTTCTCTCTCCCTCTTTCACACGTTCATGTATCTATGTGCATTTGCATGTGTGTGTGTATGTGTGCATACGTGTGTGTACATGCACACACACAATCTACATCATATTATCTACCAATCTGTTATGTTTTTACCTGTCTGTATAAATCACTAGGTAGCAAACACAGATAATAATGACCCTCCATCTCACAAGTCTTGGAATGGGGTGCCTTTTCTTGTGCCATCCTGGTGCAGGTGAGAGACTGATCTTTATTGATACATGCACATACATACACAACAAACACCCTCGCATGCACAGAGAGAGAGAGAGAGAGAGAGAGAGAGAGAGAGAGAGAGAGAGAGAGAGAGAGAGAGAGAGAGAGAGAGAGAGAGAGAGAGAAACTAGCTGCACAGAACAGTTGAGAATGAGTATCATTTAAATGTGATGTTAATGCATTAAAAAAAAAAGACTAATTTGTTTTACAATACATAAACATTGGTATTCAAGGTACAGATTTGTGTCAGTACTGAATCTATGTAGAGGAGTTTGATATTCCAGTCTCTACTGTTTGATTTCTCTCTCCTCCCCTCCCCCATGTTTCCAGTGCTAGAGGAATGCACTGGGGCATCTTTCTTTAATACCCTGCCAACAGTAACAACAATTATAACAATATGCAAAAGAAGACATAAAAAATAAACAGACATTGAACACAGCTTGTTCAGCAGGTGGCTGTGTGGATAATTACCAATAAGATACACATGTTCATAGAAGACACTGGTAGATAATGATAAATGGCTGTACAGATGAGAGCATATAAATAAATAACCCAACCCAGGAAGCAGACAATGGGTTATAGGGATACTACGATGGCAAGATCAAGTCAGTGCAAGTCAATCAGCATTCTATTTCCACAGACAAGAGGTCAACTTGATGATGCTCTGTTCAGCTTCTACTCAAATAAAATTATACATTCAATGAAAAAAAAAATCATAACTGTGATTGTTCAAATTTTACCTCAACGGGTGGCAGGTGACATGTCAGAAAACAAGTGTCCAGGCTCCATCAACAATACACAGACTTTTGTAGAAGGGTCCTAATTCTAAGACCAAATACACAGACTGCTGAAGCAGGATGCTGATTCAAACATAATAAATTCCTCAGTTCCGCTAAATTTTACTGCAATCTAACAGGACAGCCGCAAACTCCTACTGAAGCACCATGTTCTGATAGTGTTCTCAGCCATTTGCCCAGGTGTCAAGTCACAAATATAAATGCCACACGGTCGAATGCTCCATTCAGCCATAAATTATTACAATAAAAAAAGGGCAATAAACACCCCCACCCCTGGTTGCATGACACTCATAAACATTGTGCAGGGAGGGTAACCCCAGAAGAGATGGAACATCTGACACACCCAACCAGCCCGGCCATCACCTGGCTCTCATTTACTGAGAAGACACTGCTGGCATCTGTGTACAGCTTTTCAATGACAGCAGTTCATATTTCAGTAAGACATGGATTCCTTTATTATCTGCTGTAAGTCCCAGTAAGACATGGATTCCTTATTATCTGCCAACCAGGCAACAACAGAAGTTAAGATTTGTCAGTCAAGTTGTGAATAGGCACAAAGCATTTACATCTTCGGATGAATGCAGAAGAAGAAAAAAGATTTAAAATAGTAAGCTTTTATCATCATCACCATGTTATATTAGACATTGTCAATTTATATGATCACCAGAATAACAGATCAGGTCAGTGCCCTTGTCTTGCCCTCACTATATGACCATGTTATCCAGATATTGATCTATTTGCCTTTTTTATTAGTCTTGCCAGTCATCAGCAAGTTCTCAGTCCATTCCTTCTCATATTCCTGAAATCATGACTGCCTTCAAGACAGTTATTTAAAGAAATAAGTGAAACTGTGGCGGTTAACACACGCTGGTATAAACCGTGAATGTAATATTATCTGGCTGCTAACATAACAGTCAACATGGACTGATATATACTATAAATGTAATATTTTCTGGCTGCTAACATTGTAGTTAACTTGGACTGATATATACTGTGAATGTATTCTTATCTGGCTGCTAACATTGTAGTTAACTTGGTCTGATATATACTGTAAATGTATTATCTGGCTGCTAACATTGTAGTTAACTTGGTCTGATATATACTGTAAATGTATTCTTATCTGGCTGCTAACATTGTAGTTAACTTGGTCTGATATATACTGTAAATGTATTCTTATCTGGCTGCTAACATTGCAGTTAACTTGGTCTGATATATACTGTAAATGTATTCTTATCTGGCTGCTAACATTGCAGTTAACTTGGTCTGATATATACTGTAAATGTTTTCTTATCTGGCTGCTAACATTGTAGTTAACTTGGTCTGATATATACTGTAAATGTATTCTTATCTGGCTGCTAACATTGCAGTTAACTTGGTCTGATATATACTGTAAATGTATTCTTATCTGGCTGCTAACATTGCAGTTAACTTGGTCTGATATATACTGTAAATGTATTCTTATCTGGCTGCTAACATTGCAGTTAACTTGGTCTGATATATACTGTAAATGTATTCTTATCTGGCTGCTAACATTGCAGTTAACTTGGTCTGATATATACTGTAAATGTATTCTTATCTGGCTGCTAACATTGCAGTTAACTTGGTCTGATATATACTGTAAATGTATTCTTATCTGGCTGCTAACATTGCAGTTAACTTGGTCTGATATATACTGTAAATGTATTCTTATCTGGCTGCTAACATTGCAGTTAACTTGTTCTCAGATATCTTCTTCTCTAAATCCTATTTTACAGCTTCAGGTGTCAAGGGAGATATAATGTCCTGCTTCATGCTCTTCTGGCTGCTTCGACCAGACACATCATGCTTCTGTAGAATTTATCTGATGCTATCTACCCATAAGTTCTTGGTCTACCTCGTGCTCTACATCCCTCACCTCTTTTGGTATATGCCTTGTATGAAATAGCATCAAAAGGCTTTCTCTTCAAGCAGGCAAACCATTTGATTTGCTGTCTTTGTATGTAACATAGAATTGGTATGACCTCATTCATGATTTGATCTCTTCTTGTCACTCTAGTCTTTCTCAGACAGCTCATTTGCATGGTTTTCTTTTATGTTTTGTTGTGAGTGACCACGTCTAGCATTTCATATTTGCTTTGAATATATTCTTGTCTAGCTGCCAACACTGCAGTCAACATGGACTGATTACAATGTCTGACTGACTATTCTTGGCTGACTGCCAACACTGCAGTCAACATGGACTGATTACAATGTCTGACTGACTATTCTTGGCTGACTGCCAACACTGCAGTCAACATGGACTGATTACAATGTCTGACTGACTATTCTTGGCTGACTGCCAACACTGCAGTCAACATGGACTGATTACAATGTCTGACTGACTACTATTCTTGGCTGACTGCCAACACTGCAGTCAACATGGACTGATTACAATGTCTGACTGACTATTCTTGGCTGACTGCCAACACTGCAGTCAACATGGACTGATTACAATGTCTGACTGACTATTCTTGGCTGACTGCCAACACTGCAGTCAACATGGACTGATTACAATGTCTGACTGACTATTCTTGGCTGACTGCCAACACTGCAGTTACTACATTAGATGGATTAATTAGGTTGGAGGTTAATGATGAATCTCTGAAACTTGACTGCATGACCTGGGAGTAAAGCATGAGCTGACATCCCTCCATGTCATGACAAAAGGTTGTCTGGCTGTCTTCTTCTGTCTCTCTTTCCAAAGATCTTTTTCAGTGGTCACAACATGTTCCAGTTTCCTTCTTCACATATGGCAGCCACACAGCTCAATATAATTATAATGCTATTGACTATGTGCTAATTAAGTCTACATTTTCCCTTCCTTGATTCTTCAAGATAATCCTCGACTGGGAAGTATTTATGGGCTTTAGTGCACACTTTAACCATGACTTCTTGGAACAACAATGACAGGACAATACAAAGTGACCTTCCTGTCTGCCCATTTGCTGTGAGGTTATGGCATGGCAAGCGCTAACTATCAGCCCCTTCCCCATGAGCTTATGCAGTTAAGGAAAACATGGTTTATGTCCAGCAGCAGAAAAAGGTTGAGTCTGACAGCTGACTGGCGAAGGCAAGGATATGCTGGCTGAGTGTAGGCAGTTGTAAACATGCTAGCTTGCTGAGTGAGCAAAATATACTGTTGCCATGAGATGATACAACTGTTGCCATGAGATGATACAACTGTTGCCATGAGATGATACAACTGTTGCCATGAGATGATACAACTGTTGCCATGAGATGATACAACTGTTGCCATGAGATGATACAACTGTTGCCATGAGATGATACAACTGTTGCCATGAGATGATACAACTGTTGCCATGAGATGATACAACTGTTGCCATGAGATGATACAACTGTTGCCATGAGATGATACAACTGTTGCCATGAGATGATACAACTGTTGCCATGAGATGATACAACTGTTGCCATGAGATGATACAAATATTAAGTGGTCTAGTAAAAGTAAACGACAGCAGAGAATTATACAAAATGACTATATCATGCATATAATTTCATGCTTAAAAAAAAAAAAATCAATAAATGTTACACTCCATAAGATGGGACCATGTCTGATTGACATCTGGCCACAAGCTGGTAGCTATAGATCTTAATAATACAGATTTTAATTCCCAGTTTTCTTTAGAATTAACACAAAACTGTTAAGACTGTTTGGGGAAGTCAGATCTAAAATATTATTCAAATAATTTTTTAACTTGTAGAGAAGCAATATTTTACTGTCAGAAATGTTTATGATTACAAGTATCCATTAGTATTATGTAGTAACAACACACATTTTTACAAGATTGTGAAAACTGCTGCAAATATATTAGGGGTATTCATTCAATCTTATATGAAATGCTGCATAGCCCAAATTTAAGGGGAAAAAAAAAAAGAATAAAACTCACATTGTTGTTTAACAGACTCTAAAAGAATCCCTAGCATACAACTGTACAGCATAAGTCTGTGATAGCTATGTGGTTTCACAGAACATGGCTTTTTGTTGCCTAATTATGTGATATCTATTCATTCGATATTTATTGGACACTAATGCAAACAACAAATAAGATATAAATGATTACTTTATTTTGACTAGACTATTTTTTAACCTTTAATAGTTTTCCAAATAACTTGGAATTGATTAATGATTATGTATATTTGAATTTTGTAAGTCAGCTAATATTTTTACATTCAAGTTGTCTGATTTTGTGTTATTCCCAATTGTGGTGTAAACCATAAAAAAAAAAAAAAAAAAACATAGGAATAACAAAGTTTCAAATACGATTTGCTCAAATTGACATTTTCCCCACAACTTCAGTATTGATATAAATGTTATTCTTGTCTGTTGTATTAAATTCTTTCAATATTTTTCGAATTGATTTCACTGTTGAGAAAAACAAAAACTATCACTGGTGAAACTTAGGAAAACAGAAATAAATAAATAAGCTATTATACAGGTAGGTGAGTGTGGGACCATCTATCTACAACACAGCATCTGTAAGTTCTGACAACTGAAATCAGTGCAATATAGGCAGTCTTATACTCTGACTTGTACACAAAATCACAATCTGAATTATAAAAGCTCTGTGACCGTTCCATTTAGACAGAGTTAGAAAACCTACTCACAGACAGGCAAGAAAATAATCATGAACAGCTTGTCTTCCATTTTTCTTAATTCTTAACATTTGATCTCTTTACTACAACAATGAACAAAACTGCCATGTATCAAGCTTTTCCATCATAAGAAAGATTTTGGTTCATCTGCCATGTAAGATTTGTTGACATACAAAGAAAAGCTGCACCAAACTGTATGACAGTGATGAATCAAAGCTTATGGATCTCTAGCAGACATTACAGCAGAGAAAGAACACTGAAATGACAGTATCACTCGAATGACTTTGACAGTTCTCAAGTGAACATCATCCTGTCAATCATTATGCTGACACCCTGTCTAGGTTCTGGGACCCCAGTGTGGGGGGAAAACAAGAAAAGACGCACTGCCTCCCTGTCTAGGTTCTGGCGCCCCAGTGTGGAGGAAAACAAGAATAGACGCACTGCCTGGCTGTCTAGGTTCTGGCGCCCCAGTGTGGGTAAAACAAGAATAGACCCACTGCCTCCCTGTCTAGGTTCTGGCGCCCCAGTGTGGAATAAAACAAGAATAGACCCACTGCCTCCCTGTCTAGCTTCTGGCGCCCCAGTGTGGGGTAAAACAAGAATAGACCCACTGCCTCCCTGTCTAGGTTCTGGCGCCCCAGTGTGGGTAAAACAAGAATAGACCCACTGCCTCCCTGTCTAGGTTCTGGCGCCCCAGTGTGGGTAAAACAAGAATAGACCTACTGCCTCCCTGTCTAGGTTCTGGTGCCCCAGTGTGGGTAAAACAAGAATAGACCCACTGCCTCCCTGTCTAGGTTTTGGCGCCCCAGTGTGGGGGAAAACAAGAATAGACCTACTGCCTCCCTGTCTAGGTTCTGGTGCCCCAGTGTGGGTAAAACAAGAATAGACCCACTGCCTCCCTGTCTAGGTTTTGGCGCCCCAGTGTGGGGGAAAACAAGAATAGACCTACTGCCTCCCTGTCTAGGTTCTGGCGCCCCAGTGTGGGTAAAACAAGAATAGACCCACTGCCTCCCTGTCTAGGTTCTGGCGCCCCAGTGTGGGTAAAACAAGAATAGACCCACTGCCTCCCTGTCTAGGTTCTGGCGCCCCAGTGTGGGTAAAACAAGAATAGACCCACTGCCTCCCTGTCTAGGTTCTGGCGCTCCAGTCTGGGTAATACAAGAATAGACCCACTGCCTCCCCAACAAGCATGTTGTTAGAGTAGACTAGCTAGGGGCTTCCTTCAAAGTTGGAGTGCATCTGCCTGAGAGGTAAGGAACCAACAGTCTGCATACAAATAAGCCAGATCTGTAAAAGGGATGTGCGCACAACACTAGGGTTCTGAAATAAGACTAAATTACAGAGGTGGATGAACAACCAGAACGTTCTGTCAGAGCTGAAAGCTAATGAAGATGAAGAACAAGATTCTTCAGATGTTGTAATTAAAATTTTTTGGGAAGGGGACTGATCTTAGGATCCTCAGATTACTGGTAAACCAGATAAATGGTCCCACACTTTCACAAATGTGTACACGATTAAATGAGCAAAGCAACATAATAGTCAAGTGAGCAGCTGATCCACAATGCATTATAAAAAGCATTTGACAAATGTCCTGATATAACTGCTGGAAGAAAATGATACGAGTGCTCGGCTGTAGGTCATGCTGGCTGTACTGTTCATGCTAGTCCCTGCAGTGCTGGTGTTTGGCTGGCAACAAGCTCATGTGTTCAAGTCCAGAGACTAGCATGCCCATGTTCTCATTCTGCTGCAGATCTGCATTCTAATCAAGCCATGTCAATATACGGAGATGTGAACATGTCAGTGCAATGGTTTGGGTGGCACAGGAGGAGGTATATCATCATCATCATCAACTATAGGGGGAGGAGGGGGCAGGGCCTGAAAAGAGAAATATTAGGATACAGGAAATATCTAGAAGTAATTACACATTTAAAGAATCATTAGTTGTGACACTGTTTTATTTCTCACTCTATGCTGAGCATGGGGAAAGAGGGGCATGACATTATCACAATACAGAGGGCAAAGACGACTGCAAGAAATAATTAGGTTAGGTCAAATACTGAAACATTCAACAACATATACAGTTATTCTCTTATCTAATTATAAAACTGATGCTGTTTTCCATTTAATAACCCTTTTCTGACATTCTGTCATTAATTACTTTTAACTCTTTATTTTGTTTTAAAGAAACATCATGTTTTAAACTATTAAAATGAAAGAGTACAAAATCATAACAATGATGAAGAGCTGCCAGAGTAACAAGAAGAGATAAAATTTAAAATGAAAAAATTATAAAAGACTAGGCCTGAAACCAGTCATACAGATTATTAAAAGCAATGGGCGAGATGGTTTATCCATGTAATGAGAACACCCTGATACCAACTGCCACAGAAAGCCAGCAAAAGAAATAAAATGCACAGAACAAGGGGAAGACAGAATGATAAAGACAAAAACAGCCAAAAAGAAATGAAGATCAACTTAAACAACAAACTGGAAAAAACCACATAAGATCCTATATCTCTCCCAACACCTCAAGAAAGTAAATGGACGAAAAGAAGAAAAAGAAGTAGAATCTGTACTCTCCCAATATTTGTTGAGGTACTTTTCTCTGGCCTTGTGGTTAGTTTTCTAATGAAATATGAAGTGGCTGAATTTACTGAGTGTTAGATTCCAGTGTGTGCATGTTTGTGTTAGCCTGACTGGAGTGCTACAGCAATGATCATATTTGTGACCTCAGTGAAGATGAAGTGAAACATGTCACACAAGACATACATTTCTCAGTCACTTGTAGCAAGGTCACTCATGTAATGATACTCTAAGAAAAACAGTTGTCACTACAGAAGATTTCTTGGACAGGACAAATACGACATTATTTTATAGATGAATTAAAATAAAATACAATTTGTAAACTTTCCATACATATGCAGACTGAAAATATTTCTTCAAATCTTTGTGACCAATGTATATTTGAACAATTATTGTGTAGAAAAGATAACACGACAGAAACAGGCTGGTGATGCTGGCTCCTATCAGAACTCCTCAGGCTTATTCTTGGTGAAGATCTTACTGAAGATGCTCACCTTCTGCCTGTTTCCTGGCTGGCTGGCGGAGGATGGCCGCCGAATGATGTCCCCTAACTGATTGCAATAGTCACCACAGGACTGTTTTTCTGGCAAAGGAGGCGGTTCATCAGATGGTGTGTCTGGGTCACTTGTCTCGGCTTCAGAGAAACAAGACATGACATAACTGTAATGAGTGAAACTAGCATAACATCTGATAGGTATATAATTTATTAGTATTATATATAACTTATAAGTATTTTTCAAACCAGGTTTTTGGTGAGTCTGGCATATATATAACTGGAGTAAATTTGTGAAGTCTTTGGAAACACTGTAAAGCATAACAGAATCATAAGGAAGTCTAAACAAATACCTTTAAACAGTACAGAAACATCCAGAGACTGCAGGCCAGCCTGAACACACACTCACACACACTAATCAGTACAGAATCAGTTAGAAACTGCAGGCAATCACAATCTTAAAATGCACAAGAGAAGCAATCAAAGACGGCAGGCAAGTCTAGCCACACTTAGTCTAAAAGCTGGTGTCATAAGCCATTACACACTGAGGGAGATACTAACAGGGAATGTGAGCACTTATGGACTGAATGGTTCAATGTTTGATGATGATAATCTGTCAACTAACTAACTAGTCTACAAGTCTAAATCGTGACAGAGAGCAAGAAATTCTGAATGGTGAAACAGAGTGAGAGAGAGTCCAAAATAAAGTACCATCATTAGGGAAGAGACTTTCACATGTTCTAGTCCATCATATAATGATGTGGGAGTGCAAAAAAAAATCTCTTTAATGTCAAGATGCATGATGGTATACTACTCTGTTTGTTTGGACTAATTAAGACTAAACAGATCATGTCAGTACCACACCGACCACCTTTAATTCCATTAAACTGTATGGTACTGAAGAGATGAAGAGACTCCAACAAAAGCAGAGCCGACACATGATGTTGATGATCTGTCTTGTATGGCTGTGTTCACCTGAAAGCTCAGATGAGTGAACACAATCTCTGTGTAGCAGGTAAGTGTGCTAGCGGCTAGCCCACCATGGATACTGACCACAGAGTGTCAGGAGATAAAACAAGAATCTAACCACTGCTGACTGAACCTGTGCCACTGCTGACTGAACCTGGGTCACTGCTGACCTAACCACTGCTGACTGAACCAGTGCCACTGCTGACTGAACCTGGGTCACTGCTGACCTAACCACTGCTGACTGAACCTGTGCCACTGCTGACTGAACCTGGGTCACTGCTGACCTAACCACTGCTGACTGAACCTGTGCCACTGCTGACTGAACCTGGGTCACTGCTGACCTAACCACTGCTGACTGAACCTGTGCCACTGCTGACTGAACCTGGATCACTGCTGACCTAACCACTGCTGACTGAACCTGTGCCACTGCTGACTGAACCTAGGTCACTGCTGACCTAACCACTGCTGACTGAACCTGGGTCACTGCTGACCTAACCACTGCTGCCTGAACCTGTGCCACTGCTCAGTGAACCTGGGTCACGCTGACCTAACCACTGCTGACTGAACCTGTGCTGCTCCTCACTGAACCACCACTCAGTGAACCTGGTAAACTGCTTACCTGGGCCACTGCTGACTGAACCTGTGCTTACTGAGCCTGGGCCACTGATGACTGAACCTGTGCTCACTGAGCCTAGGTCCTTCCATGATAAACATGAAAGACATACCCTTATTCAACTGAACCCCCCCCCCCCCCCACCACCAAAGCTAAACTTGTTATGTAAACACTTATTATGTAAACTATAACAAGACTAGCCAAGATGTGTGAACAGACTGACCATGTGTGAACAGACTGACGAGGTGTGAACAGACTGACCAGGTGTGAACAGACTGACCAGGTGTGAACAGACTGACCATGTGTGAACAGACTGACCATGTGTGAACAGACTGACCAGGTGTGAACAGACTGACCAGGTGTGAACAGACTGACGAGGTGTGAACAGACTGATGAGGTGTGAACAGACTGACCAGGTGTGAACAGACTGACCATGTGTGAACAGACTGACCATGTGTGAACAGACTGACCATGTGTGAACAGACTGACCATGTGTGAACAGACTGACCAGGTGTGAACAGACTGACCAGGTGTGAACAGACTGACCAGGTGTGAACAGACTGACCATGTGTGAACAGACTGACCAGGTGTGAACAGACTGATGAGGTGTGAACAGACTGACCAGGTGTGAACAGACTGACCATGTGTGAACAGACTGACCCTGTCTGAATGACAAATGAGAAACAAGTGGTGTACACTCAAGCTGAGAGTATGAAAGCCGGGATGTCTCAACGATGCCTTGAAACCATCCTTCTGACACGTACACATGTATGCCTTGAAACCATCCTTCTGACATGTACGCATGTATGCCTTGAAACCATCCTTCTGACATGTACGCATGTATGCCTTGAAACCATCCTTCTGACATGTACGCATGTATGCCTTGAAACCATCCTTCTGACATGTACGCATGTATGCCTTGAAACCATCCTTCTGACATGTACACATGTAAGGACACACTGACTTAAAAACAGTCACGTGGTGAACAACAAGACATATACCAACCTCCAGACAACCGTGATGATAACACGCCAGCACCAGACGGGGAAGAGACCAAACTGTTCATACTGCCAGAATGTTGAAAATTGTTGTTCATCTGAGTGCTAGGTGGCCGACTCGGACGTCTCTCTGTTTCAGGACGAGGCGGGCGCTTGGGAGTCAACTGAAAATATTTCCGGTATCAAGATTGTATTGAAAAACAACCAATGGAAAACTATAATTCAGCTTATGTGATTACAGGAGGAAAAATGTAAATGGAGACAAGTACAATAAAAACTGCACTTGTATGTAGACTGTACTTTACAATAAGTTGTAAATACAAAACTGCTGAATGCATATAATTACATATTAGAAGCCTTCCATTTTGAATTTCAATCAGATGAGGGGTTTAATAAAAAATCTAGTGTTTCAAAAAATATGGCATGCATAAAATCTCATAGACAATGGTAATACAACTACATTTAAACACTAAATCAGAGAGAGATTTCAGTCACTTGAAATAACTGAGATGTGTTGTAATGTCTTAGATAGCTCAGTGACTGGTGTGTGTTTATAGCACATCTTACTAATATGTCTGTACATCAAATCTTAGTTAACCGACTAATGTGTCTATACAGCACATCTTAGTTAACCAACTAATGTGTCTATACAGCACATCTTAGTTAACCAACTAATGTGTCTATACAGCACATCTTAATTAACCAACTGATGTGTCTACATAGCACATCTCAGTTAACTGACTAATGTGTCTATACAGCACATCTTAGTTAACCAACTAATGTGTCTATACAGTACATCTAAGTTAACCAACTAATGTGTCTATACAGCACATCTTAGTTAACCAACTAATGTGTCTATACAGCACATCTTAGTTAACCAACTAATGTGTCTATACAGCACATCTTAGTTAACCAACTAATGTGTCTATACAGTATATCTAAGTTAACCAACTAATGTGTCTATACAGCACATCTTAGTTAACCAACTAATGTGTCTATACAGCACATCTTAGTTAACCAACTAATGTGTCTATACAGCACATCTTAGTTAACCAACTAATGTGTCTATATAGCGCATCTAAGTTAACTGACTAATGTGTCTATAAAACACATCTTAGTTAACCAAGTAATGTGTCTATACAGCACATCTAAGTTAACCAACTAATGTGTCTATACAGCACATCTTAGTTAACCAACTAATGTGTCTATACAGCACATCTTAGTTAACCAACTAATGTGTCTATACAGCACATCTTAGTTAACCAACTAATGTGTCTATACAGCACATCTTAGTTAACCAACTAATGTGTCTATTCAGCACATCCTAGTTAACTGACTAATGTGTCTATACAGCACATCTTAATTAACCAACTAATGTGTAGTTCAGTATGAGCCAGTCAAAGTAGGCGAAACTGGGGTCAGCTGTGGCTCGGTGATGGTTATGGCTCTGGTGGTTTAGAATTAGTTGTAGTTCTGGTGTTTTGGTGTCAGTTGTGGCTATGTTTACAGCTAGGCTGCGACATGTGGATGGTTTATGGTCATCGACAAACATGCCCCAGGCGTCATCAGCTACCCTCAACCACATATGAAGGTAGGGCAGGGAGAAGGGTTGGAGCATATGGTGCTATGTCGTTTTAGAATAAAACATGAAAGAACTAGGGAAAATGTCAATCAATATTCAGGAAAAGCTGAGCAACAATTGAGCATCCTCTGCTAGATGAAGAGACTCCAACAAAAGTAGAGCCGACACAGGATGATGATCTGTCCTGGGCTTATCTCAGAACTGTCACATACTCCATAGAGATGATTAGCCACACTTTCAGGTGACAGGCCTCCTATTGTATGGTATTTTATATTTCTTCAACATGGTCACAAGGCATATCACTATCTACATACTGTACATGGACACACAGTTTTGTTGCCACCATAGTATGGTATGTTATAGACAATAGTTATATATTTTACTTACTGGTGCAGTAGTCACAATTAATACCTAATAATCAAACCTCAAACATAAACAATTTTTGTTTGAATAACATTTGTATGCTATAAAAACATTAACCTTCTGGAGTTCTGTTTCCTAATTTAATGGATGAGATGCAGTATGCTTGCTATCGGTGATTCAGATATAATCTCACTCTAACTCACACATAAGTAATTGTGAAAATATTATGAATAGTTTTATGTTCATGCGAGCAGAAGATTTATAAAATATTAAACAAAGCACAACAAAATAATATTTTCATTCCACAGGAGCTGACCTCTATATACCTTTTTCCTAAAAATGTAAATAAAACTCTGCCTTAAACTTCATGTTAAATGATAGGAAAATTTATTTTGCTGCAAGAGAACATGCTTATCTCATAAAGTTAGTTGCGTATCCTTTACAGGATGTTGCAGAACCAAAATCAGCATTTTTTGGCTGTTGTTTTTTTTTTTTCAGGCAAATTTACTTCTCTTAGTTTGCCATTGCTTTCTGGACGGTCAGATTCTTGATACCACTGTCGAAACCAAAGTGAGGCGCAAGACCCGCAGCTGGGATCGAACCCGCATTTTGAAGTGTGTTCGAAATGCCTACACCACAGACTTCACTCAAATGTCCACATATTATAGTCACATATATAATTATTTAATTGGTTAAAATGCACTAATTAAATGGTATGCACACCCTACATTGTTATAAGTGATACAATCATGGTCTTTGAGTAAGCAGTTAGAAGAAAGAAATTCATGTCATTAAATGTAGATAATATAGAAAAATAAGTAGAATAACAAATACATAGCTGTTAAAATAACTAGAACCAAGACAGAATTAATAAGATCATAGTTAAAAATAGAATATTTTAGGCATTAAAGTGACAGAGTTCTTTAAGGAAAACTCCAGTGAAGGGCAGAAGGTAGGCAACAGGATAACATCAAGGCTGTTAGACTCTTCTATCTTGATGAGAGGCAGACAGTGCCGGTGATCCACTGCAGCCATCTTTATTGTGAAGATGGGTGACTCATGTGTGTACGGCGATATTTACTGTATAGTGATAAATGGTCAGCAGTCCCAGGTCCCTGCCATACGGCAATCAAAGCCAATTCCAAGTTATGTTCCTCTAGGAGGAGCAACTGTTAAAACACAACAATAGGAAGAGGCTGCCACAAACTGGGCTGAATACTGAACTTAAGTACTTGAAGAAAACGTAGTTGACAGACAAAATACATCACATTTATTTGTAACTGTCCACAGGGGTGTTTGCGTGACCATGAAAATGAATATTGTAGAATGCCCATATTGAGCTATGGTAGAAAAACCATTTACCTCAAAACTGAAGTATTGAGCCTAAGCTCCCTGTAATCTGTGACATCAAGTAGAATAACTCCTTCTACCTCCAAACCGAAGTAGTGAGCCTAAGCTAAGCGTAATCTGTGGCATAAAGTAGAATATCTCCTTTTACCTCCAAACTGGAGTATTGAGTCTAAGCTAAGCGTAATCTGTGGCATCAAGTAGAATATCTCCTTCTACCTCCAAACTGGAGTATTGAGTCTAAGCTACCCGTAATCTGTGGCATCAAGTAGAATATCTCCTTCTACCTCCAAACTGAGTATTGAGTCTAAGCTACCCGTAATCTGTGGCATCAAGTAGAATAACTCCTTTTTACCTCCAAACCGAAATATTGAGCCTAAGCTCCCCGCACATTGAGGCATCAAGTACAGATCCAAATAAGCTTCTGATTTCCAACCTCTGCCATTCACAGATTTCTCGAAACTCTCAACTACTCAATTCTTGTCAGCAAGTGACGTCATGTTATCATCGTATATCTTGTTTAAAAGCAGTCTGCCCTAGTGTGAATCTTTGGATTGCACACAACAGCTTATCCCCACCTCTCTCTCTGAACCGTGAACCAAGGTTCTAGTTTAATGATCTTTGTAATATATCTATTTAAGGCAATCCGATTACACAGATAATGCAGTTGTTAAAAGAACTTTGTATTTCTTGGATAATGATTAGAAGACATGGCATGCATATTATAAACATATAATATAAGTGGTTAAATAATAAGGTTGCTAGTAGTAAAAGTATGAAACCACAAGATAATGGAATTATTCCAGTCAATTTAAACTAAACAAATGAAATACGTTTTATTTGCACTCTATCCTGATCTAAAAAAAAATGTAAAAACTAATAACCAGTAAGAAGAAACAATATTAATGCTTATACCTGAACATAGCTATATAAACATCCTAGACATGAAAACTAAAAACGGAAAAACTTTTATGTGAATGTTGAAACAGAAGGGGAAAAAACCTTTTTACCAGGAAAAAGGAGAGATACAAGAAAATCTTCCACTGGTACATGGAGACACACAATAGAAATGGCCACAGTCAGCCACTACAACACTGACAAGTTATACAATAAAGCAAACTTAAAAGAAAAATATAGGGACAAGTAAAAAAAATAAGACTGAAAATAACACACAATTACCCCCTCCCACAAACATAAAAACTGAATCTCTAAAGGAAGAAAATCAGACCACCATCAAGATTAAACATACAGATAATCAACCAAGAAAATAACAGTCTCAAACCACAAAACTCACACAATAACAGCCAACTAGATTTAAAATATACAATCTAAATTATTCAGGTATAAGGACAAAAACTCAAAAATGAGATTCAACAGAAGGGAACAATGAGACAGCAGTAATTTATCAAGAAAACGATAGAGACAAGAAAACTAAAGGATACAATAACAGGAGGAAACAGACAAACAGTGATTCATTAAAAAAAAAAGCTATAGATTAAATCAAATTAGGCAACAATAGGAAGGAACAATAAGATAAGTGATCCATCAAGAAAGCTATAGAGAAAAGATAACTATATGATACAACAATAGGAGGGAACAATCAGACAAACAGTGGTTCATCAAGAAAGCTATAGAGAAAAGATAACTATATGATACAACAATAGGAGGGAACAATCAGACAAACAGTGATTCATCAAGAAAGCTATAGAAAAAAGATAACTATATGATACAACAATAGGAGGGAACAATCAGACAAACAGTGGTCCATCAAGAAAGCTATAGAGAAAAGATAACTATATGATACAACAATAGGAAGGAACAATAAGATAAGTGATCCATCAAGAAAGCTATAGAGAAAAGATAACTATATGATACAACAATAGGAGGGAACAATCAGACAAACAGTGATCCATCAAGAAAGCTATAGAGAAAAGATAACTATATGATACAACAATAGGAAGGAACAATAAGATAAGTGATCCATCAAGAAAGCTATAGAGAAAAGATAACTATATGATACAACAATAGGAGGGAACAATCAGACAAACAGTGATCCATCAAGAAAGCTATAGAGAAAAGATAACTATATGATACAACAATAGGAGGGAACAATCAGACAAACAGTGGTTCATCAAGAAAGCTATAGAGAAAAGATAACTATATGATACAACAATAGGAGGGAACAATCAGACAAACAGTGATCCATCAAGAAAGCTATAGAGAAAAGATAACTATATGATACAACAATAGGAGGGAACAATCAGACAAACAGTGGTTCATCAAGAAAGCTATAGAGAAAAGATAACTATATGATACAACAATAGGAGGGAACAATCAGACAAACAGTGATCCATCTAGAAAGCTATAGAGAAAAGATAACTATATGATACAACAATAGGAGGGAACAATCAGACAAACAGTGGTCCATCAAGAAAGCTATAGAGAAAAGATAACTATATGATACAACAATAGGAGGGAACAATCAGACAAACAGTGATCCATCAAGAAAGCTATAGAGAAAAGATAACTATATGATACAACAATAGGAAGGAACAATAAGATAAGTGATCCATCAAGAAAGCTATAGAGAAAAGATAACTATATGATACAACAATAGGAGGGAACAATCAGACAAACAGTGGTCCATCAAGAAAGCTATAGAGAAAAGATAACCATATGATACAACAATAGGAGGGAACAATCAGACAAACAGTGATCCATCAAGAAAGCTATAGAGAAAAGATAACTATATGATACAACAATAGGAAGGAACAATAAGATAAGTGATCCATCAAGAAAGCTATAGAGAAAAGATAACTATATGATACAACAATAGGAGGGAACAATCAGACAAACAGTGATCCATCAAGAAAGCTATAGAAAAAAAAAAAAACTATATGGCACCTTGTCCTGGCCATCTTATTTCTCGAATCGCTGTTATATATGTAATCTAATAACTCACAAGTCAGTGCTCCAGCTCTATAAAGGGTTTGTATATTCCATGTTCAAAATCTTAAAAGTCCTCTAATGTTCCAGTTTTGTTGTCTGTTTAAATCCATCTGAAATCAAGGCTAAGATATCTGTTTCATAATGAAATAAAGTCTTATGAAGGTGGGAGTGTCGGCTCCACGCTTCACCCCAACAAACCTGGAGGACCACAGTGTTTCTTTTTCTCAGTTCACTACCCGTCAACCTTTCTGGCTTGGGAGGCATACATTTCTATGAGTATAATCTATAATATTGAGAGATGGAAACTAAAGAATAAAGCAAAAAGAACGGAACCTCTTATGTTTTATTTAATACACCACCCCCCACCTTTTTTTTTAAACATGAAAATTAATGAAATCTACCTATTGCAATTACCATAAGACACACTCTCTACTCCGCCAACTTCTTACTGTCACGATCTACTCCAGTTTTCTCCTTCTCATGACATGACCAAAGTATGCAGCCTGTCTCCTTCTGATGTGTGTGTCAGTTTCTTTCAAGACATCTTCATGAATCTTTTTAATTTGTCCAGGGTATTCAAATTATTCCCCTATAAAAACACATCTCCGCAGCTCAAAAATATTGTGTCACTATCGATCAACTGTCCAGGATGCACTTCCATTCATCAGGATAGGATTTATTTAGCTATTAACAAAATTTCACTTTCTCATCTCAATTAATGAAGAAAGATTGCATAGAATATTCATTATGTAAAATGCTGTCTTTGCTTGAGCTATTCTGCATTTAACTTCCATCTGATGTTATCAGGATACCCAAGTACTTAAATGTATCAACTTGTTTCGGTTTTGTCCTATTTATTTTGATATTGCATTTCGAAAGGTCCACTTTCTTTGTAATTTTCTGCTGTTCAAACAAAGATCTTTATCACAAGAAAGATGCAGCTAAATTGATAGACAACCATGAACAATAAATTATCTTAATTGTAACACACAGCAGAATTACAGATTTCCTATGCCTATTGCTGATCCTAGACTCTAATTTACATCAAGACATAACATTAAGTATGATATGAGATACATCAAGACATAACATCAAGTTTGATATGAGATACATTAAGACATAACATCAAGTTTGATATGAGATACATCAAGACATAACATCAAGTTTGATATGAGATGCAGGTATGTACAAAAAAGCACTACAGGGACACTGTTAAAACAAATGCTATGGCTGAGGGTCACTAGACACTAAGTCATTAGAATGAAGCATTTCATAACTATATTACCTGCTTGCTCCTGGCAGAGACAATCTTATAATAAAGAAAAATAAACTAAATATCTCACAAAAATGTTTTGTGTGGAATATCATGTGTTTGACTAGTACAAAATGTTGTACAGATTTTATTATACATTTGCATCAAAACATATGCACTGTGTTTTAAGAGAATAATATTTGCAGTGATATAAAACACTAAGTATATGTGTGAATATACAAATATAAAGTGAGAAGAAGTAGCTGACTGAATTGGTTATGATTGTCTTTAAGAAAAACCAAATTATATCCAGATTAAACTGAATGATAAAGCAAATACTGAATTCACAATCTCCAATATATCTGAAACAGGTGCTTAAGAAGAAGAATGAATAAGGATGACTGAACAGTTACCATACACCAGTGTTTTCCAAACTTTTCTTAGTTGCAGCACCTTTTTTCATGGCACCCTAACCTAAGTAAAAGTATGACTATTCGTATGTAAGAGATTAAAAAAAACAGAATCATTGCTATACACAACAATGAACAAAACAAATAACTGGTTATACTTTCAAGTCTGATGCATAAAATATAAATATAAAGAGCCACTGTGTCATATATAAACTCAAGGAAAATAATATATGTTATGTTAAAGTAGTAAACGTGCATGATAAATTAAAAAAAAAAAAATAGAAAAGTGCAATTCTGTGCCGGCATATATGCTAATTGCATCGGTACAACATTTATACACACAAGCAGAGATGCACAAGCTGGATAATCTTACGTACTGTCAGTTTCTAACATACGCTAGCATTTCTTACAATCGTCTCAACTCTTTGAATGTGTTTTCTTGATTTTTGCATCTGCCCACCTTGCCAGTCAGTTTCCAGAATCTTGAGTTATGCAGTTAAATAGAGTCTAGCCATTTGGTTTACTGGTTGTCTTAGAAAGAAACTAATTCACTACAGAAACAATTGTAACTTATATTTGTTAATTAACCACTCATCCTCATGGGACGTGTCGTAATTTATGTAGCTGTCAAACACAGTGGGTAGTACAATGGTTTGTTGGCAGTGTTCTGAGTTCAATTCTTTAACTGAGAGAGTCTCCCCTCCCTCCAGATTAACTCTACCACTTAAATGGGTCCAGGAGATTAAACCGAAGAAAGATACATACACATAAAAAGCATGAACCCTCCCCCAGCAGAGAAGTTCACCTACTACATGTGGTACCTGTATGTACAAGGAATCAAATACTAGTAGATACACATGCTAGTAAAACAGACAAAAACTTCACTTTGTCTAGCTGTAGACATTAAAAATCCGGACTAACAAGTGTCACTGGTTCAACTGAAACATGCTGACTGCTAAAGCAATGCCGTCAGTGTGGAACTGTGTAGACGATGTCACTGGTTCAACTGAAACATGCTGACTGCTAAAGCAATGCCGTCAGTGTGGAACTGTGTAGACGATGACACTGCAAGCCAGCTCAAGCTGTGGTCAGTATTTCAATGCTCAGCTAAATGCTCCTGACATGTGCATCTCCACTTTGTGACAAGACACACACACCTTAGGCCCATAGTTTCACCACTGTACAATATCATGCTAGCTATGTGAGTGACTTCTAACAAGCTTTCAGGCCCTTAGATTAAGGAAGGAAAGTATCTGCAATTTTTACTGCCATTAATGAAGTTGTTTAGCCAAACTAAAATCCTGTAGTTACATTCCCAGTCTGCCAATACTGAACAGAAAAATAAAACATTCACATACACAAGAACTATATCTTTACTGGCAGCAAAAGTGGATAACTCTCATAATTTTGCAATTCTTATTTGGAGTGTTATCAACCAGTTGTTTGTGCAGAATACAACAGTATATATTCAAGTACTGATGCTATATTTCCCTTCACTTGTGTTACATATTATTTCAATAGTGCTATATGCTTTTCAGTTGTCTAACTCATTTCTTTCACAGAGTTGTATATACCTTCAGGTTGTGTTATACATTTAAAAAGTATGTTACACATCTATTGTGAAATTCTAGACTTAACAACTGATATTATAGAAGCTATAGTAATACAGTGACTAATGCAATTCTATGCTTGTCTAAAGTTCCAGCCCACTTAAGCAGGATTTGTTTTCATGCTCCTATGGCAGCTTAATTAAACAGCAGCGAGATGTTTTTGGAGGTAAGCCAATCACTGCCCCCATTTTTTAAATGACCCAGAAAACATGGGCCTGTTGCTACTATCAATACCCTCACAGTGGAGAAACAAGTTCTATATATATGCTGCTAGCCCATGTTTCAACATGTGATCAATTATAGTGGCCTCAAAGAGAAAAATCATGACAACTAAAAGAAAACCCTTACTATGAGCAAGATCGTTCTCTTCCAGTCTTATCCTCCTTATTATGTCAAGCTGAACATACTTAACGAAAGTAGTCTCAGCTTTTCCTTATCTCTATACAGTTTTATCCTTGAAAATGCTGGCATCTTTCATTCAGAGAGTGTCACTTCTATCACACCAATGAAAAGACATGCTAAGTGAATGCTTGTAATTTATAAATAAATTGAATCTTTGGAATAATAATGTGAACACAATTGCAAATAGTATAGAAAGATACAAAACAGGCAGTTATGTGAGATTTTTAAAATAAACTTTCACTCTTTTAGTGGCAATTTACAGATAGGTGTACCCAATTTCATTTACAAGAATTATAGTCTGAAACAATGTGAGAACACTGAGCTGATGTACTGGTAAGTCAAGATTTGAGATTAGAAGCTTTTCCATCTGAATGCATATTTTGAATATTTTTCCTCCAGTACACTGAACATATATTCCCTAAATGTCTTAGTATACTATTTTTTCTTTAAAGGCACTCTGATTTTCTATGTGTCATTTTGTGTGTTGGTAACACAATTTCAACAGTTATTACACAGCAGTGAACATTATTATATTTCAAGTTGCCCAGTCCTTCGCTAGTTAGGGATATTTCCAATTGTAAATGGTTCCAAGAACAATAGATTTCTGCATCCATGCTGTTCTCAATGATGTTCTAGCACAAATGAAGCACTCACTGACAGTACACAAGACAGAAGGCTGTGGACAGACATGATAACTAGTGCTGCATGACAGGCTATAAGAAGACTACAGTGAATATGTGGGCATGCACCTTTTGAGCAGACTCAAGCAGACAGATGCTTGATAGAAGTTTCCACTGCCATCAAGTAAGGATCTCACATTAATGTGTTGACAAATGTATCTAAGACAACTATCTTCTCATTTATCCTATTCTATTCCTTCCATTTAATAGACTACTTGTAATAAAAGTCTGTTGAAATATTCGATAATGGCTGGTGCACAGTGGTATTATGTTTCCCAGTATGTTTATTACATCCTAATGTTGTGTTGCTTTTTGAAGTTTTCTATGTTCCCAACCACAGATATCTAAAAATGTTTCTAATGTAGTATTTAACACGATCAAAATGCTCATATCTAAAACTATCTTTAAGCTTTATGTGGTACACTTTAAAATGACAGTATTTTTAAGATGATTTAACACTGAGGCAGACAGGGAATGCATCTACTGACAAATGATAAATAACATTAATAAACCAAACCACCCTAAACGTAATGATTATGAAGGCACTGTGTTGGAATGGCTGTCCAAATCATAAACTTTTCTTCATTTATAAAATGTTCGTTTAAAAAGAAAATCTTATTTAAATGTAATCAGAGATTGCTTGAAACAGCGGTTCCCCAAAGCTGGCAACATTTATGAAAATGCTTTACAGAATAGTTGACTCAGACCTGAAAGTCAACTACAGGCCTAAGAGTACATGCAGCAGCACACACAAACAAACACACACACAATACACATGCCTGTTCACTAAGCTCAATGGCTGGTGAGTCAAGTGAGTTACGCTGTGAAACATCAGTCAACTGCTCAGTGACTTGAGAGACACGTTTTACTAGCAAGCTCAGGCTGACCTTTGACTGTGAGTTGGATTTGGAAGAGGCAGAAGCAGACTTCTCCTTCACCCACACTGACTGTGACCGGATGGCTTGTTTGCTGGGAGTGGCCATACTGGTGTGAGCAGGTCTGTGCAGACATAGAACAGGTATTGATGAAATACATTTTACAATTATATTACATAAGTGAAATATAAGGAAGGCACTGGAGGGCTAATCTGAAATGAACAGGGATAAGCTATCTACAGAATAATTTAATTTACAAATAATCATGAAATGTTAAAGATAAGGTAATGAAAATATAGTTAGACAAAGTATAGTTAATTTACAGGCCATTAAAACATTTAAATAATTTGTTTAAAGCAAACAAGTACTAACTCTGGCAAAGTTAATTTTTCAAGTATTGCATAATTTTATGCATAAAGGCTAATAAGTATGTGTTAATATCTGGGTCTGGTCATTTACAAAAAAAAACTCAACAATATAATCTTAGCAAATAATATACGCAGCATCACCCCCCTCCCCTCTCACCTTTCCCCAATGCAATAGAATATTGCCAACACTATATGTTGATAGAAATATACACTGAAGCATTGAAAGATGAAAGCCAATTATGATGAAAACATGAATAATTAATAAATTCAAATAGTCATGCCCACACAAAAACACCTTTCAGATATGACCTAATTACAGATGTACAGCCACTGAATCCACACAATAAAATATATAAAGTAGCAATCAAACAATCAGCCTTTGAAGAACTAATATTACCACAGATAACAACAAAAAGTATAAAGTAGCAAGGTATAAAGTAGCAAACAATCAGCCTTTGAAGAACCAATATTATCACAGATAACTTTAAGAAGTATAAAGAAGCAAACAATCAACGTTTGAAGAATCAATATTATCACAGATAACAACAAGAAGTATAAAGAAGCAAAAAAATCATCCTCTGAAGAACCAGTTTTATCACATATAATAACAAGAAGTATAAAGTAGTGCACATATAATCAGCTTCCTTAGAACCAACAATAGCAACAGAAAAACACTGATAACAAGAAGTATAAATTAACAAAACAAACAATCAGCTTAACAAACTATCAGCCTCTGAAGAACTAAGATTATCAGAGATAACAACAATACCATATTTACAACACTCAGTTTAATATAAGTGTAAGAAGCCATGTACAAAAGGCACTGATATAGAAGAGCAAGACATACATATAATCAGACTGCAATGGCACCACGCAATGGAACACTGCTGAAGATGAGAGTACTATCATATCTTTTCTTAACTCAACTCAGAAGTCAGATGTGTCTCAGAAAAGTATACAGTGGATGATAAGGTATAAAAAAAAAGAATGAAACATGATTGTGCCTATTACTAAAACAAACAAGTCACACAGTGAGTTGTTCCAACACTTTAAGACACCATTATTTTCTTGCCTCCTATCTGATTCTTTGATTTTCTGATCTTCTGTCAGTGACTTTATGGTGCCTATGTAAATGATAGTTACTTCATGTTGTGTCCCATCTCACTGATCTGTCTGCTACTTACACATTTAAATGGGAGTGGGGAGGTTGGGTTTGGGTGGAGAAACATTTGCAGTATTTTCTTTATAGCTAACTTCTTTTCTCTGCATCTACAAGTGTCAATCAATACATATTACTTTGTCTATCATCATGTTTCAAGTGTTCCCCAATAATGTATTTCTGTGTATTAGTATAATATAAACTGCTATAAACAAATATGTCTACACCCTTAACTTGTGTCAGAAATGTCTGAATATTTGTTCATTTAGTAATTAACAGTGACATGGATCCCCTGTTAACTACTGCCTCAAAAGTAAACTATAAAACCAATATTCCTATTACATTGTTTGGTACTTGATTTCCAGGACTGTTATATTATAAACTCAATAAATGAAAATACTGTAATTGAAATCTGAAATGTGTTTACATCTCATGTTTTAACTTTCCTATTAATCTGAAATATAATTTAATGTACACTTCTATTATTTAAATAAACATCAATGAGTAAGTCAATAAAAAGATGCCTAGAGCCATTTGATAATGGTACTCATTAAAAAAAAAAACCTCTTCTATTTTGTTTCCTATTTCCGTTATATATGATCTTCCATGTTGTTTGTTTATTGGCTTATATTCGTTGACAAAGATTTTAGTCAAACAATCTGGTTGGATTCATGCCAATCCCCCTGCCTCCATTGAGATTCCTAGTCACCGCCTATGTTGTGCTAAGTTACTGCTTGATATTGACTCTCCGTTATTTCCTGTTCTCAGCGATTCTCTTAAATTAGCATTACATCAGAACTTGTATGTCTGCTTGAAGACGCTGACTTCTTTTTTTCTCCTCAAGGTTGTCTCCAATATTTTCAAACCAGACCTGCATATGCTACCCTGTCACAAAGTCAAGGTATGCTACATTTTGTAAACCTTCAGTTGTAAGCAACTTAAGGACGTGTTTATTTCATGTTTTTTTCTCCTGTCCAGCTCATCTCCTGCATTTCAACACAGATAATCTCTTAAGATTCAATTGTGCAGTAATTTCATGAAAATTTAAATCTGTTATGCAATTTATAAGATGCTCATTAAAGCTGCACTACTGTGACCTATGTTGCTGACTTTTGAGAAATGGAAACAATGTCACCTTTGTTACAAACTTCACCAAATAAAAAAAGTAAGGTCCAGCTCGGGCACTAAAGTAACTGGTATAGAAATGAACCATAAAAACATAATGAAACAATCCAGAATAAGAAGATAAGCAGAAATAATCCTGGTATATGGGTACAAATAAAAAAACCATAACCTAAAACTGTGGAATGGAAGCAGGCAAGCATCCACCATGTGACAATTAGTTGAAACATGATGGAGGTGCAAACAAAGCTCTTATCACTGGTAAACATATAAATATATCCACACCATTGTTAGCACTAACTCATTTAGAATTTAAAAAAAAGAAATACTTAAAAACTAGTTTAAAATGATCTTTTGTGTCCAAATATAAAATGTTTTGTGCAGGTTTAGTACTTCAGACAGAAATGAGCTTAAACAGATACAGTGGCAGACCTATATACACAACTCCTAAGAGGTATATGTATTCAGGTATAGGGGGTAACAATAGCTGCTGACAGTAACAAAGGACAAAAAGCTAAATAACAATGAATGAATGAATGAACTGAAACTGGTAAAATTAGGTTAAAAGACAAAGCAAATTAAAAGCATACAGTTGTGGGCTGCTAGTCATCTGATGTAGCTTTGTTAACTACTGGCTATCAACCAGTGCAGACTGCCCTTGGCTACTGCACTGGGGTAGTATTTCAACATGAGCTCATTAGATTCTACTTTCTGCAATGAGTGTTAGGTATTTTTGATCAATAAAGGCAGATGGACACAAATCTGAACTTCCTTTATTGCATAATATTTAAAAACTTATATAGTTCACCAAAATGTTAAAGGTTAATCTGTAATTATAGTATAGAAAAAAATATATGTTTTATGAATAACAGCCCAGTAATTACCTGAGTGTGTAATACTTCCTTCGGCTGTAGATATCAAATGACAAAATTCTGCTGTATGATTTAATTTTCTATATACTAAACATCAAAAAACGGGGAGACACAAAATTCAGCTGTGACAAATCTGCCATAAACATTCCCTTTATAATTAAAATTGTGTTGACAACCTAATGTTAGCAATCTGGCTGATTTCCACATTAGAGATATTGAAACAAAATAATAATAATGATGATAATAATATTTAAAAAAAAAAAAGTTTTTTGGGAGCCTGTGTTCTGGCATGCATGCCACATGACCAGCCCAATGAATATGATATTAGATCAGTAGAGTGTGGATGCTGGGCATGGCTGCTTTCTCAGGAACTATGGTATCAGGTACTTTGTCTTGCCATCTGATCTGCATTAGTTTTCTAAGGCAGACTGTGTGAAAGTGGTTTAACTTTCTAGGCTGGCACTGGTATACAGTCCATGTTTCACATGCGTACAGCAGTGTAGTTAATACAACTGCTCTGTACATCTTGAGCTTTGTCTGCAGGGTTATGCCATTTCTGTTCTCAACATTTTTGTACAATCTGCCAAAGGCAAGGCTAGCCCTAGAGATCCTTGCATTTACTTCGTCATCAATTGTGGCGCTCTCACAGACTTTCTAGATACCATTAAAAGGTATGCCCAGTGTGTGTTCCATCCAGTGCCAGCAACTTTTCCCACCTTCTCAATTTGCTGGAATTTGTCTTTCTGTTATGTTCATACTGATGCACTGAGATAACATCTGAACCAACAGATTTTTCATCTTTCAGTAGTTTAAATGCTTTATAAAATCCTTCTTTACATGGTTTCTCACAGTTCAGATCTAACAGGCTGCACCTCTAGAAATGCCATATTAGAAACTATGAAGGGAAGGCCCTGGTGTACATCAGTCCACTAACAAAATCTGGGTGAAAAGATAACCCTGATGATGAGTCCATACATCACACATTAAAGAAACATAATGACAAATTATACCTACCAATATTATATTATTTTTTTTTCATACTTTCTATTTATTAAAACAAAAATGTAAGTACATGCATGCAGACACATACAGTATGTGCAATGTTTATGTTCCTTCGTTCAAAACATAACTTTAAGTAATAGTTAGTTAGGGACTTTCTTCCTGCCAATGGCATATCCAGCATATTATGCTAGACTCATATTTGTATAGATCAACTGGCACTCAATGAGTGATGTGGTCAATATCACGCCAGCCACCTTTACTTTCCAGGACTTCACCTGGTATCTATTTGAGGCAGGTCAACCTGGGAACCTGAGAAATCTATTCATATAATATGTTATGTTAAATTAGTTATGAATTTCATGAAATGTGTAAATGAAACCTGTTATGTCATCAGCAAGTGAATAATAATAAAAATATGTCTAACTATTGAATTGTGTTTTAGTTTTAAAGAAACTATAGAATAAATTATGACAAACCTGGTGAAAAGGTATGCAGAAGAAATGAGATGAGACAAACATTTAAACAAGAAAGATAACATAAATAATGTCAACTTTCACGAAGAAAAAAATGAGAGAAATAAAACACAGTTCATGACAATCATCAAAATGATTTAAAAAAAAAAAAAGGTACAATGACATTTTTAAAGGGGAAACAATGAAACAAACAGTAACAAGAGAGGACACCAGATGTAAGCAGTGAGAAGTTCAAGTGTAAAGTTTTAGACTTATTGACTAGTTTATAGAGTAAGAAAAATAATGATGTATAAAACAGAATTATGAAACAAACAATAGCATTTTAAAATAGGAAATAGTAAAAAATGATTAGAAATGAATAAAACACATGTAGTAATGTCATATTTATAAGAGCAATAAAGCTCAGGGATAAAGACATTTAACTGAGATATAAATGAAACATACTCATTTGTCATGTTGAGGCTGCTGACTGACAAATCACTGATGCGGTTGGAAGATGAACTTGTAAGTGACTGGTTGCGTCTCAGTGTAGCACAGTTAAACCCTTTATCTGCAACCTGAACAAAGGCAGATTAAAGACATAGTAGCACAGTTAAATCCTGTATCTGCAATCTGAACAAAGGCAGATTAAAGACATAGCAGCACAGTTAAACCCTTTATCTGCAATCTGAACAAAGGCAGATTAAAGACATAGTAGCACAGTTAAATCCTGTATCTGCAATCTGAACAAAGGCAGATTAAAGACATAGCAGCACAGTTAAATCCCTTTATCTGCAATCTGAACAAAGGCAGATTAAAGACAAGTAGCACAGTTAAACCCTGGTGCTGTTCCCGTTTCCAGGCCTAGGAATAGAGTAACTTCCCTTGTCATTCCTGCCTCCTTAGGTGGCTGGACCTCTCCTATGTTGCATGGAGTCATGTTTTATTTATTGAGAACAGTTGAACCTTTGCCTCTTTTCTCGTCATCTCACCTCTAGCATGCGTGATTATTTTAATGTTTAACTACATGTGCAATAGTTCGGGAGTATGGAAACAGCAATGGTTTTTAAATTCCTATGCTCCTTGAAACTGCTTTCTTTCTCTTGTGGTGGGGGGGAAGGGGCACCGCCAACAAACATAGAAATACAAAAAATCTCAGTTTTGATAGTCAATAATCATTGTGCCTGAACAAAGGCAGATTAAACACAGAGTGGCACAGTCAAACCATCTATCTGCAATCTGAACAAAGGCAAATTAGAGATTGCAGATAAAAAAAAAAATCTGGCAACACTGCCCCAGGCGGCTTTTAATATGGTGATGTTAATTTTTGGGTGATGACATTGCAACATCTAACCTCAGAGTACAATGCAGGCATCAAAACTGGTGAGAGAAGTCATTGCTGAAAACAGATCATTCCTAGATAACTGGCTCCAGAATCACCAAATTGCAGAATATGTTTGGTTAGCCAAGTTTCCTGCCTAGCCTTTCATGTGAGAACCTACGGATATGTCTTGAATTAAATAATGACAATCTGAAAAGAAAATGTCGTCATCAAAGACTTACCTTGATACCATATTCTTTTTCTATCATCGTACACATTTGTGAGAAACGTTGCTCCATGTGAGAGTGGAAAGGCTGCAGAGATTCAGGAGCTTTGCTCTTGTGGACAAGCAGACCATCTCGCAGAATTGTCACCTGTAGATTCAGTCCATGTACTCTCAAATAAGCATTCACATTACAACAAAACTTTGTTAAAATGAAGCCGTGTAACCCTTTTGCTCCAAGAAGCCACAAAACTGACACTTCTAGTAGGGTCCAATTCCCCGTAAATGGCAATTTTTCTGATTTGCCTAAAATTACCTGTTTGCAAGATGCATAGTTAATGCAATTGTCCTTTTCCAGCCGGCACAAACTTTGAGTCAGTCAGAATACATTAAATTAAAAACAAAATTGCATGGGGGAAAAGGAGGGGGGGGGGGGGGGGTCATGTCTTTTCAGCCGAACAGCTTTTTTAAAGCCAAAATGACAGAAATCACAGTCAGGAAATGATTCACCAGATACATATGTGTGTTAGGTCCTGGAAAATGTATTCCATCTAATGCCTCACTATGTTTTTATTGGTTATTCCCTTTAGACATCCTTATATATATATATATACTAAGACATCCATATATATATATATATATACTAGGAAAAAGGGGGGGGGGGGGGGGGGGGTAAACAACAATGTAGATAAATGATTTTTAACAAAGGTATTAGTTACTAGTATAAAACTGATTTGAAGGATTTGTTTTCTAGAATTCTAACAGGGTCAAGGCACTTATTTTTTGTAGTGTTGCCAGGGTGAGAGGATTAAGAACACTCAGTTATCATGAATACAATTGTGGCCACAGCTAGGATGCATTATTATTATTTACAGTGCTCAATTAACACACATTTATTTTACATGAACATTTGTCGGTCTCTAGGAACTTGTGTTAATAAAGTTAAACTGTATAATGTAACAGAGAACACTGCCAGAATTGTTAGATGTAACAGAGAACACTGCCAGAATTGTTAGATGTAACAGAGAACACTGCCAGAATTGTTAGATGAGGGGCATTCAGATGCTGCTGATGGTTGTTGTTTGAAATTCTGGAACATAAATTAGTAGAAATCTTCATGCTAATTTTAACACTGAATAGACTGGAAAAGTTGCAACATAAAATAGTACTTAACTGAAAACAAGCCTTAATGGCATATTACTACTAAGCTTATAATTATTATCGCTTTATGAGGCCTTCATATATACAAAAGAGAGATGTAAGGTTGATTACAGACATATCTGATACACTTTTACAGAAAACACTTTAAGATAATGTTTATTTGAAATGTAAAAAATTCTACCAACAATGTGAACATTTTTCATACCTGCTCTATAGTGACCTCTTTCAGTCTGTCCTGCAAACTGGGTGGAAAGTCACCAATGTAAAATTCCTAAAACAGAGACAAACATATGAATAAGCTGTGGTATGTGAGTGTGTGTGTGTGTATATATATATATATATATATTTTTTTTTTAATTTTTTTATTTCTGTGTGTGTGTGTATATATTTATATAGGTATAGCTCTGTGTGTGTGTGTGTGTGTGTGTGTGTGTGCGCATGTGCACATAAAGATAAATGTAAGAAAACCACACCAAGAAATTCTCTGGTATCTGACTGGGTGATCCTAGCTTTATACTGGATAGAAATCAAATCC
This sequence comes from Candidula unifasciata, assembly GCA_905116865.2. NCBI lineage: Eukaryota > Metazoa > Mollusca > Gastropoda > Stylommatophora > Geomitridae > Candidula > Candidula unifasciata. The sequence goes on along the minus strand of CAJHNH020000432.1, from coordinate 194,277 downwards.
ATTTAGTCATTCCACACAGGAATGAGAGGCATCCTAATGTGTGACAGTGTAAAATCAGAGGAATTGTAACAAAGGGGAAGGGGGTGAGTTGGTATGTGTACTTGCCCAGACTGTCTTTAGAATCTACTTTTCAATCCACTATGAAAAATGTCTTTCGAGAACAGGAGGGCAGTACATTATTTTCGACCTGACAGCAGCATCTACAATACATGTAAACTGATGGCCAAGACCACAGTTTCTATAGTACTCTTCAGAGAACTGCTTTCTGCATATGAAACTACAACTGCAAACCTATTCGGAGGAGGTACTGATACGTTTATTATCTGCTTTCGCCTATTGTGAATTTGTACTTAACAATCAGCAAAAATAAGAGAAAGCTTATAGTGTAAAGTGCTAACAATGGACCAGCAATCTTCATTGATGGAATTGGAGACATTTTTAACATATTTACATATCTGGGATTTGCAGTCAATAATAAACTATCACTGGATCAATATCAGGATAGGTAAGGGACAAGCAAAAATGAGCAATTTACTAAAAGAGTTTGGGAGAACAGAAAGTTCATGGTTGAAACAAAACTGTGTCAACTAATTTATACAAGCAGATACTTCTAAACAGTTTTCACATGTGCTATCTATGGAGAATGCTTGGCATTAACTAGTAAGACATGATCACAAATACTGAGGTACTGAAAAGAGCAGGTATCCCAAGTTTTCTCAACGTGCAGTCTTCGAAGGCTAAGATGGCTAGTTCACATTTTGAGGACTGAGGACGGTAGATTCTCTAAGGACATTCTTTATGGTGAATTACTGATGGGTAGACAATGTCGAGGTAAACACTTACTATGGTACAACTCTTTCAGTCAGATGATTTTGAAGCATATTCTCAATGGGTAAAGAAAATGTGACTTGAAAAAAAATTATGAAAGCATTATTTTGAATAAGGTTAAAATACACACTGAAAATAGCCTTATGACAGCCATGTTTCTTCACAATGTATGACAAAAACTGAAAAGTTAGAGAACAAATTTTGTAATAGCTGGAAAAAGACTGACACATCATGAGTTTCTTGGGACTGAAAGAGATGAAGCTATGAATAATACAGGTATTCAGGTGGTTTTCTATAAACAGGGCACCATGAACCATGTTGCAGGGAGGAAGGAAATGAGAGAGGGAATATCAATCAAGGAGACAATGATTGCAGATAGGTTAAGAGGGATATAATATTGTAATCTGGAAAGATGGAAAAGTGGCAACAAGAAATACAAATGTGGATAGACAGTTAAACTTTAAACCAAGTAAAGTGGGTATGATTGTTACAACAGTAGCCTGACAGATGGGGAATACCATAGTGTCATCACAGACACACCATACATGACAGAGCTAGATAAAATATTTAGGTTGAAGTTATCTGTGGCAGCTCTTAAGATACAAACTGAGCTTCATGTGGTCATTGTAGCTTAAAAACACGAAAAAGAGAGAAAATTAAGTAAAACCAACAATTTCAAGACTATGGGAGAAGCGTATTTTATGACATATACAAATCCTAAAAATAATTGCAATAAACTGAGAAAGAACCTTATAGTTGGCAATGCCACCGCTGACTGCTGGATCAACTACTCCGTTTAACTGCATACCCAGGGGATCAACGCGTAGTGTAGCATCATGTCTGTGTTGTTCTATCAGCATAAGCAACTTCTTGTTTTCTCTTCCATTGTCTCGATGGCATTCTCTATTGGGCTCACCGAAATACTGTCAGAAAACACAATGTGTTAAGTGTAAAAAACATTACTTCCATTAAAAGTTTATCAGTAACTGCTCTATTATACAGCTATGCTACTAAAGCCAGATGTCCACCAAGACTGCAAACTTCAAGACAGCTGCAAAACTATAGCATGGCTGTGCTCAACTGCAGGGAAATTTGAGGCAGGGAAGAAAATCTGAGACAAACTGGGAACTTTAAAATAGAAATTGACAGTTCTTTGCAAGCTTCTGAAAAAGAGTAAAGTAGTATTTAGTATTTATAAACTGTTCCATAGTTGAGTTGAGCTGAGTCAACTATGGGAACTCAACTGCTCCCATAATGGTCTAATAAAGAAATAGCAGGTTGTGCTTGAGTGATCCAGGACAAAGATCACAGATAAATGAAGTATTCTATTTTCTATCTTCTTCAATGGTTTATGGTCCACATTTGCATTAAGATTATATCTAAGTACTGTATCCTTTATTAAATCTCTTAATTTGGTTTGTGGCCTTCTTGAAAAACAAAAGCATTAGCCAGGATACTGACAAAATCCATGTGATATAAAAATATGGGCTAACACCACATACCCAACATGCCTTTGATATGTAAAGGGTCATTTACTTCACTTTGGTAAAGTAGACATGTGGCAGCTTGTGCTAAAAACATTATCTTTCTTGTGTTTCTGTCGAAGGAAATGTTTAATCTTAGTAAGCCATTGAACATTCTATGCTACCGGATTAAGGATTGAAAACTAAGTTGACATATATGCATTATTCACAATGACAGATATCTAAATAGCAACATTATTTGTGTCAGCATTACAGATATGAGTAAAATCAACTTTAGCTTTCTCATCGACTGTGACTACATGAAATGGAAACAAATAAATGATAATAGGACCATCTATTAGTATTTTTAATACCAGCAGAAAGATAATAACAAGAGATGATCAAACAGATGTTGGTCGCAATATATTATCAGACCAGACAGTGTTGATGATCCATATAATTGTACCCTGCTTAACAGAAACCACTGGGTACCAGCCCACAATTCAGCAATGAATAGGGTAATAGTGCGCTCCACAAGAGAAGATCAAACAGAATGATTTTATAGGTCACAATTATCGATCCAGCGGCGCATGAGCTTATCAGACCAGACAGTGTTGATGATCCTTTCTCCTGTCTCACTGAGTTCTGGGCACTCATTGGTGTTCAAAGATTCGTAGGGGTATAAAGCTGGCACTCTGGGGAGTGTTGTGGCTGTACCCTGCTTACCCTGGTCTCTTGTTACAGGATCAGGGCCAGACACTGGTGTACCATGCCCAACCACATATTCCAGGCAATGGATACTGGGTGGTCATGATAGAGTGACCTGCACTATTCTGATGTTGCAGCATCCAGGATTATCTTGGCTATGTCAGTTCTGCAGCGTTCACTGCCCTCCAGAGCCAACAATATTTTGGACAGGTGGTATACTGCTGTTTCCAGTGCAATATTTCAGCTTCATAGTTTGAAAAGAACCGCATATCTCTTCAACAGATCCATCGGGATAACCTATGTAGATTTAACCTGCTTTAATGTAGCTTTAATCAGTATAGACATTTCCATTCTTGGGGGTAAGAATCAACGGTCTTTAGTGATGAGTAAGCATGAACCAATTTAGTAAGGACTTCTGAGCAAAGTCCAACATTCAGATTTTATTAAACTTTTAAGCTAACACCGTGCAAAGGTCCCAAGATTCTATTTGCTTGCAAAGGAATGCTTTTAAAGCTTGGCCACATTTCAAGACATGAAGAAATACAAGCAGAGTTATACCACATACCTCTGAAAGTCATAAGACGGTAATAAAATAAAATTTAAAAAAAAAGTCAAATTCAAGCAATAGATATTTCAATGGTCCAAGTTTCAAAATTTACTACTTGATATTTATTTTAAAAAAATTTGTTGTTACTAAGAATTAGCGAAGAAGTTTTATGGTTAGCAATTTTAAGAGAAAACCTCAAGCTAAAAATAACAAGAGCTCAACAGCTATAACTTTGAAAAATAAAAAACAGACTGGATGTTAACTGTGGTTACAACCTATCATTCAACCACTGTTTGTAGTAATGGAAATATTTATATTCACAGTGTACTACTTACTGTGACATCACTGGAGCCCTCGTCTTTTCTCCGTGAAAACGTAAACTGCTGTACTTCATTGACCCGATAGTACTTGAGAATCTGTTCACTGATGGTACGATCAATGAACCTTTCTTTCAATTCCATAACAGGGGTTACAGCATTAATCTGTAGATCTGCACATCTGTTAAGGGAAGCATTACGTTTCAAATCCTGATCAAATTAAACAATCATAGTTTAACCTGAGCAACAAACACCCAAGACCATTACTAACTCCTCATAAACAGCAATGTGAGGATTGGCTAACATGACCACTTCCTGTTAACACTGCCCACACAGTTTCATCTCAAACCCCCTGATTATAGCCCCTGGTACTCCACAGGGGGTATTTATTCCACTGGCCCACAAGTGACGGCAGTCTGCTGAAAAAGTCATTAACCCGGGTGCTGCGAGATACCAGCTAAGTGATTTTGTGTATTTGTGTGGCATTCTTTGATTTGTGTATGTGCTGATGAAGGCTCCATGGCCGCAACGTTCACATTTTGTTTGTATTTGTTATATTGTAAAGCTTGCTAATATACTTTTTGTTTGGTTTTATATCTTTTCCTGTTAACACAGAGCTCTGCAAACCTAGGCAAAAGGCAGTCTGCCATTCATACAGTACTGCTGTAATCCAACTGACAGTCCAGGGACTGATCTCCAATTCCACACATGTTTTATTGTTGGCAGGCCACTGTTTTCTAGCATCACAGTGATTATGTGATACTATCAGTCTAGTCTAAAGTGTTGATCGCTTACAGGAATGTCTTGAGTGTTGTGATGTTGATTCATATTTCAACTCAATAAGTCTAGTCTGAGCAACAATGGAATATAACTATTCAACTGCAAAAACTGGGTTTCAACTAATTAATCAAGAAGACAAAGTCAATGGTAAGATCAGAGAAAGGTTATCAGTATTACCTCTTCCCATCTCAGAAGGTCAGTTATTGCCCCAGTGAGTCAATTATATCAACAAAATAATGGGCAGGTAAATGACGTCCACAGAGCCCAAACACACATCATTTGTGGGAGACAAATGTGTTGTTGAGTGCTTTAGCAAGCCCTGACTAAATAAAAAATGTACAAGCATACTAATATGTTCAGTTAGTTAGTTGACAGAGGATCCTCATTGCTCACTGAACCATTCAGTCCATAGGTGCTCGGATCCCCTCCTTAGTAAATCTCACAGCGTGTGGCAGCTCAAGACACCAGTTCTGTGTTGGTTTCTTATTCTTCTTTGGCTTCCTGCATAGTGCTCTTGTCTGACTACACCCCTTTTAACTTGTCCTTCCAGAAGTCTGGTCATGGTTGCAGATTCATTCATCAATCGGTTCTCGCAAAGTCTCACTTCTCGTAGAGCACTCAGAATATCAGCATGGTCCATGGCTCGTTCGCCCTCCCCAACAGCCCTGGCACAAATATACAACTGATATGTGTCCTGGGAGAATGTGACATGATTTGTTAAGTGGTGCAAATTAGAAAATCCAGTAAAATATGGTACACTGTTTTAGACTGAAAGAGTTATCTAGCTAAAGATATTATTCAATTATATATGTATATATATGATGGAATAAGACATGTAAAATGAACACACTGGCGGCTGTGAACACAGGACAATTAGTAGAGACACAAGAAACCTCCTTGAAGCCAAAGAAATGTTTGACAGGACAGAGCCAGAAAATGTTACAGGTGGGAAAAAGCAACAATTTAAATGTTTTAAAACAGTCTAGGACCAAAAAAAAAAAAAAAACTGATCACAGACATCAGGCATGAAAATGGCAACACTTTTTGGCCACGTTATAAAAGGGAAAAACTACTGGATGAACAGAATGAGCAGGTCAGCAAAAGAAGATACTGGCCTGTCTGTGTAAAAAAAAAAACCTGTATCAGAAATGATAAACAGAAAAGTAAGGGGAGGGGATGTGTGGATAGATATAATAAAAAATGCCACAAACAATGAGCTAAGAGAAGTCACAATTTAAAAATTTTATAAGAAAATAAAAATCAACCCCACAGCCAACCAACCGTTCTCAATTATTTCTAGCATACATGCAACAAAGGATACACTGATGCTTAGATTCACAAATTCTTGGATCAGGAACATCCAAGGTTTTCATCAGCTGTAAAAAAACATACATAAATGTGGTTCTCTAGAAATCACAATTTCTATTTGACATCTAAATTTTGATAATTTCAACAATATTTGACAAAAATTCTGTGGATGATCTGGTGAAAGTAGAAGTGGTTAACAATCTTAGTTAACATTTTTAATTTTCAAAAAATTCCTCTGCCACATGGTATTTACTTTAGTTTTACATGTAACATTTCAACTAGCCAACAATATTCTATATCAATTTAATATTAGAGCACTTCAATATGTGCAAACTGTCCCTACACTGGCTGATACCTTGGACCTATTCTAAATGGACAGTCTATCCACAGACTGAGTTAACTAACCAATAATGGTTACAGAATTATCTCTGATAACATGTTATAGAAAAACTAACAACAAAACATAACACCAAATAAATAAAACTACAATACTGATAAGTTATATACAGTGCACATTTTTAAGATATGAAGCATCTGAAATTGACTAACTATTTATTATAATGGTGATATTAAATCATACGTTGCAAAATGTAGAAAATGTAAGTATTATTATCACCTGCAGAACTCATAATTCACACTTATAATTATTTGGTATGCAGGAAGTGACGACATTTTGTGCGGCCCTTACCTCAGCATGAGGGAACAATGTCTGCATTCTAGCATTAAAGTCTGCCAGCCGCTCGTATTCTTTGCCTCTGTAGATGAATACCTTGTTCTGTAGGAAATAATTGGACTCAATAGAGACCATGCAGTGGTTTCACACAATTTTAATCAGAAATTCCCTCTTTATTAAAACAAAAATGTCAAAATCTGTCGCATCACTTTTTATCCTTCGAGGGAATGAAGCTTAAATTAAAAGGTGAAACAGCAAACTATTTTTTACAGGCTGGATATGACGAAGGGACGCAAGTGATTCTTTCTGCTAAAAATAACATGAACCAAAACAATAAAATCCGTTTCGGAACATGTTTTTTCCTAGACAAAGTACATATTTTGAAATGTGCAATATACTTTAATTCCAAAAACATCAAAACAAAAACAATAAGAAGAAAAAAGTTCTCCTAGGAATGAAGACCATATAATCAGTATGATGACAATAAAGAAGAAATTTTATCTAAGAAAACAGCATCCGTCACGGCACATTTTTATTCAGCCAGCTTGTGCTAGCTGGCCATGGAAGCCAACCTATCTACATGGTTCTGGAGTTGGTCTTACGAAGCCTGACTGCATGTCCATAGATTTTATTTCAAAACATTCACCCTAGGAAGGTGGGCTGTTGGTCTGAGTGATGACATCACTATGGCCGACGTCAAGAAGCCTAGCCTTTACAGAAAGGAAACACTATAAAACTAGATTTAATTGCCCAGCTTCACTAGGAGATAGCAACAGAGAAACTGCTGAAATACCAATCTTGGCTCACAGTATGTGGTAATGCTGACAGATGCAAAATCAGTACTTGAAGCACTCCAGTCTAGGAGTTGTAATGCAGTGGATACCATCATATTGTGGAGTGCCTGGAAATGAGAAAGCTGATCAACTGGCAGGAGAAGGTGCGACAAAAGTGCAGCCGGATGTATCAGTCACATACTACCAAAAGAGAATAATCATTAAATAAATCAGGAAACCACCAGCCCCAGCCCAAGACGACTATTTTATTATGGACAGATCAGAACAGGGCACAACCGATTACGTAACCACATGTACACAAAATTCAAGATAGGGTGTATCAGCCATGTGCACCTGTGGAAAGGTGCCCCAGACAGCAGAGCATGTACTCCAGGACTGCAACCGAATTTGACACATTAAGGCAAACCTTTTGGCCAGAAAGAACAACAGTGGAACGTAAACTCTATGGACCACTGAACGAATTAACAACAACAGTGAAATTTATACAAGAGACAAAATTGCTGATACTTATTTCAGGCGAACGAAAGAAGAAGGAGAAGACTAGGAAAGTGAAAGAAAATGAATCATCTGCTAAGCCTATTTCATCTTTGTCTACACCGCTATTGTACAAGTAGTAGAAACTCCACGGAGAAACGAGCACAACAGTAGCCTTCTGAACATCAGAAAAAACATTCCTTGAATCTTTCAGCCCTTTTACTTTCCTTACAAGAGGATAGTGCAAGATAATTTTTATCCTTCTGTTTTCTACTTCATGGCTGTCTCCACTGCCGCCGTATGTGCAGTCAATAACCTTAAGTGCATGAAGGCTCTAAACACCCCCTGACCCATTCCACTGCCCCACAAACACAACAACTCCTCAAGTGCACGGTGCGGGAGGTGGGGAGTTCATGGGAAAAACTGGTCTAGGAGGATCCTAGCACTCTACCCTGAGCAGTGTGACTCAGGGTTACAATTTGGACTGTTGACACCCCCATCCCCCCACAACCTTCTAATTTGATTGACGAATCCACTGTGGCTCCTACTTTACTCATAATTAATTGTAGTCATCACGTTATTACTTTAAAAAAAAAATTAATTCTTGGGTCAACCGTTACTGAAAGTGCTAAGAACTGAAACTGAAAAACTAAAAATTATAAACAATATTACACCAACAACAAAAGTCCAGCTGGGTTGAATGCAGGACCTTCCAATTGTAAGGCGGACGTGATACCCACTACACTAGAATATAATATGATAATAACAAACAAACAAAATAAAAAAATAAGACAAGTATCATACAGTCTGATAGACACACAGAAAGATTGTCTGTTGCATGGTATAGGAGATAATTAAATTTAATCATCAGCACAACTTATATGGGAATGCCTCGAGTACTGTGATGTCAATTCTGGACTCAACTTATCATGTCAGTATGTGGCCATATTCTTGTTGATAACTGGGGATCCATTTTAAATCATGTCAATGTTGATGGCTGGGTCAGATGGTCTTGCTCACGGCCAGAACTATACATGTCGGCTGGAGTGCCATGAAGATAACCCAACCCATGACTTGCATATTACTGTCACTCTTTGAAAGAAACTCCATGAATTCTTCATCAACTTTAACCAGTTTTCTTGTCATTTTGTATAAATAAAATGTAAACTAATGCAAAACCAGAAATATATTTCAGTGCAAAATATACGCAGTTCACCAACAACGCTTCTCTCGTAAACAAAGCAACAGGATAACGTAGAATGCAACTAAATGCATGTGACAAGGTGTTTAATCATATGTAAATGGGTCAACTAGATACGAAAAAGCTAATGAGTAATGCCCTTTGACCCCTGAGAACATGATCCTTAGAAGTAGGTAAGGCAAGTGGAAAAATGTATTTTTACGTCCATAGCAGTGAGGGTCAGGAAACCTGATAACGTTCAAAGAACAGCCCATGGGAAAACAGAGAAATATGTCGATGGCAGCGAAAGGATGAAAACTTCATATCCAATCTCTAATAATGTCCTTCCATACAATGTGTGCTAATACACAATGTATGTGTGTGCTATATGCACACTCTTATGTATGCCTGCACATAAACATGAGTGCACATGCTCAGATGAGGTTATAACCTCAACAACACACAGACTGTATACCTGAAGAAAAGATGGAAAGCCTCCGCCAAAGTAACCAACACGGAAATATTCTGGTTCTGGTCTTATTTGTGTCATGATGCAGTCATACAGTTCTGCTTGCCTTTTCTGTAAACAATCAACAATTGTAAGTCACAGTTTGAATTCATCAGTTCAATTCCAAAAAGAAAGTGAAATGATATGAAATACAATCACAGATTGTGAAGTGATATGAAATGTAAATAAAAAATTTTGAACTGCTACAGTCAGTAAATGACATAGTGGGACAACGAAGCAAAAGCCAAGAACAAAAGATGGGAAATATTAAGAATTTCATCAACAAACTGAGAAAACATTACAATTTACAGCAAAATTGAGCATTATGAAGAATATGGCACAAAACAGATATCAATTATCAGATGAGTGCTGGTACATTCCTCATCAACTGACGTTCACTGCCTCTGCAATGCTCATTAGTTACCAACTGTAGGGGTGAATTTCTGCTGTTTTCCCCCCGCTTCAGAGTGATAATGCTTTGGGTAGAATATTGTCTAATGGTAATGCATGGAATAACTATTTTACCTGCTGCTTTTTGATGCAGCCTTAATCTACTATTAACTCTTTACCACATTAAAAAAAAAAATATTCTCTTGTGACACAGAGCAGTCTTCATAGGCTAAGGTTTCCTATTCTCCAGTGTTGTAAATGTCCTGGTCTAACACTAGAGCACAGGGTTGAAAGAAACAGACTGACTGATGTTCAACCCCACCAGGACATCACAGCCAGCGACAAACACCCAGTGACATAAAGTGCCCCCATTTTGGATGAGGATCACCCAGGGACAGGTCCCAGAAACCCTGTTAAACCCATAGGTTGGGTTATTTTAGTGTCCCTGGCAACAGCCAAGGTGGCGCTTCAAAATAAGGAAAACTTGATCCCACATGGGGACGGTTTTTAAATATAACAGGCTGATGAATGGTCTAGTTTCTTTCTAAGCAATGGGAGACAAAGATGCTCCAAACGGCTGGTCAGAAAAGTGTTAAAAGGCCATTTATGGGCTGCAGAACCTAATTACCCTAGATTTAAATAGCACATTCTTAGAAGCATAACATGCCAAAGCAAACAAGTTTATTAAGGCCAATAGAGTTACTTCAAGAAAGCATATTTCTGTGATGCAGAACAAAATGTAATCATTTAAGTACTAACCAAAATTTTGCTGAGGCTGACATAATCAAACAACTCATCCCTGTAGAGCACACAAAGTTCCTCACAGAGCTCTATACCCTTCTCCCACATCTGAAACAGTTGAACACAGCAGACTGCACAATGATGGCAAGCTGTACATTCAAACATATCTGTGATATAACAATGCATTCAGCTAATGACCGGCACACTGTTTAATTCTTCATGAATTCATGCAACTTCAGCAGAAATGAAAGCTTTGTGTGAATTTAATAATGTCATGAGATCTGAGGTCTACAATTACAGCAATAAACAAGACAAAGCAATCATAAATTATAAGGTGACAATGAAATTATATCCATATGTCATGCAAAAACAAACAATTAAACAAAATCTGGTGCATTTATATAGCAGAATAATTAACGAAGTTCAGATACAAAACCCATGGTAAAGAAGTCCATGTCCTTATAATGAGGATCAGAATTCACAGAGTATTTGTGAGGCTGAGTAAATATGATGGATACATACCTGGGTCACAGCATCTGGATAGTTTGGATTTACCAGCATAGGAGCCAGCGGTTCATCGGACCACTGTGAAATGCACCAGCACAACAAATTAGGATGTCAATCACTTATTAACAAAAATTGTGTTCTTTAAGAATCTAAGCCAACATTTTCACAGAAGGTGATGCTTCTACAATAACATAATTAACTGAAGGCATAAGTGTGTTGTCAAAAAAAACAAATATACTTTGCACAACATCATAAGTACCATTTACAGCACAGAAATTAACACACAGACATACAACCTAAGGAAAATTAAAGCACGATCAGGACAGTCAATCATCACCATTAACAAGTGCCACATTTGTACTGATTTTTCAATACCCATTGCCCTTCATCACAATTCCTCTTTGTGTTGTTTATTCACAGGTAATTGTGTCTACCTTTTGTAAACCCCCCCCCCCACATCTTTAGGTAGCTGTGACTTTTTATATGACCATATAACCTTTTTATTTTCATCATAAATCACTTGTGCCATTAAGAGTCATGGGGAGGAACAATTTGTGATCAAATGCACGCTGGCTAGTTCTGGTTATTATCATGCTGTAAAGGCGTACAGAGTTTTTAATGTTGTCAATCCATTTTTTAAATGGCTATCCTCTGGTTCTGGTAGCTGATCTTCTGAGAAGTAGTGCCTGTGCTGCATTTTAACGAGATCATTATTCACTCGTCCTCAGGCATCTCAACTCACAAGTGGTGATTTTGTGTATATGGACTTTAGATAATGTTCATGTTTGGCACTGGTAGCTCAATTTTGGTATGAAGATGCTGTTTATAGTCTGTTGTTTTGGAGTCAAGGTTATGTTTGGATGTCCTAAAATTGGTGCCAGTGGTAAAAACTTATCTTATTCTGTATTATTTCCTCAATCCTATTTTTTTCCTGAATGTGGAAGAAGCTGATAAAAGATTGACAGGACAGAGATGTATCAGAGGGCAGGGCTGAAAGACTCAAGTCTAGAAATAGGGTAGCATGAAAAAGCAAATGAAAGGACGTGATGGTAAGACATAAGCGGAGGCACTCTGTATTATACCTTCATACTCTATCTGGGAGCCCCATGGAGATGTTTGCGAGATCTTACCATCTATTTTGTACCAAGAAAACAGAATTTTCTGGGCTATTCTAGGTAAGAGAGTATGTAATTATCAGTTACTGTGCACTCTATCAATGCTTTTCAGTCTCCCAAAATGCTTCCTGGTCTATCCTTATTCTAGACTACTTGTCAGAAAAATATTTCTTAGCTGGTGAATGTCCTACTTCAATCATTTGCTGGTTTTACTTCAATCTTGCTCTCAATGTTTGTTCGAATGTGTCATTCATGACTTCATTATTCATATACGGAATTGCTGGCATATGTAACACCACACAATATCAGTGGTGGGAAGGTTTTTTTTTTTAAAACAGGTCATGCAAAGGTCACAAGCTTGCTGTTAGTCCAACATGGACAAACCAATGGACAAATCACTGCTTATTCTGAACAACCTGCACATATCCTTTCAAACTGTTAACATGATAGCACCACTTATGCAAATCCACAATTTCCTCCACTCTGTGTGTGTGACGACATCAGACTTAGGACAGATTATCATGACAGAACAGTAGGTGAAGGCATAGGATGTAAGGACAAGATGTGCGACACAAGTACTTCTTAGACATCCAAGTGAGAGAGGGAAGAGAGAAGGAATGGGTATGTGAGAGAGAGAGAGAGGGAGGAGAGCTGGTGAATAAGCATGTCCTTTTATACACAACACATAACAGCACAAAGTCTGAGATGTGTAGACGTATGAACTTCTTACAATAAGTTCTCAAAACACATTTTTCCTTTTCCTGTGGATAACTAGTCAGCTTATTTTCGTTTGCGAGCCAATCTAGGCTGCATCTGTTTATCCAAAGACTGTCTACCTTTATTATCAAGGGGCAGTTGTCTGGATTTCTCATCTGGATTTGAACCCACATCCACCAAAGATACCACTTATATGACAATGTCCCGTGACTGAGGATTATATTGATTAACTAACAAAAATAGCTGTTTGGATGAAAAAAGCTAACTGATACTGTGAAACACAGACAAATATGATTCATTTGTTTGAAAACAATATTACTAGTTTGATGGAAACGATGAGACTCAACATACCTGTAGCAGCCTGGCGTACAGAATGAGTGTGTAGGCAGCCTCGGTGTAATTGTCACATCCCAAGTGCAAGTCACACAGTTTGTGCAGGTAACGAATGTACATCTCTTGTCTATTGATTTCATGGTAGAAGTCCTTGAAACAGATAAATTAGATGTTACATACACTCAATAGAAAATTAATTATATCCATTCATCTATATCAAGCACCCATTGTCAGTATATGTAACTTTGGCTATAAAAAACTAGATGTCATAGAAGATTATACTGCTCCATTAAACTTAATTGTGACTGAAACCTCACACAAGCTGCATAGTAGTCATTAACATGTACAACATGTTCACTTGTTAGGCTGTTTTTATTTTTACTGCTTTCTTCTATTTAATAGTACTAAAAGCAGAACAAAATATGCAAGAATTCAGTAAACTATACAATATAAACCATACAGAGTGTGTAAAATTAAATGAAGGCAACAATGATGACTACTGACTGACAAGGAAGATAAAACAGTCTAAATCAACTAAAAATGTGTTCCATCTTGGTTTAAAAAAAATTTTTTTTTTAAATGTAAACAGAAATAAGAATGAAATAATCACACTGAATTTCAAAACAAAGAAAATATTCCAACAAAGAAACAATTATTTTGATACTTCAAACTGAAAGTCTTTAGTCAGACAGTGGAATCCATGCTAGGGTTCTCAAATAGGAAAGTTCTCTCAAAGTGTCTTTTTGTTTACTGCAACTCTCAAGGTGTTTAAATTGTATAATTGAGCCAATCAACCTATGAAGCACATAACAGAGTTTACTCTAGAACTTTCTTCTACTTATACTGAGAGTAAAAACAAACAGAAAAAAAGCGAAGAAATAAAGAAACACTACCTATCAGTGTAATAAACTTCATAGAGAAATGTTTAATAAGAGTTAATAAAACCAACATTTGTGTGGTTTTCCACAAATCATAACTGACTACATTTATTATACAAAGGAACAGAAATGCATTTAACAAAGACAGCAATACAATCATAGGGCACAGCAATGTAGATCAAGTGTGTCCAATCACTGAAGATGACATGATAACTGACTCACCAGCAAGTTGACAATACAGCTCATACGATGTTCCCGAACTTCATCCTGCATGATGGTTCTATAGACAAGCAATCTCTCCAGTAAGTCATAGATGGTTTTCACAAATGTTAAGCCTTGATCACGAATCGAAACATTGCCTTCACACAAATGTTCCATGCTGTCCAACACGTAATATCACCATTAGAGACAAATCACAGCAAAATTAGAACATTTCAAATAGTACACCTTCACGAAGCAATGACAGTTACAAATAGTATACTTGCATGAAGGAATGACAGTTACACACAGTATACTTGTGAAAAACAATGACTGTTATAAATAGAATGCTTGTACCAAGCAATGACTTATAAATAGTATACTTGTACAAAGCAATGACAGTCTATGGCACAACACCAACGAACAAGCTAAAGTACACATTTAAGAGAAGATAGTTCTCCTGTGGCAAATGTGAGCTATTGAACATTTCACAATCCCTAAAGACTTTTGATATAGAACAATTCTTAGAGTACAATTGATCAAGAAGAAAAATACTGATATTCTACAAGATATGAGCACAGAAGAAAACTGACTACTGAACAGCATCACATAGTCACAACTCAGAAACTTCAAACATATTAAATAATACAGTGGTTAAGAAAGAGCAGTAAGGGATGTACAGCTCCTTGAAGGAGAGGCAGGAGTTGAAAATAATGAAGGTGGACACAGGATAAAGCAGATACCCAGGGTGTTTAAATACATCAGGTAAGAAAACTGGCAAGGAGCCAAGAGGCTTTCTGGTGAGTCACAATGGGTGGGATGTTCTGCAAAGGAACTGCTAAATGATTTGGATAATAAAAAATAAAAATAAAAATAAAAAGGATATGACTGATAAGTTATTCACTTTTTTTAAAAGACTGCCAGTCAAATTGTGCAGCCTCTGGCAACTGTTCTTGCGATTTTGTGCTGGCAACACTGTTTTAAAATTATGCATTTTATTTCCAAGTTCTCTTTCAGTGGCTCAGAGACTAGGAAGCCTCTGTTAGTGTATTTATTTTAAATCTTCTTTTGTTATCGGGAACTGGTCCTCTCTGTGTCATAATATGAACAACAACTGCATGTGTCATAATATGAACAACAACTGCATGTGTCATAATATGAACAACAACTGCATGTGTCATAATATGAACAACCAATCCTCATACAAAGCAACACACAAACAGAAAGGAAATTGAATGGAAATTGCCTTGAACTGGTCCTCTCTGTGTCATAATATGAACAACAACTGCATGTGTCATAATATGAACAACAACTGCATGTGTCATAATATGAACAACAACTGCATGTGTCATAATATGAACAACAACTGCATGTGTCATAATATGAACAACAACTGCATGTGTCATAATATGAACAACAACTGCATGTGTCATAATATGAACAACCAATCCTCATACAAAGCAACACACAAACAGAAAGGAAATTGAATGGAAATTGCCTTGAACTGGTCCTCTCTGTGTCATAATATGAACAACAACTGCATGTGTCATAATATGAACAACAACAACTGCATGTGTCATAATATGAACAACAACAACTGCATGTGTCATAATATGAACAACTGCATGTGTCATAATATGAACAACAACAACTGCATGTGTCATAATATGAACAACAACTGCATGTGTCATAATATGAACAACAACTGCATGTGTCATAATATGAACAACAACAACTGCATGTGTCATAATATGAACAACAACAACTGCATGTGTCATAATATGAACAACAACTGCATGTGTCATAATATGAACAACAACTGCATGTGTCATAATATGAACAACAACTGCATGTGTCATAATACGAACAACAACTGCATGTGTCATAATATGAACAACAACTGCATGTGTCATAATATGAACAACAACAACTGCATGTGTCATAATAAGAACAACAACTGCATGTGTCATAATATGAACAACAACTGCATGTGTCATAATATGAACAACCAATCCTCATACAAAGCAACACACAAACAGAAAGGCCAGTCTGCATGCTGGCTGTGAGAATGACACTTATAGTGGTTAGAAATGCAGGACTGCAGACATACAAACACATACATAAGTAAGTAAGTAGAGGACCCTTTTCACACCATGGCATACTGCACATACAATTCTAGACTCATATTTGTATAGACAATTGGCCATTGACAGCCGATGTGGTCAACATCATGTGGCCACCTTTACTTCCAAGAATATTCCCTAGTACTAATTTTAAGCCAGATCCAGTTTGGACCTAAAGTTATTCTTTTCTTCTTT
>CAJHNH020000432.1:17500-172500 GCA_905116865.2 Candidula unifasciata | reverse complement strand
AAGATTGTACAGTCCCCACAGTGTGCCTGTCAGACATGACCACAAACACCTGAGCATATTCTGCAGACCTGTCCATTCTACCAACAACTATGAAAAGAAACCTGGCCTCAACAGCAAAATGTGCAGAGCCAGCTATGGGGAACCTGCAGCTGATATTCGAGTTCTTAGAGGCAACCCACCTGATGGTCTGACCTGAGCATACCAAACTGAATGCAAAGTAGAAGAAGAAGATGAACCACATAATACTACGGTAAGAGGTAAAGAAATCTGCTCCATTAAGAAAAGAAAATATTTATAACATACTGATGAAGAAATAATTTAACAACATAAACATTTAAAACTAACTTCAGACATGTTGACTATTCAGAGCATGTCTCATTTTGTCAAGAATTTCCACTTACCTGCCTCAGGTATGAGAGTCATCTCTAAAATTGGTCCTACAAGCTGAGGGATGAACTTGATTTTGTTTGGTCCTAAAGAGAATAAATTCAATAAAATAGTATTAAGAGTAAACATCAAAATTAAGAATACAGATGGTGACAAATGATTTAATACATATTATATTAAACACATAATTATAGATGAGAGGAAGATCACTGTCACAGTCTCTACAAGATAATAATGTGTGCAAGAGAAACGTTAAAGACACAGGTACTGAGATGGGGCAGACCCCATCTCCACGTCCATGTTGTTGGAAGTGGTAGAAAGGACAAAGTAGAGGACTGCTGGGATTGGGTGAAGTGTGATGTGGCCTTGTACTACTATGTTTGCCAAAGGCCTAGGAAACCGGCCATAGATTTATTTTCCCTACAAAGAATATGATCTATATCATAAATTCCTAACCCTTTCTGTGTTTTGTGTGGCTATTATAAATAAAGTGTTTTAACTCTTCCCAAACCATGACTAATACATGGGTTAGATTTTCATTTACCAGTATGACTACAATGTTTAATTTAACAGTCACATTGGTGGCCCAGGTTACTGTGCATTTCTTAATTTTATTGCATGAATCAGTAAAAGTTAACTGAGGTAGAGGACAGAAGAATAAGACTGTCTTTCACTATCCAGGGTGATGATGGGCAATTAAATCTGGTTAGATATAAAAGGACTGATCAAATGTCATTAGACCATGGCAATGTTAAAGGATTATTTCTATTCCTGGAGCAGTAAAAGAGGAAGTGAAGAAGAAGAATGAAATGGATTCATGGAAACAGGATCCATAGATCATGATGTTTGCAGGAGAAAGATCGATTGGGGGAGGAGGAGGGGGGGGGGGGTTAGAAAACTAATAATTAAGGAGATCATGATTATAGAAAATACAGAGCATATGAGAAGGAGCAGAATAACATAACATATGATGCTAACAATGGCCCTAAAATCCCATGTACTTATTGGGAAAGATTTTTTAATGCAAGTTGGTCATGTCTGTCACATTCACCATCACCACAGCCTGTGACTCCCATGTATTCCTATGGTATAGTATATTAATATTTGTCTGGAAAGATGGAAAGGTGCCAACAGCTATACAATTATAAATTTGCTAACTAAAAACTGAAATGATGTTCTACGGTTATTTTTATTAAATAAAAACATTCAACAGTAAGCAACATATAAATTTTTATTAAAATACACTGGAGACTTCACTGACAATATACAAGCAGGTTTACTGTTGTCAGAAGGAAAAACTACAGAGATTAGATTACATGACAGTGGTCATCATCAATCAGCAAGTTCTTTAAAGAATGCCACTCTTATCATGCACACGTGAAAGTCTCTTTGTCTCTAGCCTATTCTCCTGTCTTATGTGCTTCCATAGCCAATGCATCTTGAACGTCCTGTACCCCCGGCCCCAGACTTGTTCTCCAGAAACTGTATCATTTATCATTTTTCCCAGGCCACCATGACATTAAACAGCCAAAATACCATAACTTTTGGGATAGAATGCTGTTAAGGGGCCAGTTCTCCTCAATGTTTATGATGAATATCAATATTTTTCTTTCTTGGTCATGGTTCTCTGAGAAAAGTTTTGCAACATATCAGTTCAAAAGCTCCAACTTTTGTTTTCAGTAATTTGGAATTCTGCCTTGGGAAAGATACATGATTTCACAATTTTTACTTTAACTAGTTTGCAGGTTATGTACCATAGGTTGTTAACATTGTTTCATCTCTGCATTAAATGAATAGCAAACTTTGTTTACTTCTGTTTGTGTGTGTCTTAGATTTAGTAATTCCGAAGTGACAATTACCATAGTGTGTTCCGATGAAATACTTTGTAAAGCAAAGAATTTTTTGGCAGATGAGTACAGCGTGTTCTGTGTGCTATCCAAAAATTCATTGAGTGGTTAGAACATTTGCTGCTCTACCGGATCAATGAACATCTCTTGAAGGGATATCTTATCATAAGCACACATGGCAACTACCCTTGTATCTCTTGTCATGTTCCCACAGGCTTGTATAATTCATAGCCTAGAATGTGTGAGGTTTTCTTTCCTTACAGAGATCCCAAATAAAGAATTTATGACTGGTACCAATATATATATATATACAAATATACATGTCAGCTAATTTGAAATTCAGAAAACTATTTTACCTAATTTGAACCACATTGAACGAATTTCAAAGCCAGTTTCTCGTCTCATATCTTTGTATCTGTAGAAAAGAAAGGAAACCATCAATTACCACAGCAGTTCACTAATAATAAATGACCATGACAACATATTACACAAAAGATAAATAATACTCCAAGTGTGATGTTCTTACCTGGAAATAATTTTATTTCTCTTGGACTGCGAGAAGTTGTCCAGCTGAAGACTGTCTTGTGTCAGGAAGGCAATGGCACAGTGGAAAAAGTTGTTCCATAGCTACATAAAAAAAAAAAAAACGTATTTCTTTCGACTGAGTCTCATGAACAGTTTATGTGAAATTGGTTTAACAGTATGTTGAGTCGATGTGTTTCTAGTCACACTGCACAAATATATAACAAGATAACTTTTATTTAACAAGTTTTGAACTAACCCTGTCTAATGCCTACAATTACTTTAAGCAGATCTGACTAGTCACACATAATAAAGAGATGAACAACTATATATGCACAAACAATGTATATAAGGCAGCTTATCTTATGACCTCCATAGTTTAAAAAAAACAACACACATGAGGCTAAGCGGGTCACACAAACACAATCTACATTTTGAAAATCTATCTGTTTATTTTAGTAATCATACAGGTCTCATCCACTTATGAATAAATGAGCATCCCTTCTCACTTGCCTGTAATGTTGCTCCCAAACAAACAATGTTTTCTGTAGTGACCACCTTTGCTGCATAGAGGTAGGTACCACATTTCCCGCCATTCATTCAATCCAGATAATCAGTGATCAGCACTTCAAACTAGACTGTTTAGAAGGCGTTTTTCTACAGAACTTCTGTTCACACTGAAGAGTGTATAGTTCAGGTAACTAAAAAAGACTTTTCTTCACACTGAGACTTATTAGGCATTTTGCCCCAGCCTCCATATTTGTATATACTAATCAGAACACAGTGAGTCATGTATACCATTGTTTACTAGCATGTCATCTTACCTGCTGCTCAAATGGTGTGGAGAAGCATTCATGAATGGTTGTTGCAAAGAATCTTAATGCTCTTAAGATGGTGCTGTGGAACAGTCAGAAATAATTAACTCATAGCTTGAGTCTGGTATCCTGGGAAGGAAAGACACTGGTTCATCACTGCATAAAGTTATGATCTAATGAATGTGATTTCTGTCATATTTCATACTGACACAAATGTAGATGACTGGACTGCATTTAAAATTTTACATTTACAAATATTGATGGTTCTAATGACCCCATACATATATGCACTCACACGAAGATAACTAAATAAGCTATTATTTTCCTTCTTTCATACATACCCAGCACACAAGCAGTTCAACTTTTCAAGAGTAACTACAGCATAACTTTGTTAACATAAACTCACTTAAGAAGAACACTTGGTTAATATAAACAAAATGTGGGTCTCAGCAGTGATGTATCAATGTGAATCCCCAGGAAAATTAACCTTAAAAAAAAAACACCATAAACTCTTGATTTTTGGGTTCTCTGCGATCTGTATTAATGTAATTTACATTCGGAACTAAAGGTGAAAGAAGTCAGATATTACCATTGGATACAAAATATTAAGCCTACACATACTCCAGGCCATAACATATGGGAATAGTATGGTGAATTCTCTTCCTCACTCCCTTATCATTTTGAAATTAATCCCATACAATTCCTAAAATTGCCTAGTTATCGTGTTGTATGAGAATCAACTGACCCCAGAGCTCTCCTGGTTGGGATAGATCCTGCCACTTGTGGGAACTGATACTGGAGAACTGTGTGAGTGCGCCAGTGCATGAACCACAATGGCTGGCTGGAACTAGCACAACTAATATATTATCAAGCTAACCTGAAGTACAAACTTTAGACAAATTGTAATTTTGTTGAAGTTTTCTTACCAGTTCTGGATCATGATCATCTCCAGCCAGTCTGAAGGGTAGACATTTCTGTGGACCATATCTTGAAACACACAGAGAATCTCCATGAGGAAGTCCATCAAATCAAAGCTGGTGGGGAAACTCTGGATGTAGGCTCGGTAATGGCTGTCTGTCATCTGCCGCAGGAGACTGATCATCACACTCACACAGTTGCCCTGAGTTAGATTCAACAGATGATTTGTTAAAAAAGGCATCAACACATTTTAAAATAACTGAAGACAATGAATTTGTTCTATTACATCAAAAACTTCTAACATAGCAAGCATCCACTATTGTTAAGTGATTTAATAGCTGGCATGGGTCCACAGTGTTAAAGCGTGTTAATATTTTTGTGTGTGAGGGTCTTTTCATGTGAAGATCCATGGCTGTCAATAATCTTCTCTCATTTCATACTTCTATCTTTCTTTTGTTACATGTTCCAGCTTTTTCTCTCCAGTGTTTGTGGTAAGTTGTCTTCATTTTTTAGCCTCTTTCGAAACATTTTAGGTTATATTTTAGATTTAGACTTGTGGATGCTGTCAACCCATTCTAATCAGAGTTTGCCAGTTTGGATGTTCTTAAACAAGCTCAATGAGTCTACCATTATCAATGCGTGAGCTGCTTTCTGCCCCGCCAGCCATGCAACTGCTCCTGTCACAGCTGTTATCTCCATCATCGATGCCAGAAGCAGCTGAACTGAATGCCTGACTTTCTTCTTTTGCTGTCTTCCCATTGACCCGTGCTGTGTATGCTGACTGAGACTGCACGGCATGAATCACTCAGGTATCTGCATAGATGTTGACATCACCTGGTCGAGTGTGATTGTGGATCCATTCAGCACCAAACCAATGGGCAAACTGGAATTGTAGATTACTATGTCTATGGAACTGTAAGAAATCTTCTGTAGAGCCACAAATCTGAGGAATTTTGTTCCTGTTGCTTATTTACTTTTTGTGCAGCAGTCACAGCCACATATTTAAAACTGGTTTAAAAAAATTTAAATTTGCTTGGTATGCTGTGATTTTTCAATTCATCTTCATCTAGGTCTCTCTTAACTTTATGTGTTTCAATTTTCATGTTTTACACTCTGGCTGCTGGTATCATTTGGTTTATTTGCATTCGGTGGCCAAATCATTTGTCTGTGGTTCTTAATGATTTTAACTTTAGGTACTGTTCCAGTATTCTTCCGATCTCTTGATTTCTCACACTATCTATTCTGGATGTGTTCGCAACCTTTCTGAAACATTTTATTTCACAGGTGGTTAGTTCTATTTACTGTTCTTAGGTTAATGTCTAAGTCTGACATGATAACCCAAAGTTAGAGATTACATATAATCTGTTACCTTTTAAATCTATTTTTGAGATAACCGGATGTTTCAAGCTCAGAATAAGTTGATATGTGATGTCGTTGACTTTTTGCTTCTATCTCTCTGTCTAATCTACCACTGTACGTAGAGATACTTCTGAAATATTTATTTTCTGCACTTGATTTAAACTTTAATCTTTTATTTTTATGTTAACCCTGTAACCTCAAGGCAGCCATTTTACTGAACATTTACAGGGTTTTGAAATCTTTGGGAAGTGGCTTGACCTGTGCAACTTTGTCTGTTAGCCATCGTTGGCAAACCCAGGAAATATCGCATGACATGGCAAAAGGTGTCTCTTGTAAAGGCGAGTATGAGTCTCATGGCTTCATTGTGTACTCGGTCCAGCCCATTAGGCATGTTTCAAGGAAGTTGCTTACTTGACTTAAACTGACCAGTCAATAAAGTCTGTAAAATAACTGATACTAGGTAAATATCTAATTGGCCATCTTTACTTCCCAGGACTTCTGTTGCTGGTAACAATTTAAGACTGGGTTTATCTTAGAGTTCCGAGAAACATTCACCAATTCCAGCCTCAATGGTAGCTTGAACATATGACCACAAGTCAAGTGTGCTAGCACAGCTCACAGATTGATTAGTAACTTGTGTCAACTACAATCATGTTCAGTTTTGCTTTTCGGTTCAACATTATGAAAATCTGTTTTGTCTGTTTTAACTTTAAACAGGTAATTTAACCATGCTGGTTTACACTAAAAATACTTTTTTTAAAAGTACATAAAAGTATACGGAACAATGAAGAAATAATAACACTAGTTTTTTACACTGCTACAGGCAAATAATATTCCTATGTGACAGCAAATTATGCTTATTAGGTTTCTGACATGTAAGTGTCTTGAAAGAATGTTCATAACGTTAGATAAAATAATACCTTCATAAATTACCATCAAAACAGAAGGTCTGATGTGGAAAAAAAAAAAGCAGAGCAGGCACAAAACAGTATTCAACAGAATATATAACAATCTTTTACTGATGATAGGTTACACACCAGTACAATTTAGAAGCAGAGGGTAAAGACTGCACCAACTCACAGTGATGAAAACAAATATAGTATCAGGTAACAGGGCTATGGGTGTTTATTCATGGCATAATATTGGTAACATTTGTCTAGATTATAGGGCGATCAAGACATAATCCATTTCAGGAAATAGTCTACAAAGTAAACTAATAAGTGGCTGATGACCACTCAGTGCAGAGTTAAACTAATAAGTGGCTGATGACCACTGAGTAAGGAGTTAAACTAATAAGGGGCTAATGACCACTGAGTGCAGAGTTAAACTAATAAGTGGCTGATGACCACTGAGTGAGGAGTTAAACTAATAAGGGGCTAATGACCACTGAGTGCAGAGTTAAACTAATAAGTGGCTGATGACCACTGAGTGCAGAGTTAAACTAATAAGTGGCTGATGACCACTGAGTGAGGAGTTAAACTAATAAGGGGCTAATGACCACTGAGTGCAGAGTTAAACTAATAAGGGGCTAATGACCACTGAGTGAGGAGTTAAACTAATAAGTGGCTGATGACCACTGAGTGAGGAGTTAAACTAATAAGGGGCTAATGACCACTGAGTGAGGAGTTAAACTAATAAGTGGCTGATGACCACTGAGTGAGGAGTTAAACTAATAAGTGGCTGATGACCACTGAGTGCAGAGTTAAACTAATAAGTGGCTGATGACCACTGAGTGCAGAGTTAAACTAATAAGTGGCTGATGACCACTGAGTGCAGAGTTAACTAATAAGTGGCTGATGACCACTGAGTGAGGAGTTAAACTAATAAGTGGCTGATGACCACTGAGTGCAGAGTTAAACTAATAAGTGGCTGATGACCACTGAGTGCAGAGTTAAACTAATAAGTGGCTGATGACCACTGAGTGAGGAGTTAAACTAATAAGTGGCTGATGACCACTGAGTGCAGAGTTAAACTAATAAGGGGTTGATGACTACTGAGTACAGAGTCACCTAAAAAACATGACACTAAGACCATATTCCTAATATGCCTAGAAATAGGGAAAGGGCCCTTTGTGTTTCCCTTTTAATGTACCTGTCAAGGCTGGTCAAAAAAAAAAAAGGTTATGGGTTAAACAAGACAAAGAAACAATAAGAAAAGGATAGAAATCAATAAATTACACTCAACAAGACAATTTTCAGAAAGCGAAACTGTAGCTGTTTTAAAGACAAAACTACAGATGCTTCAGTTTCACCTTTAACTACAGCAAAATGTTGGGGAAAATGTAGAACAAAAAAACAATAAATTGAAGAAAAAAAAAAGATGAAATCATCAAAAAATAAAACAACTGAAAAGCTACAAGTTTCTGAGAAGAACAAAATATGGGAGAATTAAAGATGAGATCTCTACAAATGAGATCTCTGGTTAATTCTAAGTATAATTTTATAAGTATTATACATCAAACTATAATTATAATAACATCTACACTCTAAAACAAATGTAATGGCTTCTTTGAACAAAAAAAAAAAAAAAAAAAGCAATGTTAGAATCAAACAGTAAATCTAAACCCAAAAAATCACTAACTAACAAAGAACAAGGGCAAAAAGTAATCTGTTCAGACAGAAATTAATGTGAGCAAGTTAATTCAGGTATAAACTGGTCAAAAGTTGCAGAATGATGATGACACTGATGATGATGATAAAAAACCTCAAATGCACAATGACAAAAAGAAGTTAACAATGTAAAAGGAAATACATTACGCAGGCAACAGTAAACTGTTCTGAAAGTGCTGAATGCAAACAATATCCTCTCAAAAATGGCTTGAGATCAAAGATAGTTCCAGATAATACCTGCAAAGTAGACGAGCCTGCTTCCTGACTTGCAGATCTGATGTCAATGACCAAACACGAGAACTCTAACTAACAGCATTATGTTTCACATACGTAAATCTAAATACACATTTTCACGTACACCTGTCATTAAACTACAAATCAATCTACAGACAGCTGTTTTATGCAGATGGTACAAAGAAATGATTTATTTATGACATTATAGGCACAAAATGCTTGCTTGCTTGTTGTACCCCACCAGGACATCACACAAGCGATAAACACCCATGGCACAAAGTGCCACCATGCGGATGAGGATCGACCATGGAGAGGTTCCAGAAACCCCTTTCAGCCATTATGGCAACAACTGTGGCCCAGCTATATTCAGGGCATGGCTTCAAATAGCGAAAAATTGCACCCCACAAGGGGATGACAGGGATACGATTAGAAGTAATAGGCACACAATGCAACTGATAAATTACAAGATACCCTATTCTGCATACGAGCAATAAAAAAAAAAAAAATAACATAACAGGAGTAAACTTGGAGAGTTCATATGTAACAACAAATATTTTAGTCATCATTATTATCATCATATGCCATGCTGGTAATAAGCGTAGGCTGTCATGTTTTGCCATCTTACACGATCACCAGTCTCTTGGACCGATCAGTTCAATGTTTTTGTCTTTTCTTAATCCATTTGACCCAGCTTTCCAGGTATATTTATCTCTTTGCCTTCATCTGGCTCTCTTTCCATTTGTCTTGCCAGTTATTACCAATTTCTTCTCATAACATATCCAAGAAACACTGACCGTCTATGTCATGTAATGTGAGTAGATCACAAATAAAAACTTGCTATATGAAATGTTAGTTTAGCCTCTTCAGAAAGTCACACAGACATCTCATGTAAAAATTGTAAAGAAGAGAATAAAGTCAGAGAACAATCAGGATAATAACAAACTGATATGAACAGAAACATCTCAGCATTCAAAAGTCCGAGTAAATGGCAGCAAGGAAAGAACATAAATATCAAACTTCAAGAGTCCACGACAATAAAAAGGATGAATACAAACCCTATACATTATATATCTAAGGATCATCAGGTCAAATGGTCAGAATGCTAGGCTCTCATTCAAAAGATCGAGGTTCAAATCCTTGGTGAGGACAAACAAATATATTTCTAATCTGTGCAGTTTATGGTAAAAGCACTAACTATGCAGTCTTAAAACTACTGACTTAAAATTATTCCTTTGCATAAATTCATATTAAAAAATGGTATAAGGGCGATAAAATAGTTTTATCCAGCATATGTGTGCATTTTTAGTACACCTCACTCTTATGTTATTATTAGTTCTAACAAATATGTAACTTTTGTTGTTGCAACCAAGGCCGTATTTGACCTATTCTATTTTGTTCTATCCTGAATCATTCAGATATGACACAATATTTGAATTCTTTGTTTATCAACCCTGATAGTTAACCAATGTAAGAACAGTAATATGTGCTTCTAGTCAGTCAAAGTCTGCAATGCGTCAGCGGTACTTACATTTGTTGATTCAAACGTTACTGAAACACTGGCTGGAGGCTGATGACCAAAGAATTGCTGCAAGACCAAGGCACAATACAGAACTATTTTTGCACATCATACCACTGCCTAGTCTACTTATTTATAAACATGCTCAAGTTTTAGAATGAAGGAAATTCTGATGCACAGAGGTTTAGTATATAGAAAACTTATTGAAATTTTACTTGTATATTGTAATAAGTATTAAATTTAAAACATTTAATATCAGAGTAAACTTTATTGTTGTATACTTTATTGCTAATACACTACATTATTTTAATTATAATAGTTTCAACAGGGTTTGTTCAACAAAAACAACTTTACTATCAACAATTACAATTTATGTCCTAACTCATTCTGTAAAACAAATGTAAAGTATACGTTTAAAAAAAAAATATTTTTATACAGAAATGGTATCATTTTTTAGCCTAATCTAGAAAACTAAGCTGAACTGTATATTTCTTATCAGACTAAAGTCTAGGGAAAAACTATGTGCAAGAAATATGCAAGATGCTTTATTTATATGGTTCAACACCTTGTGCTTACAATTGATGTTACTGCAAAGTCAGGAATACTGTTCAACTAATCAACAATCTTTGCATTTTCATTTGCAACAGACAATAATCCCAATGATTTGATAAAAATTTTATATTTCCTATTTTCTGGTTGGAACAGAGACATCAACATATTTTAGTATTCAGTAGTAAAGAACTTTAGCTGTAGACACGAAAACAATTGTTAGCAATGAGCCCTCATTGTCTACCAGGACACTGAAAGACCCCAATGAGATATGAGGCACTAAAATTATGGACAGTTCTTTACTATAAAGTTAATGTATATAGCCAATTACAAAAGCTCAGTCACTGTTTCGTTTTATGAGAACAGGAACCTTCTGGAGTATGAAAACAAAGATGACATTTTTTCAGCGCTGTACTCAAAATCTACTTCTGAGGGTTTGTATGCACATGTGTTCAGTTATACAGAGAAAGAGACAAAAAAGGTTATTTGATCTTACTGTAACTTATCCCCTCCTCTATCCCCCCTTTTTAATCTCCCAAATGAAGCATAGGCCATCAACCAACTTATGCAAAGTTCTTACATCCTTTATTGTGTCTTCAAGCTCTCTCCATGTCTTTTCTCCATATTATTTAAATATCTGTAATTCTTGTCTCTATTTTCTGCAGGTATATTTGCTTTCTTTGTGAATTCACATGCTATATTCTCATATACACTTGTATCTGACATAACTTGTACAAAATCCTCGTGTGAGAAAAACAGCACCAATTTTAGCAGATTTTCAGAGGCTCTACATGAACAGCTCGCTCTCCTACGAGATACGCCTGGCCAAATCAGAGAGATGACACCAAGAGGAGACACCAGATAAGAAGAGGAAAGAAATGAACAGCTAACTACGGTGCAGGACGAGCGGTCGGAACTGGATGGAAGCATCAAGCCCAGAAATGGTGCAATACTAGAATTTAGTCACGAAAGTGACACAAATAACCCAGACCACAAATATAGGCAGAGACTGTTAGCAGCCTTGGCTAGCTAGCAGCAGTCTGAAAGTGGTCGATCTTTTTTAATTTTTTTTTTCAAAAGGATTTGGACTTGGACTTGGTCCTACATGTGGTTGGTGGTTTTCTCTTTTAAAATCAATTTGTACAGGAGGATTCTGGCAGTCTGAACCTCTTCGTCTGACTAATTACAAGTCAGACTATTTTCATTTTCAACCCTAAAACATGAGCACAGTCAAGCTGAATCTGCCTAAGTTTATTAATGTTTGCCTATAACTCAGTGCCATTCATTGAAAAAAACTAAGAAAATCATTTTAATATGCTCTCTAAGAAACTGCTCTAGAGTACGAGCTTATTGCAATAGATACCCACTGTCAAAATGTTTCTCAGCCTCTATTATTCATTATGTCTTTTAAAACTGATAACTAAAGGACCCTTTTCCATGTCTGCATTAGGAAAACAGTGCTAAATCTATACTGTATAGATGCTGGCCTGAAAACTGATGATAAAGTTAAAAGAAAAAAGCCCACAGATGTTTCACTTGCAAGAAAAACTAATGAAGTGTATAAATTATAAATAAGTTTTGTTTATGTTACTTTATTGAGCTTACCACATATTAGTAGTGATATATTCAAGTTTACAGGCCCTTAGCCTTGGCTGGCCTAGAAGGAAAGCTCTGACAGGTGGACAGATAGCGCACTGCTCTTCTGATCCAGCAGCTTCTTCAGCCTGCTATGTTCTAAACTTAGTGGTGCTACCTTTTCACTGGAGTGAACAAGGCAGGTCGAGAGAAATCATGATGCATGTGCAACATATGGTCTCTACAATACTGCACAGGCTTTGTTCTATGAAGAGAAGGAATGACATCCCTGAACTAAATTGGTCTCAGAAACAAATCGAGAGGCAGCGGTTATGGGTTAGAAGTCCTTGTCAACTGGCGTAAATGAGGGCACCACAGGTTGTCCCTGATGGTGGAAGACCTTTTCTAATGTCACTGATCAGCTACCACCCAGATCAAGCTGGGCAGCCCCCAGCCAAAAAGGTGTTGATCCGCCACAGCCTGTGTGCTTCAATGGGAGCTTTGAGCTAGGACAAAATCCGAATCACAGGCTGTAAAAATCAATGCACCAGTCAATACAAAGATACATAACTTCAAGCTTCAGCTTGTGTCATGGAATGTCAGGACCATGTGTCCTGGGCTTTTTCACTGACTTGGTAAACATTAGTGATGTAAGAAAAACAGCTATCACTGATGAAGAACTCAATAAACTTGACATAGATATTGCTGGAGCACAGGGAACAAGCCTGTCGGAGATTGGGTCCATCAGAGAAATTAATTATACATTCTTCTGGAAAGGCAGAGGCCAGGAAGAAATCCAGAAGTAAGCAGTGGAATTTGCAGTAAAGAATTCACTTTTGGGATCAGCTGAGAGTCCAGCTGGAGGAAATGACAGAATATTATCCCTATGATTGTCTACCTCAAGTGGTTTTATCACTGCATATGCACCCACTCTAAGGTCAACTCTTTTTTTTTGAGGAACTGGATAATGCAGTGAAAAAAATTACTAAATCTAACCGGATCTACATATTTGGTGATTTTTATGCTCGCGTAGGGTCTGACTCAAATTCATGGCCAGTTTGGAAAAATATAATTTTGGTCACAGGAATGAAAATGCGCAAAGACTATTGAAATTCTGCACTAGAAGTGACTTGTGCATCATAAACTCCTTTTTCAAAACTAAAGACCACCATAAGGTGTCATGGAAACATCCAAGATGTGGCCACTGGCACCAACTGTACCTTATTCTCACAAGGGGACTGCATCTGAACTATTTATCACTAACTCGCAGCTACCACAGTGCTGACTGTGATACTGACCTTTCCCTAGTTGTTAAAAGAGTTTGATGAAACCAAAGAGAATTTTCACTTCAAGAAACAAATACATCCCAAGGTTAAATATTTCTAAAACCAAAGACCCTGAAAAGAGTTCCAATAACAGCTCAAAGATGCTTTAATTGACGATATTTAGGATAACTCTACAGCAAGTTTAAAATGAGATGCAATTAAGGAGACAAAAACAGCTGCGCCAGTCTATGGGATTAGAGAACACAGAAGTAAGGGCTGGTTTAAAGCAAATAGCCAGACACTTCAACCCCTAATTTAAAGCAAGAAGTTAATACTCCTCAGAATCAAGGAAAAAACAATAAGAAACACTCTCAGGGAATAAAGAGAAGCTGGAAGTCATTTGCAAAAGATTAGCTAGACAGTGTGCCAATGACTGCTGGATCCAGTTATGTGAAAGCATTCAAAAAGAAGTAGTGGTAATGTTAGAAACATGTATGAGGGGATAAAGAAAGCCCAACTATTAAAAAGTGCACCAATAAAGAGTTTGAATGGAGAGATTATTAATGACAAGAAGAAGCAGCTTAAAGAGATGCGTAGAACATTATCTTGACTATCTGGATGCATTTCCAACAGTTGTAAAAGTCAGGAATGCTACTGATGAACTGGCTTCGGGCAGGCCCCAGGCAGAGATGGAATTTATATTGAGATCATCAGGAGTGGGAAAGACATTCTAACCCCACAAATTTATCAGCTAATTATATTCCACTGGCGTGAGGGACAGGCTCCACAAGATTTCAAAGATTCAAGCATCACAACTATGTACAAGAACAAGTTGATTGGAGTGACTGCAGTAACTACAAGAGAATATCACTGCTGTGCACTGTTGGAAAAGTACTTGTGAGAATTGTTCTGCGAATATTCCAGATTCTAGGATACCAAATTTACCCAGAGACACAGCGCGGCTTTCGTGGGAACCGGTCTATCACTGATACAATATTTTCATTACAATAGAAGCAGGAAACATGCCTTGAACAAAATAAACCACTGTATAGTGCTTTAATTGATCTTACCAAAACATTTGATTTGGTTAGTTGAAAAGATCTGTTCAGCACACTGGAAAAGACTGGATGTCCACTTACCCTAAAGAGCATTATTGAGTTGTCCCACACAGGTATGACAGGTACAATCAACTTTGATGGCATAACTTTGGAGGAGTTTGCAATCAATAAAGGAGTGAAGTAGGGATGTGTACTTGCTCCTACCCTCTTTGGATATATACTTCTCACTTTTTTTTGCCTTTTGAGTTCAGGAGAGTGGTATATCCATTCCATTCTCAATTGGATGGCAGCCTTTACAATGTTCGTTAGTTGAAGGCTAAAACCAGGATAAGAAAGCTACTTATCAGAGAGCTGCTGTTTGCAGATGATGCAGCAATAACCACCCACTCGGAGCTGCAATATTTACTATCTGCCTTTGCTGATGCATGCGTTGAATTTGGATTAAAAGTCAGCAAAAAGAGGACAAAATGTTATGGTGCAAGGTATTAATGATAGACCTGCAGTCTACATTGACGGTGAAAAGCTGGAGACAGTTGATCCACAGTGAATACAAATTTATCATTGGACCAAGAAATTAACATCAGGATAGGTAAAGCAGCAACAACAATGAGCAGATTAACAGAAAGAGTTTAAGACAACAGAAAGCTCATGATTACAACCAAATCTACTGTCTATCAGGCTTGTGTTCTCAGCACTCTGCTTTATGGCAGTGAAACGTGGTCAACGTATTATTCGCATCAGGATAAACAGCAAAAAAGCTTTTACAAGAAGAATACTTGCCATTAAGTGGCAGGACAAAATAACATACAATGAGGTATTGGAAAGAGGAGGTATTGGATGGGGCAGGTATTACAACAGTCTTCTCAATGCTCAGTCTAGGAAGGCTCAGGTGGCAGGGTCCCACCTGGAGCATGGAGGATGGCAGAGTCCCTAAGGACATCCTCTATGATCAATTAAAGATGGGTAGAAGATGCTGAGGCCGACCTCTACGATCATATAAAGATATGTGGAAATGGGACATGAATGATACAAGTACTGAGGTGGACTTGCAGGAACAAAATGCCATGGACGGGTTGTGTAGAAGGGGCACACCAGGAACCAAATAAGAATGAAGGAAGAAATATTGGCAGAAAGGATGAGAGCTGAGCATCTCAGATGAAACACACTAAATGCAAATGTTGACAACGGCCCTGAAATTCCATGCTATAATTGTGGAATATTTTTGTTAGCGCAGGTGGGTCTCGCTAGTCACACTTGCCATCGCATGGGCTGAGAGTACCATGACTCCTCATAGCACAATATAACACTGTCATCTCACAAGACGGAAAGGTACCAATGGAATTAACAATTTATTGTTATTTCACTACCAAGACACTCACAGATGAGCTTTGTGGTAGGAACATAACTCGTACAATTAATCAATGCTTCAAGGCATGTGTAATTCAGTCTCTGACAGCAACAGCTTAGTGTGCAGTTCATTTTGGCAGAGCTGTTTTTACTAACAGAAGAAAAGGCATTAAGGGAATGAGTCATTTGCACCTTCAAATACACAGTTGCTTCAGGTATGGCTGCTTAATGGTGGTCCAAGAAAGAATCAACTCTGATTCTAAATCTGTTACTGCCCTATAGGATATATGTAAATAGGATGGTTTTGGCAGCAAATCATGAGAGGAAAAAAAAAGAGACTAAGTCTCCAAGGCAGTCAAGTGGTTGATCACAACACTATTCTGGCACAACCTGTGACACTGAAACGAAACTATTGTCAATCCTTTAAATCTGTCACAGGGAAGAACATGCTAAATAGGCAGCTTGTTATTCAAACAGATGTGCCTAAGCCTGTGTCTGGAGAAGACTGGAGAAGACACACCAGCTGAATCACTGATGCTGATATAACATCAGCAATAACCTGACAACAGGTGTCACCTCTGGCACCGGGAGATATCTCAGTCGAAAGCAAGCACATAATATTATGGCAACTAAAATTATCTGGCTCTCTTTCAGTTAATTAAGCACAGAATATTGAAGGGCATTAAAGGGAAGTACAGTATAAAATGTGTTGACTAGACAGACTTTTCGTAAAACTAAAAATAAATTCACATATTTAACCTTCTTACATTTTTCATTCAAACATACAATGATATAATGAAAGAGACAAAATATGCAACGTTTATATTTTTTAACATGCCAGTTGGTGAGAAACAAATGTTTAATGTGGTCTTCATTAAAGTTCAAGTGCTATGTGCCATTCAATAAAGAATAATATTTCACCAGAAAAAAATATTGATGTTTCCATATGTTTCTTGCAGGTGAGTGCATTATGTGTGTTTGACTTGACATGCATTTACTGATGGCCTACTACTTTCTCTAGACAAACTTCACATCAGGTCAGAAACAATTCTGTCTCATGGGTACTCTTTGTTAATTCCCAGCTTCTGGTGAAGGTACCTTCTGTTTTTCACCTCAAGCTAAACACGCAAGTCATTACGAAGAATATGGAGAGGAATTTATGATATTATTAGAACTAATAATGTCTGTAAAACATCTAGCTATGGGATGTGAATGTGATAACTTTCAAACTTGAGGCAGATATGATGAAAGAGATTGCTTAACACCATTTTACACACGAAGTTAGGCACGCACACACATACACTAAAATATATAAGAAAAGTAAACTGAATAACTGGAAGTAAGATTTACAGCTTATAAAAATTGATTATATGTGCTAGGATTACAAAAATGAGAAGCTGAACTCTTTCACTAAGATTCTAGGCAGTAGTCTGAATACTGAAAACAGCGATACAACTCTAGAATATGGCAGCAAATATCAGGTGGACACCAAATGTACATATTTATGCTGTTACCTTCAGATGTGGCTTCTCCTTGACTCACATTACAAAACAAATAGAAATAATCAAAAGTCAGTGAAACATTTCTGTCAGAACTACAATCTTTTACTACCTTTTTCTCTTCTAACCACCCCTCACCCCCACAACCTTATTTTCTCTCTCTTTATTACATATACATACATAATTATAGTCTACATTATTTGAACATTGCAAGTCTCCACTCAAACATTTTCAGAGTTTGTTGCCAATATCTGACAGGTGATGTACAAAAGACAATTATTTAGCTGCAATATTTATGCCAGCAGTGCTAAATGTAAACCCTCACAGCTACTAATGAGAGGGAAATCATAAAAAAACACAGGTAAAATGACTGAAAAGAGTTGCCAGAGTGGAAAGAAGGGGTACAATTAAAAATGAGTGATGTTCAACTCCACCAAGACCACACAACAATGGACTAACACCAAGTGACATAAAGTTTGGATGAGAATCCCCTCGGACGCAAGTTTCAGCAACCCTGTTCAACCGTTTAGGTTTTTTAAGGCCACTAACGACAGCCGGGGTGAAGCTTTAAATTAAAAATAAAATCAAAAGAAGATTCAGGCTAAAGCCAGTCATTAAAGAACACAGAAAATGGTTTGGTTATCTGTCGAAAATGCCCTGGTATAAACTACCTAAGAGATCCACATAGAAGAAACATAATGAGCACAGAGCAAGAGAAATACTACACCAACTATGGAAAGATGGTATCAAGAACAACTTCAGACAAATAAAGGCCTACTTTCAAATGCTTGAAAGATCACATAGAAGACCATTACTTTACTGTTCCAAGCTGACATTTTGCTCTTGTTATGCCCCCTATTCTGGTGGAAGACCAATGAATTAAACCAAAAAATGCTCCAAACTGGTGCCGAGGCTCAAAAGAGGCAACATGTTTTTTTTTCTCTCCTTTTTATCAGCTCTACCCAGTGTAGAGTTTTTGTAATTTCTGAACAATAAGACAAAGTGTATGAAAATACTCAGCTATTAGAATACACTAATTACTACGAAATAAATATAAAAAAAAAAAAAAAACACTAACAAATATTAAAATGATTCACAAAGAAGGATGAAGCATAGATAGCAAGACCCTTAGAAGTAACTAAACAAAAAACGATTTGTAAAAGTCCCATTCAAATCAACAACTGAACAAACACAACTAATATTTACCCACAAAATCATAATAAAATGGTAAAAAGTGAATTGTTCTACTATGTTACAATCACGGTTCAATGAAAATGCAATGTGAAGGCATTCACCATCAATGACAACTATCACAATGTATGACATGCACAGGCAATCATGCCCAGTGACATGCACAGGCACTCATTCCTCATGTCATGCAGAGATGGCATGTTTCTCACACTTGGAAATGAATCAGTAAATAAATGGTGCAATTACAATAAGTGATATAAAGAACATGGCAGCACTCTGACTGCAGCATGCACCAATATCTTTTATCACAACAACTGTGATATTTTGAATTATTTTTCTGTCAGCAATTTTTGTAATATACAGATACATCCAAATGGAAATAGGCAGCTTTTCTTCCTATTAAAGATCATCAAATATTCTATCCAAGCTGAGCTGTATGCAACCTGGTAACAAGATGATTTATTTAGCACTTTATTTTTCAAAAATATTTTCAGAGACTCAAGGGCTGACAGTTAATTTTGATTCTAGTCTAAGAGTTGTGACAAATATATCTGTTTTATCCAACAATTTATTACGATCATTCACAATATTTCTGTCTAAACATTCTTTGTTAATGTACCATTATTCAATTCTTTATGGTGAATAAACACCCAATTTGTTAACAAGAGCAAGCAGAACAATGCATAACAGGCACAGACGATCAGAGCTATGCACGGCTGCTTGTGACTTCAACCGAATGCATGAGAGTGCAAGGCAGGTGCTGTGTGATCCTTGCTTTACCTGCAGCCTACGACTTTTGTTTTTGATGGTTTGCTGTTAGGGTGGGTAAGTTCAACACAAAAGCAAACAACTAGATCAGATCAAATACACATATTTGGTCAATAATTCATAACATCTGTAGTTGTAACCGGAATTAGTATCTATAAATAACAAAAATTGTCACATTAAAGATAGAATAAAAAACAAACAGTTGAAGTAAGGTGTTCTTTTGGGAGGCAAAAAAAAAAAAAAATAACCAAAGATTAAATAATTATGTCTTGAAATAGACATGGTGGCATAGTGGTAAGTGCATCTGCCTGTTGAGACAGTGGTCCGAGGTCAATCATCTGAGGTGGCAAGAACAGTTCAGAGCAATATGGCTCTGGGATCGGTCAAGCACATACAAATGGGTAGCAGAGTTCTCACATTTTCTGGACAGGAAAGACCATGAGAAAAAGAACTGGCCACCCCAACTTAATCATGGTCTAGGATGCAGGAAGGCCCAATATTTTACACTCCAGTGACAGTATCTGCTATGGGATTACATTTAAAGGAGAGGGTGGGGATTCCCATGGTAAACTGGTTATGCCATTTGTCTCATGATATAAAGGTTGATGGTTCGTTTCACAGCTGTGTTATTCAGTTCCAGGTGCAATTTAAATGGAGGCTGCCGGAAATTACTGCCAGTGGTGTGTGCGTGCTTTGTTTGATGCTCAGTACAGGTGGCTAGCCGTATGGGATTAAACCCGGTGCAATACACCCGATCATTATTTTTTAACCTTTCATATTTTATCTTTATAGATAGCTACTAGAGCAGGGCCATTCAACTGGCGGCCTGCGGAGGCCTTGCAAGTGGCCCCTGGATCATTGCCAAGTGTATTGTATTAATGATCTTTCTATAGTGAGATTCGGGCAAGGGATAGAAACATGCACATGGGAAAATTACATAACAGGCACATTTTAGTAAAAGAAAAATATCAAGCTAACTAAATGTCAATGCACCAGCACAGTCAACAAAGACTGAAATTACTGCTACCACCAGTAGACGACATTACACAATAACATGTGTACTATATATATATTTCAGCTTTCCAACTGCTGTGACTCTCATAAACACAGAAATGATACTGTATACTCACATTTGTCTATACTTGACAATACTGTTTTTCAACAGATTTATTTATGGATATGTTTAAAGAACATTTTGTACATAAATCATAATGATTTCAAAACCTACAGTTCACCCCACTACAACTAAAGTGATTTATTAGTAATATATGTCTCATCTAGGTACTGGATAAAAATGTGAAGAAGATGTTAACGTAACCTTATCATACACATCAGGCTCAAACAAGTGCATATTTCAATTAAATCAGTAGATGCAAGTACAGTGAAGTGCAGATTGATTTCAACAAAAGAATTATATTTTTCTGGAAAAAGTTCAACAAATTCTACGTTTTCTTTTATTGCTCAGAATTAAAGTCTCAAGAATATAATTGTTCCGAACTAAATGATTTTTCCTGTGTAATCATAAATATTCAACCATATGTCTGACTCTGTTTTTATGAAAACTGTACTGCTGCAACATGGTCAACATTTGCGGCTACATTATAGTGCGAGGGTTCCATTGAACTGCTGAACCATACAATGAGAGAAATGGTTAATGAGCATGTTTCTTCAACTGAAACTATTATCTCATTGTTCTTTAACATACATAACTCACTTTCAAACACAAAATGAATGCTGGTTTAAAATGTGCAGGTATAACTGTGACCAGTAGAGTTGAAGCTGCATGAACAAGTTCAATGAATATAATCCCTAGGTTACTCCCACTGAACTAAACATGTCTTCTAAAAGAGGTAGCAATTATGAATAAACATGTTTGCAGATATTAACAACCTGTGCTCTAGTAACAGTGAACACATATTCATAACAGCCATCTGTTAGCACAACTATTTTACATTAATAGTAGCAGACTTATGCAGGGTTAAGTTTCAACACATTCAGAAAAAAAAAAGATCAGAGATCAGAAACAAGTGCTCTGAAAAGTGCATGTTATCCAAACAGATTTAATTAACAGTCACATAACAAATATTTTAAATAAATATACAGAATGATAAGACGAAACGAACACAACTCACCACTTGTTTTGATGACTGATCCATTTTAATGACTGCCTGAATGACTGTTCGTAAAATCTTCTCCATGAGAATAGCAATATCCAGATCTCTGGAATCCTACAAAATTGAAACATTTCTACTGAAAACTGACACTAATGCTAAAACACTGCTAAAACACCCAAGCATCACTATGGCACTAAAACGACAACTGATAAATTGCATGTTTATACCAACCCTCTGCTACCAATGCCAAACCTGGTCCCTAACAAGAGCACAGGAGAAAAAGATCACGACGTGCGAAATGAGATGCTTACGTAAGGCTGCCAATGTCACAAGGAGAGACAGAGTTCAAAACGAGAACATTAGAGCAATTGTAGGAACCACACCATGCCAGCAATACATAAAGAAGCAACAAATAGAGTGGTTTGGCCACTTGATGCGAATGCAAACCGACCAACTGCCTCTACGAGCATACAACGAACAGCACTACTGTCCTAGAGCAAGAGGCAGACCGAGAAAACGATAGATAGACTATATATCAGAGATCCTGAGGCAACACGGACTAACAACAACACGTGCAACACACCTGGCCCAGGATAGAAAACTGCGACTCCCCACTACGCTGTGAGGCAATTGTGAACAAGACAAGACAAGACAGACTGACACTAAAGTACAGTGACACCTGTTTTCCATAGTGTCTTTGTTGAATTCATTCTCATATTGCACTCTCAAATAAACGTAGCTATCATGAGTAATCGTCTTAGTGTTTTTATATCACTTTACAGTTTTTGTTTCACTGTAACTGATAATGCTTTTTTGGTCATCCATCATGTTTGTTTTGTTTTTACAGTAATTTTGTTTCACTGTAATTTTTTTTTTTTTGCAGATACATTATAGTTGGTTACGCTGTTGTGCAGTCTCAGATTCTCTCATCACATTACAGTTTTTTGTTGTTGATTACACTATAGTTGATAAAGTAGATACACACACATATATATATATTTATATATATATATATATATATATATATAGCATATATATATATAATATATATATAATATATATACTATATATATATATATATATATAGAATATATATATATATATATATATTATCTATATAATATCTATATATAATATATGTATATATATATCTCAAAATCAATGTTTGTGTGTTTGTTTGGTCTCTATAGACTCGGAAACTACTGAATCCGATTTAGCTGAAATTTTCAGGATATGTTTTGTTGTGATACCGGATTTTGAACACCATCGTGGTTTGAAATTCAACCTGTCACTGTTAGAGATAGGTGACCCACAATTTATGCCAAAATATACGCAACTAATATTTATAACTTTAGTGATTCTAATTATAGCTACGTTAGTTATTGCGCATAGCGCCGTATTTACCATTCGCCGGCGAGTTACGTGTGCAGCCACACGCTTTCTCTAATACTAATACATAGAGTAGGTCGTGTACAGCAAACAAGACTATCTCTATATTTGCCACAATAAACCATATTAAAACACGATTTCTATTTTCTGTTTTTTTTTTCAAACAACCTTCGATGGAAAGGGGGGGGGGGGGTCAGGGGGCACCAAGGACTATCTTGACTCGGCGCAGACAGTGACTGCGACATTAACTTCATTAACGTGTTAGACACATACGATTTCTATTTCATCAATATATCTGGAGTATCTTGTCTACGTCGTGACACAGTAGTAGGGACTCACACATGTCTAATAGTTGAGTTCTCTTTTCGTTGTTCCGATTAAGTGGCTGGCTGGTCACATGGTTAGAACACTGGGTTCATGTGCGGTAGGACCTGGGTTCGAATCCGCAGCCGTTAAATTTTTTTTTTACCCCGGACTAAAATAAATATCCTCATCTGCTCTGTCGTGGTGACAGCACTAGCCATGTTGCCTTATATATAAAAAAAAAAAAAAAAGTAAATGGGTAAAACCAATTGATATTAAATTTGACCATTTCGCATACTTATGATTGCATTGTTAAACTTTCCGATTGCACGGTTACGCTGAAATTTTATAGACTTTCATTAGCTATGTCATCTGTGTTGAATTTTTAAGCTGTGCTGTTTACAATGGCGTTCATTTCCTAATTATGTGTTTTTTTTCCTGTGTTCGTTTTGCTTTTCAAGTGGTTTTTTTTCTCCCAAACTACTTCAATGAGGGAAAGAGTTGTCGGTGAATTTGGGGGGAGGGGGGGGGGGAACTATTTACTGAGAGAGCTTTAAGTCACGTGAAACCGCCGCCGGTAAGGTTATGGCGTTTCTTCTGTCGGCAAGTGAAATCATCCTAACCTGACCAGTCCTGTGGCGACAGCACTAGCCATGCGGAACCAAATCTTTTCTGGCTCACGACTCTCTGTCTACTCCGATGGGTAACACAGATAGCAGTGACATTATTTTTAGTAGTTGTACTGGTACTTGACGGATGATGTGGTAAATATTACACTAGCCCTATTCACTACCTTTTACAATTCATGCTCCACTATTTTAGTCCAGATGGACAGGGAAAAAATGTCAATGTCAGTTACAGCAACAACAAAATATCGCCAGTTAGTGATTTTCCAAATCCTTCGAAGAGGGAGAGAGCAGTAGTCGGTGGAAGAGGGGGAGAGGGGTAATGACTTAAATTTAAGAGAAATTAAAGAGCTTTTACACTTGATTTTCAAGTTCTCATTACCTAATTTGTTTATATTTTACTAAACGCTACCTCCGCTTTTCTATTTTTTACGACTTACTTTGTTATTCACAAGTACAGTTGTAGCTTTACTTCCGTCTCCTATATAAATACAAACAGCTTTAGCATGTGTTAACCAAATAACTTTTGTTACCGTTGCTAATAGCACCATTTAAACGACCACTAATATAAAGACACAATTATATGGTGC
The DNA here is from genome assembly GCA_905116865.2 of Candidula unifasciata. Classification (NCBI taxonomy): domain Eukaryota; kingdom Metazoa; phylum Mollusca; class Gastropoda; order Stylommatophora; family Geomitridae; genus Candidula; species Candidula unifasciata. The sequence continues at coordinate 148,019 of CAJHNH020000432.1, read as the reverse complement.
GTGTTCTAAAGTTGGAAAACCCAGACTATTTTATATATAAAAATATCATGTGTTTGTGTTTGCCCCTTTAGACTCGGAAACTACTGAACCGATTTAGCTGAAATTTTCAGGATATGTTTGGTATGTGATACCGGATTTTGAACCATCGTTGTTTGAAATCCAACCTGTCACTGTTAGAGATAGGTGACCACAATTTATGCCATAATATTTGCAACTAATATTTATAACTTTAGTGATTTCTAATTATAGCCACGTTAGTAATTGCGCATGCGCCGCCGCAGTCAGAACGCAAGGTTTCTGCCATCGCCGGCGAATTACGTGCAGCCAACGCCTAATACATAGAGTAGGTAGAGAGGTACCGCAAACAAGATTATCTCTATATTTGCCACAATAAACATATTAAACATGATTCTATTTTCTTTTTTTTTTTCAAACAACCTTCGTGGGGAAAGGGGGGGGGGGGGGAGGCAATCAAGGACTATCTCGACGTCGGCGCAGACATTGACTGCGTCATTAACTTTATTAGACAGGTGCGATTTCCATTGTCTTTCTTTTCTAAAAACCTTTGCATGAGGGAGAGGGTAGTAGGTGGATTTAGTTGTGGTGGGGGTGGAATCAAAGACTATCTCAATTACGCCACAGCAACGCGTGGCCGGGTACAGCTAGTATGTATAATATATATATCTATATATATATATATGATAGATATATATATATACTATATAATATATATATATATATATATATATATATATATACATGATGTGTATATATATATGTGTGTGTGTGTGTGTGTAAAAAATATATACACACACATATATATATACACAGACACATACATATATATATACATAACATATGTATGTATATGTATATATACACACATACATATATATACATTCATATGTATGTATATGTATATACATCACACTATATATATAGGTGTATGTATAAATATGTGTGTATATATATGTATATAAATATGTGTGTGTGTATATTTATACACACACATATTTATACACACACACACACATATATATATATATATATATATCTATATATATATATATATATATATGCTATATATATGTATGTATATATGTATGTATGTATATGTATGCATGTATGTATATTGTATGTACGTACAAAGATATATATATATGTGTGTGTGTGTATTATATATACACACAACACATATTTATATACATATATATATATATATATTATATATATATAATATATATATATATATTATATATATATATATATATATATATATATATATATATCATATAAATATGTGTGTACGTACACACACACACACACAACACACACACACACACACACATCTCACACACACACACCCACACACACCCACACACACACCACACACACACACACACACACACACAACACACACCCACACACACACACACACACACATCACACACACACACACACACACACACACACACACACACACACACACAACACACACACACACACACACACACAACACACACACACAACACACACACACAAACACACACACAACACACACCACACACACACACACACACACACACACACACACACACACACACACACACACTGTAAACATCTCTTAATTCTAGAAATGATCTAACAAACAAAGTAAAGGGCACAAACATCAACAATATTACTTTGCATGTCCAGAGTCTGTCCATAATGTGACTGAGGATTGATATGCAGTCTTCCATCTCCTCTGAGTTTTCCATTAAATTATGAGTATGTTGCAGAAAAGGAGGCAGCAAAATTGCTCGACAATCTGTAAACAGAAGAAAGCATTTATTCTATGTTGTCACATACATAATATAAGTAAATTGCTCGACAATCTGTAAACAGAAGAAAGCATTCATTCTATGTTGCCACATACATAATATAAGAAATGAGACAGGATATGAATAAAATCATATCGCACATACTAAACAAACAGTTAATAAATATCTCACAACAATATTGCAGCAGTACTGTGGGCACCCACAGATGATTCAGAGGGCATTTAGGGATAACATAATGAATGCATCAAAAAGATGTGGCATAAACGCTTCAAAGACGGTTGAGAATCTGCTGAGTGTGGTTCCATTTATGGAAGGCTTGCAACAAGGAGAACACCAGAAATGCTGAATGTGTGTGAGCAGCTATAAACAAATATCAGTTAATGACAGAGTCAGCATCAGAAGAGGATCTGGGAATTCCCAGAACTATTTATCTAAAATTCTACCCAAGATCTGGGTATGAGATGAGTCACAGCAACATTCACTATGTGATTGTGCAACCTGAACAGAAGTAACCTGATGCAACAGTTGCTAATGATTTGCTGCAAACTTCAACCAATGAGCCAGATCTCCTCAAAATAGTCATAAACGGAGCTGAACTGTGGGTCTACGGATGTGATCCAGAAACAAAGGCATATCACTGGAGGTCACCTGGTTCTCCAGGTACGGAAAATCTACAGTAATATCAAGAACATGTTAACTGTTGTGTTTTTAAACTGGGGTGTTATCTATTGCTGAGCATGCTCTTACAGGTTAAATAATTAATAAGGACACTATCTTAATTTTCTCCGTTAGTTGAAACTGCAGTATAATGAAAATGACCACAGTAAGGCATAACTAGTGATTGGTATTTTAATCATGACAGTAAACAAAATGTAATTCAAAGAACTAATCTAATGGTGTGTTATCTTCATGCCACAGTTATTATTACCTTAGTTATAATTAGCTATGACTGTAGTGTGGAGAAATCACTTTAACTATAATGATGTACAAAACAGTTTGTCCTCAGTGTCATAATGGCTAAGCCACCGTATCAGCACCACAGCTGTTGAGTGCTGTTACTGGGGTACACTAAGAGCTGACATACTGAGGATGGTTAAATCCACTTTATCCGGGTGAGTAAATGACACATGATGTAACCAGTCTGTGTACCTTTTATGGTTCCAGTAGAGGACTATTCTACTTGGAACACTACTTAAGTTTGTCACTACTAGGAACTCTAAGAATCACTGTTTGTAGGCAAATGGACAAACTGCACTTGAACATCCAGTTGGTGTGTAACCAGACAAGTGTCTCAGTGTGGGATACATTAATGTGTCAGAACACGAGACTCACGAGGTAAACTGAAGAGGTCGGTCTGGATGATCTGATCAATGCACTTCATCTTTTGCTTTGTGAGTCGCTCGGGTGGAACATTCCCAATGAACTGAACGAGCAGATGACTGAGGAGAAAATGTAAAATAATATAAATCACATGTATTATCATTGAAATATTTAGCAAGGAAAAAAGGAAACAAGCATTAAAAACAATCTGCAAGTCAGTAAACCAAGTAGAACACATGTCAGTCAATTTGTAAAGTCTTAAATATTTTGTAAAGTGGTTACAATTATGGTTATAATTATATGCAAAGTATTCACAACTTTTTAAAGGTTCTTAACACAATCACTCAAGGGTCACAAAGTAAACTGGTTGCAAAGGAACTCTTAACATGTTGTTTCCCTCACTCTGGATGTACACTCTTTTAGTTTCTCTGCACTTGATGAAGCTAGTGTTTATCCATCTATAATAATATCTTCCTCCCTTTTTTTCTTCTTTACTGACTGTCTCCAGCTTTTATGTATGTCTATGTACACATGTGTGTAAACAAGAGTGAGAATGAGGTGGAAGGGAGAGACAGTGACAGACAAACGAACTATCACACATATTAAATTATAAACAATAAGGTTCATGCAAAGAGTTACTGTCATTGTTACTAAACTAATTTGGATTAATAAATAAGATTCAAATAAAAATATTTTGAAGCTAACTTACCTAAGTTCTGTGGGATCAAACACTCTCATAACATCACCAATAATGGTACTCATGTATTTCAAGGCAGCACCCTAAATGATCATAACATTTTAAAATTATTTCATAGGTTTTTTTGTAAGTCTTATTATAATTAAACCATTGGACACTGATGTCCCCGTTACAGTCCCTAATCCTATCAGAAAATGGAGAAAAATTCCACACATACAGGAATGTTTCCTACTGTATCATTTTAATCTAGACCACAGTCCTCTTTTCTGTCTGCCTTCTGTCAGTTGCAAGAAAGTGGCAACTGAATCACGATCATCACCTGGAATTATTCTAGATAAAGATCTATAACATAACATACTCCTTGATCCGTAGGGTCATAGAGATATAGTGTTGAAAACACTGGCACATAAAAATGCTATCTTTCTTTTTTGGGAGAGAGAGAGAGAAGTGATGCTGTGCTTTTTGAATTATTTAGCTTTAGACACCACTTTTCAGTCTGGGCTTCTACATTTTCCAAAGTGTTCTGTCCTCGTGTATTCAGAGGCTGTCCAAACAGCAACATCATCAGCATGAAAGGTATTAGAAACGTGCTGGTGGCAGGTTGCTGTGATATGTTTATGTAAACCAGGAACAGGGTTTGTGCTATTGCACTGCTGTGGGGAAGTCCTCTTAGTTTTGCCATTATGGCAATGTGTCCATCAATTCTTAATCTGGCTAAACGTTGGAAAAGGAAGACTGTGATCCACCTGTACATGCTGTGCACAACTCCTGCCTGTAGCAGTTTTAGTTGTAGGCCTTCTTTCCAAACTGTATTGAAAACATGAGAGAGGTCAAAGAAGACAGCAAGAACTTTTCTCCTTGAAAGACATTTTCAATGCCCTGCCCCAGATATGTCAAGTGGTCCTCTGTATTTCTATGCTGTCTGTATCCTGTCTGTGTGGAGGTGACTATTGAGTTTGTCTCAAAGAACTAATTTTCCTATACTGCTAAGAAGGCTGATGGATCTATAGCTTTTTTGGGTCTTTTCTGTCTCTAGCCTTTTTAAGGATAGGCTGGATGAGGGCTTCCTTCCAGGCTGACAGCAATATACCTTTTTGTCAGCTCTGGTTGTAAATGCAGAGGAAAAACCTTTTGAGATCAGGCCCTAGATGTGAGAGAAATTCATTTATAATGCCGTCAACCCCTGGGGCTTTTTCATTTTCTGCTCTCCAATTCCAGATTCCAGCTCTTGCATGGTGAAATCTTTTGAAATGTAGGCCTCTGTTGCTCTTCTGCTAGTGTCCTCCAGAAGAGCCTTGGTCTGGTTTTGTACTATTAATCCTTTGCATGGGAATATTGACCTCTCTTTTCTTCTGGTATGTTATAGTGAGCACGTCTGCTGCCACCCTGCTAGTAAAGGTTCCTTTATCTGTTTGGAGTACAACTCTGGCTTTCTGTCTCGTCTCCATTCAGGCTTTTTTGTGAGATTCCACAATGTGAAGTGTCCTTTATGAGGTTAAATGACTCCGCCTTTTTAAGCTAACTTTCCCTCATCTGTTTATTTCTCTCTCTGATGAAGGCTGCCTTTGCTAGGTTATGAAGTATTACCTTTTTGTCTGTGAGATCCTTCTCCATATTTTCGTTCCTGGTACTGAGATGAAGTGAACCAACTGGTGAACTTAAACCATTCAAAGAACCATGAAAAAATATTTTTATAACCACTGTTGACACTAATATACAAACAAGCAAGTAAGAGACAAAAGGAAAAAAAAAAGTTGAGTTGATTCAAGAACTGACATCACAGCACTCGTGGTACTCCCATAAACGCTCCGTCCCCATCGTCAGCAGCCAGTGAAGAGTTCCAATACAAATGGTGTCAGTAGCATTCTGATTAAACGTCCGTCTTGCCTTTCCTCTGAGCGTCAAACATCGGCCAGAACCCCTTGTCACTCCCCGCTGCATCAGTCTCACCAGACTGTGGTGATCCATGTGCTCCTCTAAATTGTGCATGCTCTCTCACACGGCCCTAACCTCGCCTGCCTTTAACACATCAATATTCCACCAAGTTGTGCAGAGCCAGCCAGTCTGTCTGCCTGTTCATTTCCCAACACATAGGTGTGACCCAGAGAAAAGATCCAGACAATATCCCTCACATGTAATAGAATGGGAAGCTGTGAGTCCCAGAATAATAAGAGCATCTTTTAGAACAGTGAAACAGAAGGTGAACATGTCGATAATACAGTGTTATGCACCAACAAATGATAAAGATGCATCTGTTAAGGAAGATTTTTACATGCAGCTTCAAAATATTATAAATAATGAAAGAAAGGGCAACTTAAAAATTTTGATGGGTGACTTGAATGCTAAGATAGGATCAGACAACACAGGTTATGAAGAAATTATGGGAAGACATGGTCTATGAGTAATGAATGAAAATGGAGAATTGTTCACAAATTTTTGTGCAGGAAACCAGTGTGTTATTGGTGGAAGTATTTTCCCCCATAAAAGAATACATAAGGCAAAATGGGAATCACCAGACCATAAGACAACTAATCAAATTGAACACCTATGTATTAACAAAAAGTTTAGATCATCCCTTTACGATGTTAGGGCTTTCAGAGGTGCCGATGTATTTACTGACCATTTCCTGGTGGTAAGTAAAATCAAGTTGAAACTAAAAAGATATATAACATCTTATAATCATAGAAACCAAAATAATGTAGGCTTTCTCAGGGATAAAGAAGTTAAGGAACAGTTCCCAGTTACGGTCTCTAATAAGTACCAGGTGTTGCAGCAGTTAGCTGAAGATGTCAGCACCGAAGTCTGCTGGGATCAGATCAAAGGAATCTGGCAAGAAAGGAAGGAAACATAAAGCATGGATAACACCATAAACCATTAAACTGATTAAAGATAGGAAAAGTAAAAAAGGCAGACTTAAACAACAGCAAAACTAGAGCTACTAAAGTTAGAGCTCAGGAGAAATACACAGAAGCCAACAAGGAAGTTAGGAGGCATATAAGGGCAGATAAAATAAAGTGAAATATCTTATTGATCTAGCACAAGAAGCGGAGACAGCAGCAGGAAAAGGAAACCTCAGAGAACTTCACAGTAACACAAGAAAATTAGTAGGTAGCCAACTGGATCAATCAAAAATGGTCAAGGAAAGGTACTTACTAACACTAAAGATCAAATGGATAGATGGGTTGAATATTTTGAAATGCTTCTAAATAGACCAAGGAAATTAGAAAAGCTATCAATCTTCTCCGGGAAGAAAAGGCGACAGGCCCAGATGGTATCTCAGCTGAAGCCATCAGGGCAAACATAAACACATCAACAGAATTGCTATATAGATTTTTCAGTAAAGTCTGGGAGACCGAAGAAATACCAGTAGACTGGAGAGAAGGATATCTTGTGAAACTGCCCAAACAAGGTGATCTAGAGGAGTGTGAAAACTATAGAGGAATTATGCTGCTGTCAGTTCCTGGAAAAATATTAAGTAGAATTATTTTGGAAAGATTAAAAGATGCTATTGATAAAATGCTAAGAGATGAGCAGGCAGGTTTTCGGTCAAACAGATCCTGTACTGACCAGATAGCCACATTACGTATAATAATAGAGCAAAGCATTGAACTGAACACACCACTTTACATTGGATTTACAGACTATGAAAAAGCATTTGACAGCATTGATAGGGAATCTCTCTGGAAATTGATGGGGCACTATGGAATCCCACAGAAAATTATCAACTTAGTAAAGGCAACATATAAAGACATGAAATGTCAAGTTCTTCATGAGGGAAAACTAACAGATGCATTTGAAATAAAAACAGGTGTGCGACAGGGATGTCTTTTGCTGCCTCTCTTATTTTTACTGGCTATAGACTGGACTAAGAAAACAGTAACTGCTAACACCAAGAATTGAATTCAGTGGACTCCTACAAAACAGCTTGATGATCTGGACTTCGCTGATGATATTTCTCTTCTGTCCCATTCACGGAATCAGATGCAAGATAAATTAAATATACTTGATGCGAGATCACAGCAGCTTGGTCTGAAAATCCATAAAGGAAAGACAAAGATAATGAGAATAAATCAGGCAAATAGTAATGTGGTTTCTCTTAATGGCAGCCCACTCCAAGACGTGGAGTCGTACACATAATTTAGGTCTGCCTGTCTTGACCTTCCTCTGCATACTTTCTGAGTCGGTTACAGTCATGATGTGTGTTTGTGTTTGTCGTATTCTCTAATCAGTGGAAAGCTACAGTGACCACCTCCACTTCCATTCTTAAGCTGGAAGTTGTGATAGCATATGCTAGGCTCTCCTGCATCAAACGTCGACCATTAACTTTTACTAAGAAACCCCAAGCACTTCTTTTGCCTCTCAACACTGAACCATCTGTAAAAATAATCACATCCTCTGAGTGAGCATTATCTTGAATTAATTGTTGAATTTCCACTTCCATGGCACCTGCTGGCCATTCTCTATACTCCTGATTCAATGTGATTATGACTTTACACAAATCTGACAGTTTTGCTACCATTCTGACCCACTCCTCTCCTCGCCTAATGTTCTCAAGGATGCAAACCTGTCTGATTGTGTCTTCTGCCTGAGCCATCCATGACTTCCCTCTTATCAGCTGCTGACCCCTGACTGCATTCAGAGCTTCGTGCAAAGAGTGATCTGTGTCTGTAGCTGCTCTGAGATATGACTTCGCCTGCAGCACCTTGCGCCTACCTGCAACAGTCAGCAAACCAAGGATATATCACATACACACCACTGGGGTGTCTCGGTACAACCCAGAATTACCAGCACAGATGTGTTCTGTATGCGCTTCAGTTTATCCATCTGATTCTTTGAGACAGTAAGCAGTCCTAGTCCATCATCAATCACTAAAAAAAAGATCAGGTGTTGACATAGTGTGAAAAGCATTCTCTGATCTATGTCCATTGCAGCCATAGTCTTAAATGCATTGAAAAAAAACAAAAAAACTGACAGACTGTGGTAATGTACATACCTGTACCAACAGGGTCTGATCTGTTTTGTAGACCATCATGTTAGAGATTGCAGTGATAAGCTGTTTTAATGAGATCTCAAACTGCTGCTTGCCCCGACCCTCATTCAACCTAGAGAATACAAGAATATGAACAATCCAAACAGATAATTACAAGTGATTAATAATATTATAAAATTACAATGCCGATTATACAAAATATATTCCACACTTTTAATAGGCAACAAAATAAAAGGGTTTATTTAACAAGTTCTATATTTTAACCAAACCCAAAATTAAACAAAGAAATATTTAATTACAGTAAACGTTCTTTACTTTAGAAAATTTAAATGTAAAAGTAAATCTAAAATAATTTGTATTTAATTTAAAACAAGTTAAATAAGTTTTTTATCTTATGTAAATTATTCCTATTTTGACAATGAATATATTGTCTAACTAACAAAAATAGTTCTACAGACATTATGCTAATCCTTGGTTAAGTTAAACTTTAACTATTTAACCAAACTACAAAATAGTGTTTAAAAAAAAAAAATAAATGCAGGGAACTTACATTGCAAAGAGACATCTCGATCTGATGATGAACTTAAAAATGTATTCAAGAGATTTTATGGCCGGCAGCAATGAAGTTTCACTCTGGGGGCACTTCTCACTTGCCTTGTCCACATAATCTTTCAAGATTACCATCAGTTTACTGAAGGAAAAAACAGGTAAGTCAGTACATAATGACCTGCAAGGTTACATTATGTGAGAATATGACTTTGGACTGTCAGGAATCATAATAAGTTATTTCAAAGAGAAATAAGAGAATAGGGAATGGGCAAAACCCAACAAAACAAAACAGTTTTTTACAACTAAATATCTAAATTACCACTTCAAATGTAACATAATTTTCATTTGTATAATGCAAAAATTTAGATAATGAATAAATAATTGAAATTACAAGTTAAGCTGTTCAGAATCTGATTATTAAGCAGATTAATGTCCTGCCATTTGAGGAAAAAACTGGAGACGAAGAAATATAGCTTCAAGAGATTACTGGAAAGATATACATAAGTTTACCATTTGGCACAGGATGTTGGAGTCACTCTACAGCCAATCTTAAATGTGGAGACGGCACTTGATGATGATACTCCTACAGTGTAGACAGAGTGCTGACCACATGTAAAAAATTAAACTATTAAATGCTGAAAGACTTTACAGACATTAACTTACAGTTTCATGAGATGGAGTGACCAGAATATTTCCTGAGGTTCTCCTGGTCAAACTTCATGTAAAGCTTGTATATCATTTAAGACTTAGCTTATCAAGTAATTTTACAATCTTGTATCTGTAGTCTTCAAATACTAACCTGCTAAGAGCTGAACAGGTCAATTATTTTCTTCACAAATTCAGTTATTTGACTGACAGCAACAAATGTATTAAATGAGACATCACAGCAAACATCTAAATTACTGGTACTTCCTGTTAACTGACGAGGATCTAAACATTCTTAAAAGTGAACATACTTGTATGCCATTGCAAAACTGAAGGCAGTATCGATATATGCATCCAGCACAGGGCGAAACTGGTGGTATTTGCGATCAGAAATTAGTACTATTATGTAGACCTGAAATTGAGAACAAAATAGCATTCAGCTGATGTCATTCGGAGCATAAGGTTATCCCCTAGATCAAGTAGTATTCATATATTTACAATATCTACATTTATAAAAATCAGCCCTTCTTCACAAAAGTAAAATGTGCAAGGAGTTTGTCAACTGTTTTCAGCACTTTTTTATGGTAGTTAACAAACAGCAGATACTGTTTAATTCCTAGATATATCAAGTACTTTCATTTTTTCAGACTCTGATGTTCTTCTTTTTGTCGTTAGCAACTGGAGGGACTTAGCTCTTGTTGCAGAACTCCAGTTTTGTATGTGCATCTGTTTTACTTAGCTTATTTGTGTGCATACTGCTGCTTGCCCGGCTCTCAGGCACATGCATTCCGACTTTGTGGAAAACACCTTTTTTGTCATGCTTGTTAAGGGAGCAGTGCCCCGCACACACAAAAAGAGCTTTGAAATGCACATAGGAATATAATGTTCTTGTGACTTTCAGTAACTGGGTCAAGTGTACAATATGTGATTCAGTGTGAATTTACTGATGTTCATTTTATGGAAGCAATAGCATTTTAGTTGTTTCTGATCGTCTCATCTGAAGATAACAATTCTGTTGATCTTTACTGCTTGCTGATGTGTTGTTGCTTTAAACAAAATACATGAATGTGTGTTCATCCACTTTCTCCTGCAAGTATGCAGTTTCACTGTTTATAGTCTCAATGTAAAGTGGTGAGAGGTCAATATAAAACAGTGACAGGTCAATATAAAACAGTGACTGGTCAATATAAACAGTGACTGGTCAATATAAAACAGTGACAGGTCAATATAAAACAGTGACAGGTCAATATAAAACAGTGACAGGTCAATATGAAACAGTGACAGGTCAATATAAAACAGTGACAGGTCAATAAGAAACAGTGACAGGTCAATAAGAAACAGTGACAGGTCAACATGAAAGTGACAGGTCAACATGAAACAGTGACAGGTCAATATGAAACAGTGACCTGGTCAATATAAAAACAGTGACAGGTCAATATGAAACAGTGACAGGTCAATATAAAACAGTGACAGTGACATGTGACTGGTCAATATAAAACAGTGACAGGTCAACATGAAATAAAACAGTGACAGGTCAATATAAAACAGTGACATGTCAATATAAAACAGTGACAGGTCAACATGAAACAGTGACTGGTCAATATGAAACAGTGACTGGTCAATATAAAACAGTGACTGGTCAATATAAAACAGTGACATGTCAATATAAAACAGTGACAGGTCAATATAAAACAGTGACATTTCAATATAAAACAGTGACAGGTCAACATAAAACAGTGACTGGTCAATATGAAACAGTGACTGGTCAATATAAAACAGTGACAGGTCAATATAAAACAGTGACATGTCAATATAAAACAGTGACTGGTCAAAATGAAACAGTGACTGGTCAATATAAAACAGTGACTGGTCAATATGAAACAGTGACTGGTCAATATGAAACAGTGACAGGTCAATATAAAACAGTGACTGGTCAATATAAAACAGTGACTGGTCAATATAAAATTGTGACAGGTCAATATAAAACGGTGACAGGTCAATATGAAACACTGACTGGTCAATATAAAACAGTGACAGGTCAACATAAAACAGTGACAGGTCAACATGAAACAGTGACTGGTCAATATGAAACAGTGACTGGTCAATATAAAACAGTGACAGGTCAATATGAAACAGTGACTGGTCAATAAAAAAACATGGACAGGTCAATATGAAACAGTGACTGGTCAATATAAAACAGTGACAGGTCAATATAAAACAGTGACAGGTCAATATGAAACAGTGACAGGTCAATAAAAAAACAGTGACTGGTCAATATAAAACAGTGACAGGTCAACATAAACCAGTACAGGTCAACATGAAACAGTGACTGGTCAATATAAAACAGTGACAGGTCAATATGAAACAGTGACAGGTCAATATAAAACAGTGACAGGTCAATATAAAACAGTGACTGGTCAATATAAAACAGTGACATGTCAATATAAAACAGTGACAGGTCAACATGAAACAGTGACTGGTCAACATAAAACAGTGACAGGTCAATATAAAACAGTGACTGGTCAATATAAAACAGTGACAGGTCAATATGAAACAGTGAAAGGTCAATATAAAACAGTGACATGTCAATATAAAACAGTGACTGGTCAATTTAAAACAGTGACAGGTCAAAATAAAACAGTGACATGTCAATATAAAACAGTGACAGGTCAATATGAAACAGTGACAGGTCAACATAAAACAGTGACATGTCAACATAAAACAGTGACAGGTCAACATGAAACAGTGACAGGTCAATATAAAACAGTGACATGTCAATATAAAACAGTGACAGGTCAACATGAAACCGTGACTGGTCAATAAGAAACAGTGACTGGTCAATATGAAACAGTGACTGGTCAATATGAAACAGTGACAGGTCAATATAAAACAGTGACTGGTCAATATAAAATTGTGACAGGTCAATATGAAACAGTGCCTGGTCAATATGAAACATTGACTGGTCAATATAAAACAGTGACAGGTCAATATGAAACAGTGAATGGTCAATATAAAACAGTGACAGGTCAATATAAAACAGTGACTGGTCAATAAAAAACAGTGACAGATCAATATGAAACAGTGGCTGGTCAATATAAAACAGTGACAGGTCAATATAAAACAGTGACTGGTCAATATAAAACAGTGACAAATCAATAAAAAAACAGTGACACGTCAAAATGAAACAGGGGCAGGTCAATAAAAAACAGGGACATGTCAAAATAAAACAGGGGCAGGTCAATAAAAAACAGGGACATGTCAATATAAAACAGGGACAGGTCAATATAAAAGAAGGACATGTCAATATAAAACAAGGACATGTCAATATAAAAGAAGGACATGTCAATATAAAACAGGGACAGGTCAATATAAAACAAGGACATGTCAATATAAAACAGGGACAGGTCAATATAAAACAGTGATATATCAATATAAAACAGGGACAGGTCAATATAAAACAGTGATAGGTCAACATAAAACAGTGACACGTCAATATAAAACAGGGACATGTCAATATAAAACAAGGACATGTCAACAACAACAAAAACAGTGACAAGTCAATATAAAACAGTGACAGGTCAATATAAAACAGTGACAGGTCAATATAAAACAGTGATATATCAATATAAAACAGTGATAGGTCAATATAAAACAGTGACTGGTCAATAAAAAACAGTGACTGGTCAATATAAAACAGTGACAGGTCAATATAAAACAGTGACAGGTCAACATGAAACAGTGGCTGGTCAAAATGAAACAGTGACTGGTCAATATAAAATAGTGAAGGTCAATATAAAACAGTGACTGGTCAATATAAAACAGTGACTGGTCAATATAAAACAGTGACAGGTTAGTATAAAACAGTGACAGGTCAATATAAAACAGTGAAAGGTCAACATGAAACAGTGACTGGTCAATATAAAACAGTGAAGGTCAATTTAAAACAGTGACTAGTCAATATAAAACAGTGACAGGTCAATATAAAACAGTGACTGGTCAATATAAAACAGTGAAAGGTCAATATAAAACAGTGAAAGGTCAAAATGAAACAGTGACTGGTCAATATAAAACAGTGAAGGTCAATATAAAACAGTAAAAGGTCAATATAAAACAGTGAAAGGTCAATATAAAACAGTGAAAGGTCAATATAAAACAGTGAAAGGTCAATATAAAACAGTGAAGGTCAATATAAAACAGTGAAAGGTCAATATAAAACAGTGAAGGTCAATATAAAACAGTGAAAGGTCAATATAAAACAGTGAAAGGTCAATATAAAACAGTGAAAGGATAATATAAAACAGTGAAAGGTCAATATAAAACAGTGACTGGTCAATATAAAACAGTGAAAGGTCAATATAAAACAGTGAAAGGTCAAAATGAAACAGTGACTGGTCAATATAAAACAGTGAAGGTCAATATAAAACAGTGAAAGGTCAATATAAAACAGTGACTGGTCAATATAAAACAGTGACTGGTCAATATAAAACAGTGAAAGGTCAAAATGAAACAGTGACTGGTCAATATAAAACAGTGAAGGTCAATATAAAACAGTGACTGGTCAATATAAAACAGTGACAGGTCAATATAAAACAGTGACAGGTTAGTATAAAACAGTGACAGGTCAATATAAAACAGTGACAGGTCAATATAAAACAGTGATATATCAATATAAAACAGTGACAGGTCAATTTAAAGCAGTGACATGTCAACATGAAACAGGGACAGGTTAATATATCGTTCACCTCACTTCTTTTGTGTTGCAACAGTGACTGGTCAATATAAAACAGTGAAGGTCAATATAAAACAGTGAAGGTCAATATAAAACAGTGACTGGTCAATATAAAACAGTGACAGGTCAATATAAAACAGTGACAGGTCAATATAAAACAGTGACAGGTCAATATAAAACAGTGACAGGTCAATATAAAACAGTGACAGGTCAATATAAAACAGTGAAAGGTCAATATAAAACAGTGACAGGTCAATATAAAACAGTGATATATCAATATAAAACAGTGATATATCAATTTAAAACATTGATGTATCAATATAAAACAGCGACAGTTCAATTTAAAGCAGTGACAGGTCAATATAAAACAGTGAAAGGTCAATATAAAGCAGTGACAGGTCAACATAAAACAGTGACAGGTCAACATGAAACAGTGACTGGTCAATATGAAACAGTGACTGGTCAATATAAAACAGTGACAGGTCAATATGAAACAGTGACTGGTCAATAAAAAACAGTGACAGGTCAATATGAAACAGTGACTGGTCAATATAAAACAGTGACAGGTCAATATAAAACAGTGACAGGTCAATATGAAACAGTGACAGGTCAATAAAAAAACAGTGACTGGTCAATATAAAACAGTGACAGGTCAACATGAAACAGTGACAGGTCAACATGAAACAGTGACTGGTCAATATAAAACAGTGACAGGTCAATATGAAACAGTGACAGGTCAATATAAAACAGTGACAGGTCAATATAAAACAGTGACTGGTCAATATAAAACAGTGACATGTCAATATAAAACAGTGACAGGTCAACATGAAACAGTGACTGGTCAACATAAAACAGTGACAGGTCAATATAAAACAGTGACTGGTCAATATAAAACAGTGACAGGTCAATATGAAACAGTGAAAGGTCAATATAAAACAGTGACATGTCAATATAAAACAGTGACTGGTCAATATAAAACAGTGACAGGTCAAAATAAAACAGTGACATGTCAATATAAAACAGTGACAGGTCAATATGAAACAGTGACAGGTCAACATAAAACAGTGACATGTCAACATAAAACAGTGACAGGTCAACATGAAACAGTGACAGGTCAATATAAAACAGTGACATGTCAACATGAAACAGGGACAGATTAATATATCGTTCACCTCACTTCTTTTGTGTTGCAAAGTATCAGTTTTCACCAAACAAAAAATTATTGCAGATTCTAATAATTAATCAGTAATCAAACTCCAGGTCATTAGAGACCAGTAATTTACTTGTAACACCACATTATCACATGCACTTAACAGTGCATCAAACACCAGGATATTACAGATTAAAACTATTTATTAGTACTAAACACATTCTTGCAGTACCCAGTAAAACACTAGCTTATTAGGTTCTTTCGTAATATCCTACCCCAAAGAATGTCACAGGATAGTCCAACATTTTAGAGGCTGGTAAGACTGGGTTTCCCGGCTTTCTGATGCTTTTAACGAATCTAAAACATCTACAACTGGCCCAAATCCCAAACCACCTACCTCCCACGAAAGAGTGCAGTTTAGGTTCCACAACTGCATGCAGCCTAGGTCCCACGACTGCATGCAGCCTATCTACCACCCCCTGAAATATTACTGTCCCCTGACCTGTGGATTTTCCCTGTTTGGGGTAGGATATTAAGAAAGCACCGCTTATTATGTGTATTGAACATTCCACTATCACAGACTTGCATTTATCAGTGCATGAAACACCAAGCTATTACAGACTAACTACTTATTTGTACTGGACATCCCATGGTGATAGACTTCAAACACCAGGGTATTACAGACAAACATTTATCTGTCCTAAAAACTATTGTTCTACAGGCTTGCACTTACATGTACATCAAATACTAGTTATTACAAACTAACAGGTTATCAGTAAACTAAACATCAGGTTAACACAGACTTGCACTTACCAGTGCATCAAACACCAGGTTGTCACATAGTTCATTATTGTTGTGCTGCATGAGAATGTTGAACAAAGAGTCCAAAAGGTCTTGCAAAAACTAGGCAGCAAAAAAAGAGGGAAATTACCTTTGTAAATCATGTGTACAAGCTACTTAAGTACAAGTTTGATACAACAAATTCTACAATGTGGCTACTAGTGAATCTCATTACTAAAAGGAATATAACTAAGATTAGAGCTGCAAAAGGAAAAAACTCAAATTCTAACGATTCAATTTGCAAATAATAAATATTTATATATTTTAAACACAAATGGAACCCACTTATTCCATGTACACACACACACACAAAAAAACACTGACAATATCTTGCTCTGAGACTGTGTAGGAAATACAGCATTCACTTATTCTGGCTGGCTAGAATCACATGATTAACTGAAAGTGACCAAAATTTGTTAATGTAAGTGACAAACAATACCTTGACAATTTCTTCACCCTCCTCTTTCATGAGATGTTCTAAGTAAGTTTTCAGTGCCTTTGTGTCATCCAAAACTTCATGCCACTTAAGCAAACCAAGCAGATCAACTTGAAACAGAAGAAAACAGATGCAAGTTATAAACTACAATGTACTTAAGGACACACGCACACAACATGCATACACATACCACACATCCACATAAACACTTAGAGAGAAGTAAAGGGAAAATAAAGGAGACAGGTTTAGAAACACTGTACATACCATTATGTGTGAGCTTTGTCGAGCAGACATATGAGTAAACAGAGAAAGAATCCTTTGTGCTGAGAGTTAGTCCTCCTGTTTGTTTGTGGTTTGAGTTGCCAAACTGTTCCAGCTCATGTCTGCTACATGGTAACTTCAGATAAGTGGCAGCATCATCATGTTTCTTACTCTCTACCTGTTGTCAAAGATGGCATTCTCATCATTAGGAATTAAATGTAATTAATAAATATTATGACTGACTGGTTAATTGTAACTTGAAAATGAATTAGGATGAGTTAAAAAATACATCACAGCACTCTGTGACATTCCTATAAGTGTTCCATCAGGCCATCTCCAGAGGCCTCTAACTGCAGACTCCTGCTTCACCTCTCCAAGCACAGAAACCAGATGGATGTACAAAACTGGTACAAAAAACTTCACAAGTGCAGACAACCATATTAGAATGTAACCAAGTTATCAAACAGAACAGTACATACTGACCAGGCAGGATGAGGTTTAGACCAGTACTGTTTTGTTCATGGGTTTTAGGTTTTTCATTTTTAACAGTCAAACAAATGGCCCCTAAGGACAACATAAAATTTATTACTAAATGATTTTGTTAACTAATGACGTCACTGCTGGGCAAAGGGCCAAGAATCAGTCACATTATGACTTTTTAATTGGTTGTTTGGCTTCATGATGTTACTTTTAAAAGACATTAAAAAGATAGTAAGAAATTTGAGGTCACTGTCACCAGTTGCATTCAAAAGAAAAACATAATCTGCAACTTTAATTATCTCAATAGTTTCATTAAAAACAATAATAAGAATAACAAAGATCATATTACATCAACAACAGAAGCAACAATTTTCAGGATATTTCTATGTTGTAGTTTTTTTTTCCCTTAAACCAAAAAACCATGCAACTTTCTATAACTAGAATGAAGACACCTTACAGATATGATGAAGAGTTCTATATTGATGCAAAGCAAATATAAAATACTTGGGTATGTACCTTGTAGACTAGAAGGTCATGGATCTGATCCTCCAGTGTTGTTCCGTTATCATTCATTATTCTCACAAATGACATGGCAAATGGCTTTTCTGAGCGATCTTTTGCTGTTTGAAATAAAAAGAGATTCTGTCATCCAAAATAAATACTATTCAAAGCTAGTGCATGTTCATTACTCTTGTGTCTAAAGATAAAAGCTTAAGAAGACAATTAGTACTAAATAACTGATCTGTTACTAACAATCACATCTTTCACATTCGGTAGATATCATAGAGATCAAAGAAAAACAGAACAGGACAGGCTGAAACTGCATTTGATTAAATGAAGAACATTTTATGAAATAAATCCATGCAACTGGAGCTTAGGACAAGAATTCCTGCATGCTAGATGGAGCCAGTTTTCACTTATGGATGTTAATCCTGGACAATTTATAAACAAACCAAATAATTTCTTGAGGCCTCAGAGATTTGCTTTTACAGAAGAATCCTTAAAATCCTCTGTACCGTCAAAAAAGAGCCACCTAGATATTTTGAAAAGAGTGGGGCTAAAAGAAAACTTACCACAAACATCAGATAGAGTTAGTCTGAATTTTCTGGTCATGTTTTTGAAAGAAACTTGAAGATATTATGACCACTGGAAAGATCTGTGGGAAAGACACAGAGAAAGACTATGCAAGACAATTCATGACAGCCTTTTGTAATGGCAGATTGTGGAGAGGCATGACTGTCCACACTAGTTGGCCAAGCACTTGATGATGATGATATCATAAGAACATCACATTTCTATAGTAAAGAATAGTAAATACTAATACTCTTTAACCACAAAACTTCGGAACTGTCTACTCGTGACAGCTCAATGCCTTGCTCTTGAAAGTTCAGGTCCTTGGTAGCGGTTCTATAAACACACTAAGTTACCAGTCATCTCTGACTGGTAGCTATTAGGAGATGTTTAAAAGTGCTGGACACTAATAAAGTAGGAACTGGTCTAATTGTGGAGTGCTCTAACAACTGATGATTTATACAATGAAGAGTTTTTCAGTGTTTTAATGAGAATGTGTCACTGAAAATCACATGACTAAGGATAAAATGTGTAACAAATGAAAGTCACCAAATGTGCTTCATAACCTGCACTTCAAATTGTCACTGCACATATCTTAGAATTCATAAGAGACTCTGTATGGGTATTTAAAGTAAATTCCATGGCCAAATAGGTCTTTTGAAAGCTAATCCATGTAGGTAACCCATGACTTTTAATGCTAGATAGCCGTTTTTGATTTACTTGTATTAACACGTCGGCACACGAACTGATACATGCTGCAGGAGATTGCAGATTGTGGAGAGGCATGATCACCCAGGCCATTCGGCAAGGCACTTGATGATGATGATGTATAAAACACTGGTGAAAGTAAGCCTACAGTGTCAGCTGCATCAGACAGCTTTGTTCTAGCACTAGGATAGTTAAACTTTTTCTAGCTGGCAGTAACTTCTGATACATAATTTGTTTCCATTGACAATTTCCATCATCTTCTTATTTCTGTCATTTCCAACTTTGCTGGTTTACTGTATAGCAAACATAACAAAAAGACTTTATTTATTACACCAATGTCACTCCAGATTATTCTTATAAAAAAGTCAAGGAGTTAGCTATGACTTTCTCTTACAGAGTTAGTTTCACAAATACATGAATTAATGAATCAAGTGGACAGAAGGTTACCTTCCGCTGAAGACCTGTGCCGAAACAGAAATTTTAAATGAAGTCCTTTGAATTCCACATCAGTTGAGACAGCAACCTGAACAAAACAAAAAACAAGTTAATCTGACTTAAAGTATATTTCACTTCTCAATTAGTTATTTTGAATGCAAAGATTTAACAACTCAAGTATAATTTAACATCTCTTTATAAATGTTCATTAAATAACAGGAACAATATTTATCCATATTCCATTAAAACCCAGTGACCACAATGGTTTTCTTTATTTCCTTTGGGTGAATATGCCATTAAATTGTATGTAAGCCATAGAAGTATGGATTGTCTTTAACATCATACAATATGTGTTTTGGTGATGATATTTTATGTTTTGGACTGACTAACTAGTTTATAAATCTCAGGTAATGATTGTTTTCTAACACTGATAACAAACGTTTAATTTTGAAAATAAAAATGTTCGTCAGATCTCAAAATGTTGAACATCCTGACAATGACACTCTTGGTGGGTTCCATTTACAATCCTATTTCAAACTGCATGAGACAAGGTTATTCAAACATTCTGGAGGTATACGACATTTTTGTGTGGTCTGTGAACACAGCAGATGAATCTATGCCTTTCTTTCTTGATTAATACATTTTTTAAAAACTATTCAACAAAGATAATGTGTTGCTGACTGTTTCAACAAGAAGCATGGTGGTTTTTGGCATATTAACTCTGTTAAGTCCCAGACAATAACCCAACATTTGTCCAGTGAATTCCACTGATAATTAAAACATACATAGATAATGGGGTTAAATAATTAGCCAGGTCTGCATAGCATGCTTCGGCCAAATATCAGGCTGCATTGTGTTGCTTGGTACAGATTACACTTAGTGAAGTTTGTAGGACTAAAGGAACTGAGTGTTTTTTGTTGTTTGTTTAATTTGTAAATGTGACCAAACAGAGGGGAGAAACTAACCAAGAGACAGCAAGAGACCGGTAGAGTTATCATGTAAGAGGTAAAGAAATTAATAAGGATAAAGATGTTGACTACTTACTTTCACTGTTTCAAACCACTTTGGTTTATCCTCATGGTAATAGACAATAGACCGGTATTCAGAACTTGGCTGGTCAATGCAGCCATAGCTAACAACATCCTGAGAAAATAAAACAAACAAAAACTAGTTTATACTACAAAATAAATGCATTTTCTTTTTGTTTTTGAAGTAACTTCTTATATATAACATACAGCAAATATACAACAAATACGCAGCGCCACAAGCAGATTATCCTGTTCCAAAACATGTTAAGATCATCTTGAAACAGCATTTTGTGCTATGCCCAAAAATATGAGAGAACAAGCTGATCATTTGATCATCACTCGTGAATGAAATCTTTTTTTTGATTTTCCTTTACAACAAATTCTTTCAGATATTTACCTCATTATTTTTCTCTTGAGCTTTTTATTTCTAGTTTGCAAACTGCAATAAAATTATCTGGGAAAACAATGCACTTCAATTATTAGCTGAATTACAAACTAAGACAAAGTTGAATCTCTGAAGTTTTTATGTTATACAATCCATTAGCTGGTTACATATCACAGTAATATTAACCCTACAGTAGTTTTGGCAATTTGCTAAATAAACAGTCAGTGACACAGAATATCTATAGTAGATGACTGACAAGTTCCAGAATTAATTACCTGCATACTTTCTCCTTTACTGTCACAAACACACATGGTGACTTCCACATTCTTGTCTGTAGTTTTTCCTGGTCCTTTGGTAAACTCACCTTGCATCACTGTCAAATAGATGTCATTGCGGACATCACCTAACAATAAATTAAAAAAATTGTTATTCAGAGTAAGCAAATTTAGCTGGAAGAATGGAGTGTTTCTACAGGAACATAGGACCTTCGATGTGTAGTATAATAAGATGATTTATCACCTTAATTTTGTCTTGTCTACATAAATAAGTGAAGCTGCATGTATAGGTGAAGGTCAGTAAAATATAATTAGTTACAACACCACAAAATCCTTTAAAAAGTAATTCTGTAATAATTATTTTTAAAAAACAACAATTAACTAATCTGTATAATTAAACCTTTTAATATGCACACATAAGTTTTTATCATATGTCATGCAGATTCATGGTTTGTCATCGCAATTATCACCAGATTCATGGATTAGGTCTGTGTTCTTGTTTTACCTTCCCAGTCATATGCTCAAAAGCAACTATTAAAAGTATCAAACAAAATATTAATTCATCGGTTTGGTTTTACAACAAATACAAGAAATTAGATACATGCTATTGGAAAAGCATTGTATTTATTCAAGCGACAATATACATGCAAAATGGTTAAAAAAAAGGTATCAAATTAGAGAATTGACAAATATCTAGAAGTAAAAAAATATATTATAGATTTAAAAAAAAAATTTGTTACTGAAAAAAGTAAGTTTTAAAAAGTCATATCTCTGATGGTGTAAGTGTAAACGGCCATTTCAGTGTATTTTCAACATGCTTACAATTCATAAAATCATCTGACTCATTGATGGTCCATTTTCACCATATGGTGATCTTAAACATATTTATCTGTACTTCTTAAAAATATATGAAATGCTTCATTAAGGCTCAACCAGTCTGTGTCATTAGAAGGCTCAACTTTAATATGTCCCAAGAAAAATCAACAGTGTTGTGTTCCCAGATGGCTCAACCATTTGTGCCGCTAGGTGTCTTAACCATCTGTGTTGCTAGATGGCTCAACTATGTTGTGTTCCTACATGGCTCAACCATCTGTGTTGCTAGATGTCTCAACCACGCTGTGTTTCTAGATGGCTCAACCACGTGTCCATTGACAACTCAACCATGCTGTGTCCCTAGACAACTCAACCATGCTGTGTCCCTAGACAACTCAACCATGGGGTCCCTAGACAGCTCAAACATGTCATGTCCCTAGAGAATTCAATCCTGTTGTGTTTCTAACTGGCTCAATTCTGCTATGTTCCATAGCATGGATCAACCATGACAGCTCAACTGTGCTGTTCCATAGACATGTGCAATGATGCAATCCTCAGAAGTAAATATAAGGTTCAACCATGTCAAAATCTAGAAGGTTTAACCATGTAAAAACCTAGAAGGTTCAACCATATCAAATTTAAGATAAGGTTCAACGACGCCATATTTCTAGAATGGTCAACCATGCTATATTCCTAGACAGTTCAACCCTGTCATGCTTCCAGATTGTTCAGCTATGCAGTGTTCTTAGATGTTACAACCATGGTGTGTTCTTAAATGTTACAACCATAGTGTGTTCTTAGATGTTACAACCATGGTGTGTTCTTAGATGTTACAACCATGGTGTGTCCTTAGATGTTACAACCATGGTGTGTTCTTAGATGTTACAACCATGGTGTGTTCTTAGAAGTTTCAATAATGCTATGCTTCTAAAAGGTTTAATCATAGACAGGGCTCAGTAAAGGAATCATTAAAAAAGTTATAATGGAATAAGAAGTGCCAAAGAGGCCAGCAACAGGATAAACCCACACATGAAGGCTAAACATTTGAACATAAATATAAGATGAAACCAGTTAACTGAGGTCTAATATGTCTGCACTTTTTGAACTGTGACTTGATCCCATTCAATCTAATCAACTTTAAATGTCTGAAATACTTGAATTGTCTGACTTGATCCCATTCCTTCCAATCAACGTCATATGTCTGAAGATTTTGATTTGTATATCTTTATCCATTAACTCGACTCATTTTAAGGACTATCTCACAATTATCTTTTTTCTTTATCTTTATTTTCTTTCCTAATATTTCCCTTCCTACTACTTTCTATAACTACTTGTTAGTCTCGCGTTCACTTACTCCCTTTTATAAAAAACCAACAATCACAGTAAGAACTGTCACAATAAGCACAACAACTTAAAGAAATAAAATATTTTCTTTCCTACCAACAGTTCAGACAGTAATAGTATATTATTCATCATCAACAATGCTACAGACATAGATACACCTAAAGATATTGCAACATACCCTTCTGTAATTAACATAATTATTTACAGCAATCAACACAGAAATAACAGGTATTTTAGTAACAACATGCACTTTTCATATATTTACAAATACAACATCCATAGCAATAACACATTTTAACAACAACAACAGTGTACATCCTTAAAGTGTGCAGGAGTACAACACCCAAAACAATAATTATAAACAATAATTTTTAAGTACTGCTGCAGCAGCCTTCATCACTATACCTACCAGTGCTGCAATGTGTGATATTATACCTAGAGCTACATTGCTTTTTTTGGTTATTTGATTAGTATCCTATTGAGTGGAGTGTGATAGCAATTATTAGACATCGGAGAATAACATTCACCAAAGACGGTAAAATGGATAAATTAAAGAAAACCAAGTACTGGGACAGCTAGCCCTCCTCTTGCAGCATAAGATAATTAGGATCATCAGCACAAAGAAAAAGTCTATTCTTTCCCACCTACACTACCAGTGTCAGATGTAGTCACTCACAATAAAACATAAAATGAAATTTAATAACCATGGAAATGAGATAGATGTCTGAGAAAGGCTGCAGGAGTGACCAGAAAAAATAAAATCAGGAATAAGGTCATAAGAGACAAAGTCAGCACAGAACCAGTTCTAAATAGCATACAAAGGCAGCAGTTTAAATGGTCTGCTCACTTAAAGAGAAATCCTAGTGACGAGGAAGGCAAACACTTAAAAGAGGGGACCGATGCAGAGCATGGGATAAATCAAGAACAAGAAGAAAAGATAACATTAGAGAAACTTTACAACAGTATGATATGTTTATGATTGAAGTGGCCAGAAGAAACTAAAAGCCGAACCTTATATCTCCCTTGACATTCACAGTGGTAAAAGAGGACTGAAGAAGAAGAAAAAGATTTAATAAGCTATGGCTGGTTTGCATCTTCCTTGCTCTGGTAGAATAACTTGTTTGTTCTTTTACGTTCAGATCATGTAAAATGTCTATAATTTGCCTCTACAGTAAGATGTGAGAATCGCAGCCCTTGGTAGGTACAATTAAGGATGGATGAAATTTCTCATCTCCACATCTTAAAGCTTGGCCTATACTGTACAGACCATGACTAACCCATGCAGTACAATCCATATCTCAGCATTCTTTGTAAACTGCAAGGGAAAAGGTAACAAAAATTTGTTTGGAAGAAAGCATGCTAGAGAAGCTGAAGCCTCAGTGGAGCAGTGATCTGCCTGTCAGAGCTCCCACTTTGACCAGCTGCCAGCCAAGGCTAAGGGAACGGTCTGCCCTGCCATAATACTAAGTTTGCAGGTTCCATTTCCTCATCCTGGGATAAAGATAGTATAACCTGCAATGTGCTCCTAAACCTAAAGCTGTTGGCACAAGAGGGATGTCAAATTTACACTGCCCAACATTCAGCATTAGCAGAGAACAAGCAGGACTGACTACTTTTACAGGGCAGCTCAATTATAATATTTGAAACAAATAAGAGTTTATCATCACTGTGTCTGTTAACAGACAAATAATTGTCCTAATCCATATGCACTGTTTAGGAGGGGGATGGATATATATATACCTATCAGTGTTCAGGAATCAACTTTCAGGTCTCAGAAATTATGTTTCCACCAATTAGAAACAGACAAAAACTGTCACAGGCTGCATTTAGTTTTAACATTTGTCATTTCTGTCTTGTCTGTCTGTCCTGTGTGTGTACGCATGCATATGTGTACACATTTTGTACAGACAGGGGAACAGGATGCAATCCTGTCTTATTCCCTTTTGCACTCTATGTCTGATGTTTTATCAGGCACTCCTCTAACTGCTAACCCATTACAGTCGAGTCCACTTAAGTCAAACTCGGATAAGTCGAATTTCGATTAGGTCGACATGACCAGCTTAGTCCCGGCAATTTTCTCTGTTGTGTGTGCTGGCTGGATAAGTAGAAATTCTGATAAGTGGAAGCATTTTCTTAGGTCACTGCGACTTCTACTTATCCAGACTTGACTAGATACAATGTGATAAAATTAAGTGATCAAATGTGCTGGAAACCCCATGTCTCTCACTTTTGCAATTCCTATATTATTTCTGCAACTGAAACAGTCTTATTTTCTTGCACCCTATATTACTCTCCAAGTTTCCCAACATAATTTCCAATCTCCTCCAATTGTAATTTTGTAAATCAATTTAATCAGCCAGAAATGTCAGTTGAGTAAAACAATATGGAATGTTTGCCAGCACAAACGTTCAAGTGATTTTTCAGGGCTTCTAACAATGTTTTTTCTCTCTAAACCAAAATTTGATAAATTAAAAGAAAGAAATTTGTTTACATCAAAATCACAAGCAAGATGTTCAGCATGCAAGGTACAACAGTAAAACAGACAGCAAACATTGTTTAAAAAAAAAAAGTGTATTTACTCTTTTACTTAAAGATGTATTATATTAGCAGTGAGAAATAAATCACAGATACACAACAAAAGAATACAGCTGCAAATGCTTTATCCAGTAATAACCAAGGTCTGGTCTCTTGTGTCAGTAAGCAATAATGAAAGCACTGTAAATATGACACTGCTTCCTGTAGTCAACATGTAGCCTTACCCTGATCTATGCCTACAGTGTTTGATGTAGACATTGTTTGGTTCCAACATGATAGAGAAACAACACATTAAAAACCATATGATCTATAGGAGGATTACTTAGTCAATGCAATATAATATATGGCGGTGGGCGGGAGGAGGGTGGGGGCGGGGGGGAGTGGGGGGGGAGGGGGGGAGGAGGGGAGGCGTGGGGGGGGGAGGAAGGGGGGGGGGGGGGGGGAGGGGGGGGATAGTGTGGGACGGGGGGGGGAGGGGGGTGGGGGGGGAAGGGGGGGGGTGGCGGGATGGAGGGGTGGTGGGGGGGGGGCTATATGTTTTGACAATGTGTCTATTCACAGTAAGTATTGACTGGTAGTGCTAACAAGGAAAACTTTGTTAACCAAATGTTACCTCTACAGACAATAAACTTGTACTTAAAAAAAAAAAAAAAAAATTCTGAACTAAAGACAAGATAGCCAAGACTGAATACCCTAAACAAAAATAACATGTTTATCTGCTTCTTCTTTCATTCACTTGAAAGAGATTATCTATATCTGCAATGTTGTCTCTAGTATGAACTTCACAGTCTTTTGTAATTCACCCAGCGACCCATAAAGTAAAACATATTTACACATGGGGATAGTTAGGGGGGTGGGGAATTTATAATAGGGCAGGATTTCCTATTCCCTCACCCCATTTTTTTTTCTTCCCACAAAACAATTATCTTCTTCTGTTAGTGTTAAACAGACAATTGACCATTATAAACACTGAGCATAATTATGCCTACATCTACGTGAGACAAATTAAAATCTGAAAATAAACTATTGAATAAACTACAGCCTCCTGATACGTGCATTAAAATAAAAATGACTGTCAACTATCCTTGGACAGGAAAATTTGGCTTTCATGTTGTGTCCACTAACTTTTCTCATGTGCTCAATTCTCATCATTGATCTCACTCAACTGCATGAGATGTGTTTCTTCCAGCCTAATCTCCAACACAGTTGATTCCCAAACTGTTATGATGAAGAGGCAGATTCTTAGATCTGAGCATGGTCAGATTTGCTTTCAGCTGTTAGTACTGTATATGTGAATGAATACACTAGCAGGTTTTCTTTAGTCCTTACAGTGTCCCTAAATTAACAGATATCACTGAGATTCCATTATTCACAGCCTGAAATGTTTTCAGTTGTCTGCCATTACAAGGTAAGGGAATTTCATTTTGGACCGCTTATCTATTTTTTGTAAATTAAAAACAGCTTTAAGTTAGTTTTCTATAACTTAACTCTTTTGTATCTAATATTATTATTTTCAACAGTCATATCATTTCTTATAATTTATTGTACATGTGTTTATTGTTGCTATTCTTCAGTCAGGTCCCTCTTCTTGATGGCTATTTGCAGAAGACATAAAGGCATGACATTTGCTATTGATGCTCTGATTGGAGATAAACCGTAAAGGATACCGTATCCTTGAGTTTAAAGACAGGCAAATGAGCTTTTACAAATCCAAAATATGATGTCAAGGGAGACAATCACCTAAACAGTTTTCAATCACAATACACCACACATGCCACAGTTCAATCACAATCTCATCACTGGTAATAAATGAAAATCATACCTGGCATTATAACATCTGGGAAACCCATCTTGCGTGCTATTGCTGTACCAGGCAACACCAGGTGGGGATAGGTTTCTTTCACCTTTTATCAGGAAAAGACAAGGGAAATTAATAACTACATTTAGAGCCAAATCAGGAAGAGATTTAAAGCTCTCTTTCGCATATTTAGGTTAACATCAACATGTGCAGTGATGCAGCAGGGGAATAAAATATGAAGTCATACATGTTCACAAGAAAAAATGGTTTATCTCCCGTTCACACACATACAGAGAGAGAGAGAGAGAGAGAGAGATACACAGAGAGAGAGAGAGAGAGAGAGAGAGATACACACAGAGAGAGAGAGAGATACACAGAGAGAGAGAGATACACAGAGAGAGAGACAGACAGACAGACAGAGACTTAATATTAACATGATCAATGATTCATCAGAGGAATAAAATGTGAAGTCATGTATGTTCCTACAACAACAAAATTCACCAGTTAACTCTGGCAGAAAGTTCTGGTTATTTATCCATTTTTGAACTTTGGTCTTATTCCACAACTTTAGTTGTGCATGCACATCCACTTTACAAATCTGGCTTATTTGTCTGCAGACTGCTGGTTCCTCACCTCTCAGCAGATGACTTTGAAGAAACACCCTAATCGGTCACCATTTATGACATGATTTTTTAGGTTAGATGAGAAGTGGATCTATTTGGCCCCCCCCCCCCCCACCCCTCCCCAATACATTCACACACACACTAAATTGGGTTCTCACAACTCAAATGAGAAGCAAGAAACCCCTGTACAAATGACACAGAGAAACTTGAAGAAAACACCTATGAAGACAACTGTTCAGCAACATGAACTTACTTGCTTCATGTCTCCATGCAAAATCTTCAGGGAGACCCAGAGACCCTGTCCTCTGTGATTGATATCCTTTGCAGCAATAACTTTTTTGATAACAGTGTACATGAATTCTTCACCACAACTGAATGGGAAAAAGCAATGTTGATCTTCATACATTTACGAAGGGAGGACATTTATTATCTATCTATTTCAAGTACCACTTATGATAATGTAAGTAAAATGTGATGGGGAAAATAAAAAAGTACCAGTTAGTAACAGTCAATTAACAGTAGTCAATGTGTTTCACCATCACGTCACTTCAATAAGGCACTGGCCCAGTCTCTAAATTTACCAAAATAATAGCAATGCACTTTTGATGTCAGGAAAACCAGGTAACAGCTGACTGACAGAGATGAAGTGTGGCACACACATGATCAGACTACTCCATGTGTACAAGAAAAAGAATCTGTGTACATTTACATATATCTCATCAACTGGTGGCACCCGTTACCATACACCCCCCCCCCCTCCCCACCAGTGTTCTTTGTTCAGGTCCTCCTCTCTGTAAATCAATTTAAACTGCACATCAAACCATTAAGTCCAGGAGTACTTGAATCCCCTAATTAGTATATTGCTGCTCATCATGTGGATACTTGCACAACCAGTTCTATGTCAGTATATTCTTCTTCTTTGGCCTTCTGTGTAGTGTGTTTGTTTGGCTTCACCCCTTTTGACTTCCAGTCCTAATCAAGGTCAATTCGTTGCCAGTCTAACATGGTGGTAGGATGCATGCCCTTTTCAACCACAGTATTTTCAAGTATAAAATAGTTGGTTTTATCTTATGCAGGTAGAGTTATGACAGTAGTTTGTGGACACACAAAAAATCAAACCATTTTTAAGTTCTAGGTAAGATGAACTGCTGAGTGTGTTACATCCTACTTGGCCAATTTATTTGGAACTATATTTCTTCAACATCCCAAGTTGGCTCACCTAATGTCCTCCCTGACCACAATATGGCTAGAATGGATTGATGCCTTGTCCAAATATTAGTAACAAGTGTTCAGATAGATGTACACAATTCTGCCTACCTATACTAAGTGCTAATAAAAAGATACATATGTACACATGTAGATATTTTGTTCAGTTATGAATGTGACAGTTTCTGCATAATGGCAAAGCAGAATTACAGGGAATAATACAAATCTCTAAAATTATTAATATTCAACAGCAAAGAAGAGTTAAGATAGTGAAATGAGTTATATAATTTAATAAACTCTGAAACCAAGTTTCCATTTCTTATCCTTATGTGTATCTATTAAGTATTATTCTGCTTCTCTTTCAGATTCTGAGTGTCTATGATTCAATTGTGCAGATATCAGTCGACTCTATTCATCTCTGTTGGTGTCTGCAGGTCTGATTTTATAATAACTTCTAAAATTTTACTTCAATGCATCAACTTAATAGCTGAGGAAGACTAGGTGTTTTGTTAGAACTCACTAATACAGAGTGTACAGATATAAATATACCAGATATATAAAAAAGAATAATAGCCTTGTCAATCACAAAGAAATCAAGAAAACACTGCTCAGGTTTCCAGAACAATTTGTTGGTTTCATTCCCATGGAATTGGCCTGAATGCTTCTTCTTTGGGTGTCTGGAATATAGCAGACTTTGGCAACCATAATTCTAAAATCTTCTTTTGTTTGTGCTTCAGATGTGCATTATCTTGAGTTATAAATACCATTAAGAAGCTTCAAAATTTCTCCTACAGATGTGAGACAATCAACATCACCGTGTAGATGTCAAAACACTGAACAAGTCAACCACACTCATTTTCTCCTTCAACTACTAACATCATAGAGTATAGAATCTTGTTTTACTTACTGTTGGAATGGTATAAAATGCTGAAAATCTTCTGAGCTTGTCTTGGTTCCTTGCATGAAATCTGTAATATCCATTACTGTAGGAAGAACAAATAGAGGAACAGATATTACAACCTGAACCCTAATAACAACGAAAGCTTTACACACAAAAACTAGACAATACACAAATATCACAATGGTGCCACTGAACAAAAACATTTTAAAGAGATTTTTACAAAAGTCTGAGATCTAAATGTGCAAACATTGTTTCAATACTTCGCTTGACCACTGTGTGCACTGCTCTTAATATCTTGACTAGTGATTAGCAACAAGCAATTATTTCCAGTTCTTAATGGCTATGGATTGGACTTGGAGTAATATGCAACATGGATGCATGAGCTCTAAAATTCCCATAACGCACAAAGATTCTGCACAGCCATGACATATATGAATTATGGGTTCAACTGTTTTGCTCAAGAAAACTGTTTTCCAACATTTACAGATTTTAGCTAATATACTTAGGGCAGTAGCCAATATGCCTGTTTTACAGTCCTGATACTGGTTGTGACTGCAGTGTGTAGACATGGTGAGTGTGACTATGTATACCCCCAAAAATATACTGCAATATTTTTAGGGGTGAAATAAATCACATTTTTTAAAACTGTGACATCATCGTTCTCAAGACCATCGGAAAACACATATTCACTAAAGTTATGGTAATAAAATAATTGTATGTTTCAGGGTTGCTACAACATATTAAAGGGTCAGGGTATTAGGAAGGTTGAGAGCCACTGGTCTAAGGAAAAGAAATAATTCTACACTACATTTGATTTTGGTGAATTCACTCATTGTTTTAAAAATGCATAAAAAACTGCATTAAAAAAATTAAATTACTATAAATTGTTTCAGTGACTTGACAGCTGCAATGTAGATGTTGACTTCTTGCTTGCCTCTCTGCTCAGTGGTCTAGGGGTTAGATCCCCAGGATGTTTATAAAAATGACCAAAACTCCAAAATTTTTTTGCTTTTTTCTTTCTCTAGTTTCTTAAGGCAGAATTTTAGAGTGTTATAACAATAGGTTTCTTTTTATCTAAATTTTGAAAAAGGTCATTTTGGAAGATTTTGTTATGGGTGAAACGGTTAAGAACTGGAAAGAGTGAACAACATGGGGACAGGATAAGAGAGACTGAATCACTGAGTCATCCTGCTCAGTAAACATTCTCTATGCAATGTTTTTGATAAATTTTGTTTTTAGGGGATTTCCATCAAATTATTGTTCAAACAAGGATGATCCAACGACAGGCCCAGCAAGCCGGTAGGGGATTAGTTTGTTCAAGCACATTGCTCAAGATTTATGGTGTATTTTGAAGAAAAAGCGCGATTACACCAGCGCTTCAAACCGCCACACACAAGACAGAGTCATGAAAGAAACACCGGCCAAGATACAGATCCGGCACGACAGTTTTTAAGATGGCTACATGGAACATTTGTGGTATGGGGGATAAAGTGGCTGAATTGGTGAATTTATGATTAGAGTAAAATCAAAGTTTTGGGAATTGCTGATATCAGAAGAAAAGCTCAAGGCGTCCAGAAAATTCATAAGAACTTTGTTCTGATTTGGAAAGTAACTCAACCACAAGAAACTAACAAACATGGAGTGGGTTTTATCATTGCTCCAGACACAGCAAAATATTTACTAGATTCAGAATTCGTGTTAGAGAGATTCATAAGTATCAGACTGGCTGCAGGTAAAAGAATAGTATCGTATATTCAATGTATATGCTCCTTGTAACGACACTTACATTGAAGAAGAAAGAACAGAATTTTTAACCAACTTAGTGAAACCATCAGTAAAGTTACAGACACTGATGGCTTGTATGTGATGGGAGATTTCAACGGACATGTGGGAGAACGTCGACCTCCATGGTCCACATATATGGGACCATTTAGTGACAAAGAAAATAAATGTAACAACAATGGAGAACAATTACTCAATGTATGTGCAGAGCATGAACTAATTATCAGCAACACGCTATACCAACATAAGAGAAGCAAGATATTGACCTGGTATAAATGGAATAATATTAACCAAGCATCACAGATAGATTTTATTCTCACAAAAAAGAGCGACAGATGGAGAATAAAGAACTACAGGGCCATCCCAAATGCAATAATAGACTCTGACCATAGACCTGTAGTACTTTGGCTCTATAAACCAACAAGAATTTGCTCTGATAAAACACCACAGCTAATGGATCAGACAGCCATAGAGAAACTAAAAGACAAAGATGTGGCAATTCAAGTTGATGAAACAGTTAAAAACACCTTCAGTACTCTAGAGAGAGGAAATGACATAGAAGAAGAGTGGCAAATTTTTAAAACCTGCATCCTGAATGTAATGACAGAAAAGTGCGGACTCCGAAAGCCAAGAAGACACATGAAACAAACAGCATGGTGGAATGAAAAAGTTAAAATTTCTATCAAAGAAAATAAGAAATATTTTCATCAGTGGCAAAAGTCCAAATTACATCAAATATAGAAAAGCAAGAGCAAAGAGCAAGAGGAAAGTAAATTCGGCGAAATCAGAATCATGGGCAAACTACGGAGAACAATTAGCAAGGCTATGCACTGATTCACCAGGTCAGTTCTACCAAAGCATCAAGGCTATGAGACTGAGAGAAGAGAAATTTAACCCATCAGATCATAAACAGCAAGGCTAAAAAACCACTCACCAAATCCCAAAATGTTAAAAGAAGATAGCAAGAATATTTTTCTGAATTACTAAATAGTGGACCACAAGAACCAGTGTCTTATAAAAAAAATTTGGACAAGAACAAGAACCTAATATATTAGAATCTGAAGTTGAAAAGATCCTAGAGCAAAGCGGCCAGAACAGATGGTATTACAACAGACATAATACTTGCATGTAAGGCAACAGCAGTAAAATGGCTGACAAGAATATTCGATATGGCCTGGGAGGAAATGAAAGTTCCCGTTGACTGGCAGAGAGCAATTATAGTTCCCATATGGAAGAAGAAAGGTGATAAACGAGATTGTGAAACATACAGAGGTATCTTCTTACAAAGCCATGTAGGAAAAATGTTTGCAAAAATATTAGAACGAAAAGCGAGGGTGATATTAGAACCTCAATTAAGTAACAATCAGTTTGGATTTAGCAAAGGAAAGAGCTGCACTGATGCAATATTTACTCTTCGGCAAATTTGTGAACAGACAATCGAATATAATAAACACCAGAATCTTATATTCATTGATCAAGAGATGGCTTTTGACAGGGTTAACAGAAATAAACTATGGAACATTCTTGAAGAATATGGTGTACCGAGTCAATTATTGGGAAACATAATGGCTCTCTTTCAAAATAGCCAGAGTGCTGTAAGAACAATGGAAGGTATGACAGACTGGTTCCCCATTACATCAGGAGTACAACAAGTCCTATCACCCCTACTCTTCATCACATATATGGATAAAATTGCACAGGAGTCAAACCAAAACACAGATATTATAAATGAACTACTCTTTGCAGATGACCAATGTTTGTTACAAGAAGAAGAACAAAAACTACATAAACATGTTGATTCATTGCTTACTAACTGTACAAAATTTGACATGAAAATAAACACCTCAAAAACTGAAGTAATGACCATTTAGGAAAGAAACACAGTAATGTAAACATAAAGATCAATGACATACAATTAGAACAAGTTCAAGAATTCAAGTACTTAGGATGCATATCTACAGAAGATGGAAGACTCGATAAAGAGATACAGGCTAGAGTTCAAAAAGCCAATGCAGTCAACTACCAACTGGCCCCACTTCTTCGTCATCCAAAGATCTCGTTACCAGCCAAACAACGGATGATCAACAGCATTTTCATCCCTACGTTATGTTATCAGTGCCAAACGTGGACAATGAACAAATCACATATGCAAAAAATAACTACTTTTGAAATGCGATGTCTCCGAAGAGTCACCAACAATACACGAAGAGACAGAGTCACAAACATCAGCATTAGAGACAAAGTTGGAACAAGAGCATGCATGAAACATATTGAAAGACAGAGAATGAAGTGGTTTGGCCATTTAGTAAGAATGCAACCGGATCAGATTGCCTATAAGGCCTTTTACAGTAGAACATCGGGAAGAAAGGCCAGAGAAAGACCCAGGAAAAAATGGATAGATGGAGTAGCTGAATACGGCCAGAAGATCCAGAAAACTGTCACTCAAATCACGCGAGAAGCACAAAACAAATATTTTAAACCCCGACACTGGGCTGCAACCCGGTAAAAGTGAAGAAGACAATAGATTGATAGATAGATGCAATGATGCAGTTAATTTAGTGTATCATTGTGCATGTTGCCTGTGAAGACGAGGGTGCATCAACAGTTATTACTCGATTTGCTTTTACACTTGAAAGGGTTCTGATATGACAGGAGAATAAATACAAGCATTAAAATGTTACCATTAAGTTTTATTGTAAACAGTATGAAAGTTAATAGTGACTAAAGAAAACTAATATGTGGTGGCTTGCAAAATAAGAAATACGGTAGATAAACAGGCCAATCAAAATAAAACTGAACTACAGATTGTTCAGTGCTTTGCTGAAGTGAGTGTGTAAAACGATTATTTATTTATTTATCCTGGGCAAAAGTCAATCTGTCATGTGGCATGTTATTTGTTGTTACATACAAATTACCTGCAACTCCATAGGGCCTTCTTATTCCTTGAGTTTGTTTTTTATTGTCAACGTACTTTGGATCCATGACACCTGTGACCAAACACAAGAGGCTATTAATATTAAATACACATCAGATGCAGAATTTTCACACCCAACAATTGTGAAGATAGGCAAAGCAAATTAAATGATCAGTTTGCTGTAGGCTAACACAAACATGGCTGTAATAAGTTGACTCAGCCAGTGACATCACAGGCATGATCAGGTGTATTCATAATCAGTGGAAACAGGAGCAATTGTTAGTTGTTAGTCTAGGTTCCAATGTCACTGTAGATGGGTTGCCCAATAAATGCTCCTTTCCTATGCCAGTGTAAATCACACAAAATATCCTTCACTGTCCCCTTTAAGAACTAGTTACAAAAAACGTGCCAGTCCCAGCAAAATTTTGAAGCTTGCACAGACAAGGTAAACATGAATAAGGTAGTTGTCAGATATGCCAAATCTAACCATCCCACACCAGAACTGCAGATCACTGTTGGCACAAAGAGTCAATAAAGTGCACTTTCTCACCAAGACAGTGGTCGTTGCTTTTTTCCCTACTAGTGTGTGTATAAGCAGAAGTACCACTCATTACGCAGAACAACAACAAATCTATGTAAGAAAAGCAGAAGTACCACTCATTACGCAGAACAACAACAACAAATCTATGTAAGAAAAAAAAAAAAAAAAAAAAATTCTGAAAACACACTAGAAATAACAGTACAAGCCATGTCAACATTACCAGACCATCAGAGGAGAGAGAGGATTGGAAGTTCAGTTACAGACTAGACATGGGAGAAGATGCTCAAAATAATAAAACAAGGTTTCTGAAGATCATTTGCATTCAAAAAGTGTGCAGTTCAATTATGTTGTTTATCACAATTAAAACAAGCTCTGCTGCTACATAAATGACATATACTTCACAAATGTTAACATTATTAAACGCCCTTTCTTCACTCTGTCAATTAATTTCACCGAACACAATGCCATTTCACTTTCTTTCTATCTCTCTGAGAAAGATATAAAACCAAACAAAAAGTATATCAGTGAGCTTCACAATATACCAAACACAAACAAAACGTGAATGTTGAGGTTATGGAGCCTTCATCATCACCTACATAAATTAGAAAATACTACAAAAACACACAATATCACTTATCTTCGTATCTTGAGGCAGCCAGGGTGATGTCTAGCCAATAAACCGGCGAGGGAACGGGAAAATAAATATCCAGGGAAAATGCCAGGGGCCATCATTCAATGATAAGATGTAACTGTGTAAGCGGTTCAATCCCCCAGGATTTTAGATGAAGCTATGTTGGCAGTTTAGTCCACTAGGAGAGAGTTCCATAATTGTATATTACAGCAATTTTCAAGAGACAAAGTCTGTCGCTGGAGTGGCAAGATTTAATGGCTGTCATCTCCATGTGGTCCTGGAAATTGAAATGCAGTGATACTGGTCTTAGGGTGCCATTCTGCACGTCCACTATATGTTGTCTGAACCTGTCAACCAGTCGTAAACCTGTTTCACCAATGTATTTCATGCCACATCTTTTGCAGCTGATGGCGTAAATTACATTACAGCTTGTGCAATAGAATGCTTCCCATATGTGGAAGGTGGCATTTGGGAATTCCAGTCTGGTACCCTGAACCACACATGGACAGGTCCTGCATACAGGTCCCAAAGTGGGACTCAGAGGCAGGATGTAACCGACTCTTAACTAGAATGACCTTGAAATATTTTTAGCACGGCTGTAGTGAGGGTGGTAGGTAAGTATAAGAATGGGTCTGTTGTGGTGACGTTTAGGCTTGAAAACGGCGCCTCAAAACAATGGATAGACCGTGCGCAGTGAAAGGCAGCAGGTGTGAGTATGTGTGTGCGCACATACATAAATACTGCTAAAATTCCTTTAACATGAGAAAGTAATAAATGTGGGAATATTTAACATGATATGGTTGCATATTTTCAAGCTTTCACAACCTAAAAATTACACATAATTTTTTATTTTACAACTTTAATGCAGTGAATAAAAACAGACTTACCTATTCTGACAATCTGGAAGACAAGATACACCTTTTCTCTCATCCTGTCTTTTGATCCTAGATCCTGAGAAAATAAAGGTTCACATAAAGATATGCTCAATGAAAATCAGATGGACTAGCAAAATGAATTTTTTAACATTTTTGTTGACGAAATTATATGCTGACCTCCCTACGTAGATTCCATTTTGTAAAAAAAAAAAAAAAAAAAAAAAAAAACCCATAACCTTCTAACAAGCATGCTGTAAAAAAAAGACTAATTAGGGGTGTTTCCTTTGAGAAACCAACAGTCTGCTTACAATTAAGCCAGATCTGTAAAACAGATGTGCATGCAAAACTCAAGTGCTAGAACAAGAAAAGTCCAAAAATGGATAAACAACTAACACTTTCTGCCAGAGTTTATAGCCGGTGAGCACGAAGAAGATAGATGCTGACCAAAAATATTGACAGTTGCTAAACTGTATACTTCATTCTCTTTTAAGCAAACATTTCAAAAAGTTATTTCTGTGCACTAGTTAAGTTTCAGAACAGTCAAACAAATAATTCAGTAAAACTTACTGTGAAGACAACTCTGAAATTATTTAACATGTCAATATCCTTTGGCACACCTTGTTTGCCCCATTTGACCACATAGTTCTCACTGTTGATTGGAGAAAACAAAAAGAAAAAAGTAAATCTTCTGAGACAAAATACTTATTTTCAGCCCCTATTTTTTTGTCAAACTCCCACACACAAACATAAAATATGCAGTATCATGTTGTGGTTTTGTGATTAAACCACTTATTGATGTCAACTTTAATTACATTTAATTTCCTATACGGGTTCTCTGCCCCATTATAGGGAGGAAGAGAAAAAAAAACAGACCCACTGCTTCCCTAAAAATAAAAAGCATGTCCTAAAAGGTGACTAAGGATTTTCCATGTAATTTTTTTGGCTATCTTCCCAATAACAGTCCCAAATTATTGAGGCCGAAAATATACCCTAACAGAGCCTGTTACGTGTCAATTGCGCACTTCCAGGGACCGTACCGACACCGCCAAGAGTAAACCCCACTCCACGTGAGCGGCGTGGATTGGGGCTAAACTAGATGGCTGGGACTCACGAGCAAATAAAATGAAGAAAGCTGCAGGATATGCGGTAGCTGCAGCTCATGAGTCGAAGCTATCTAGTTTAGCCCCAATCCACGCCGCCTGAGCGGAAGTTGCCGGAAGTGCTTAATTTAAGTTGCCGGAAGTTCGCAATTTTTTTAAAAACAAATTTTACAAAGCCTTTTAAATTAGGGATCTGTAAAATGGATGTGCACGCAAAAAAGACAAAAGTCCAGAAGTGGACAAACAAAACATAAATTTCCGCCGGAATTTACCACTGACGAACGCTAAGAATGAGAAGACTTCTATTTGATGACTGTGGTGACATATGAAATCAAACTTTGTGATTCATCACTATCCTTTTATGCAATGACAGTCATTTGATTCACCAAATCATATG
Source organism: Candidula unifasciata (assembly GCA_905116865.2). Classification (NCBI taxonomy): domain Eukaryota; kingdom Metazoa; phylum Mollusca; class Gastropoda; order Stylommatophora; family Geomitridae; genus Candidula; species Candidula unifasciata. Next base: position 108,740 of record CAJHNH020000432.1, on the reverse strand, counting down.
ACCACCATATTCAGGTAAAGAACACAGACCTGATCTAGGAGTCTAATTTTGGTGACTGTTTTCAAAATCAAGAGATTAGTTTCCTATCTTTGTACACTATTTGCTTTTTGTCAAATACATCTTAAACAACAACTGATATATGATGAATGTTAGTAAGTTTGTACTATTTTTTTTTTGACACCGCCAAGAGTATACCCCACTCCACGTGCACATCCATTTTACAGATCCCTAATTTAAAAGGCTTAGTAAAATTTGTTTTTAAAAAATTGCGAACTTCCAGCAACTTAAATTACATGGCACAGGAGCGGAGCAAAGATGGGGTGACCCGTTTGCTATGAAGCTGAAACTAAGACTACCAGACTACCAGACTTGACACACATTAAAACATAGAAAAACTGATGTATGCTGGAATGCAAAGCAATCTGAAAGAAGAAATACTATGTCTCATAACAGCATAAACCCTGTATGGGATGGGTTCTGAACCCCATGGGGGGGGGGGGGTGGGGGTGGGGGGAGAGAATAGACCAAGTACCTCTCTAAAAGCATACTATTGGAGGCGATAAATTAGGGGTGTTATCTTCAAAGTTGGAGTACATCAGTCTGAGAGGCAAGTCTGCAAACAAATGAGTCAGATCTATTTTTTTTTTAAATGTGCATGCAAAACTCAAGTTTGGTTTTGTTTCCAGTGGATGAACAACCAGAACTTTCCTCTGAGTTACAGCCAGTGAACACTATCTAAGAAACAGATAACAGCATACAATATAATGTGTAACATTTACTCTGATATCACTAAACCATGATAGATGAACAAATTAATGACATAAACATCAAAAGAGAAAGCAATTAGGTAACTGGGTATCATTTTCAATAGAAGCCTGTCCTTTATTGATCATGTGGAGGCAGTTGCGGTGAAATGCCCAAAAGGACTCAATATACTGAAGGTTATGGCAGCAATGGACATGAAACAACATTCCAGCATGTGATCCTGTCAGTGATAGATTATGGACGTGGAATGCTTACCATATCAAAGTGTCAGCTGATGAAACTTGAACGCATACAGAATGAAGCCATGGGGATAATTGTGGGATGTACAAGAGATATCTCAGTTAGTAGTATGAATGTGATAATACAGATAGGCTCAAGGTGCTGCAAGCAAAGTTATATCTCAGAGTAGCCGCAGATAAGAAAAACCTCCTGCTTGAAGCTCTCGATACAGCTAAGGGTCACAGACTGAAAAGAGCAAGGTCTTGGATGGAGCAAACTGAAGACACAATTGGACATGTGTGCAAGCTTGATAACATTGGGTGAGGAGAGGAGTGGGTCAGAATGTCCCAGTAAAAGTGTGGGGTTCTGATCATACTGGGCCATGAGAGCAAGGACTGGCCAGTGGGTTCTGCAGAATCAGAAGTCCAACAAATGATTAATGACAATTTTCACCCAGGTGATGAAGTAATCTATACAGATGGCTCCGTGTTGAGAGGCAGACAAAGCACATAGGGGTTCTTAGCAAAAGTGAAAGGATGTCATTTAGTGCAACAAAATCTAGCATATAATGCCACAACATCTAGTTTAAGAATGGAGGTGGAGGCATCAACTGCAGCCTTTTGCTAGCTCTTGAGAATCAGCTGCAGACACATGCCGTAACTGTAATCGACCCAAAGAGCATGTTGACAAAGGTGGGGACTGGTATGCGTGAAGAGTTGCAAGCCTGCCTTTAGAAGTCTCGGGTAGTTAGCATACTATGGAGATTTTCCAACAATGGTGTATTAGGAAATGAACAGGCAGGTTCTGCAAAACTTGGTGGTGAATTGATGTATGACAAGCTAGATGTTGTATGGGGTCTTTAGTGGCAAGTGAATAGTGTGGAATCAAAAATGGATCTTCATTGCCTGAAGAGGATGGTACTGTGAAGTTAGACCAGGGGACTGGGTCGACGATCATGGGAAAGGTGATGTAATCAGACTGCTATTGGTACCATTGGAATTGAAACTCTGCACTTGCTGCTGAAGATGGGGATGAAGAGCTAATGGGAATGTCCAGAGTTTAGTGATGTCGATTCTCAATTAAACATTAAACACAGATGAACAAGTACCAAGGTGTAAAATACCTGATAAACTTTTCCTCTCTGGTATCGAACAAATTCATGATGATATCTGAATCTTCACCAATTTTACAGACAAAGTTTCTCAGCATGACATAGAGATTGAACGAAGATGGCCAGTTAGGTCTTGTTTCTATGTCACTGTCCCTTTTATGCTGAAATATGTTGACAGATTTTAAATTTATGCTCTACATTTTATAGTAAAAATAGTTACTTTTCAAAAGTGTTTTCTGATATAATTAAATAAGACCTATTAGTTATTCTCTTTCTTTTTTTTTATTGTTGCTCGAAAAGCCTACAAGACTCCATGCTGTACATATGGTCTTTTTCCCTCCCTCCACACATCTTGGTGTGGCCTTCAATGTTAAGTTACCTCAGATCCAACTGGATCATGCAACAGGCTTTATTTGAGGGAACTGATTTTGCACATCTCATCTGATTTATTAAGGAAACTGATTTTGCACATCTCATTTGTATAATATCAGCTTTTACTTCTAAACTGTTACATGTTACTCTTTAACAAAATTGTTGTTACATGTTACTCTCTAACAATCACCTAAACTGACGTGTTCAAAGAAATGGAATAAGTAAGCGATGGCAAAATTAGCATAAGTATAGAATATCACATGCTGTCATATAAAGAATACAGTCCTGAGTCTCCATGATCCTCTGTAAGTTTGCTGTTGGCGTGACCGCAGCTCAAGCCAGTGCGACAATCTTGATCTCTCTTGCCACCCACTGCTTTATCTTCCGTGAAACATAATAACACCTCATTTCACTTCTCTTTATGTAGTATCTTGTCTAGCATTTTCCATATGAGCGACATTACGACCTTCGCTGATGTAGACTGAGCAGAGATGATTAGCTGAACTCACCCCAGGTTCACTATGTATGTGCATCAGACACATACCAATGAATGTCAAGAGTCGTACTGTCTTTTACTTGTTGGAACAGGTTAACATTCTTGTCTGAGTATGGCAGTGCCCTGTATTTAAGGCCGGCTGATCCCTGTTCTTTGGCTCTGAACTAAGTACTAGGAAGTGATTCAATCCACTTTATCGTAACCTGCGTTTATAGAACAAGTGAGATCGTGGAATATAGCAGGAAGAGACAACCATCAGTGGTCACAAAACCATTAGGACAGTGACCTTCAAAATGACACTCAAGTTTATAGTGTCAAGCAACGCAGACAGTCCCCTTATATTTAACTTCTCGCAGTGTCAGAATCATTTCCAAGTTGTTGATTGATACAGCTATCTTCTAAATATTCATATAATTTGAGTCTTGTCTTGTCCACAATTGCCTCACAGCGTAGTGGGGAGTCGCAGTTTTCTATCCTGGGCCAGGTGTGTTGCATGTGTTGTTGTTAGTCCGTGTTGCCTCAGGATCTCTGATATATTGTCTATCCATCATACTCTCAGTCTGCCTCTTGCTCTAGGGCAGTAGTGCTGTTCGTTGTATGCTCGTAGAGGCAGTTGGTCGGTTTGCATTCGCATCAAGTGGCCAAACCACTTTATTTGTTGCTTCTTTATGTATTGCAGGCATGGTGTGGTTCCTACAATTGCTCTAATGTTCTCGTTTCGAACTCTGTCTCTCCTTGTGACATTGGCAGCCTTACGTAAGCATCTCATTTCGCACGTCGTGATCTTTTTCTCCGGTGCTCTTGTTAGGGACCAGGTTTGGCATTGGTAGCAGAGGGTTGGTATAAACATGCAATTTATCAGTTGTCGTTTTAGTGCCATAGTGATGCTTGGGTGTTTTAGCAGTGGGGAGAGTTGGTAAGTTACTGGGTTCGCCTTTTGACATCTTGCCTCAAGTTCCCTATCAATTCTTCCATCATCTGTGAAGATGCTCCCCAAGTATTTAAATTGCTGCACTTGTTTGAGTTGTTCGTTGTTAACTTGAATAGTTAGTATATTAGGTGTTCTACTTATTTTCAGAATTAGTTTTGGTGATGCTGATCTTCATGTTATATTCGTTGCAGACTGTGTGTAGCGCATTTACGTGGATTTGAAGTTCTTTTTCGTTTTCATGTATTATGCTTTGGTCGTCTGCGAAAAGTATTTTGTTCAGTTGGGGATGTACTTCTTCAGGATCGGCGTGTATGTTTTCATTATGATCTCTTTCAACTAACTCTGTCTCACTGCTTGGTGTAGTTAACAGTTCGCTTATCATTAATATAATAATTTGAGTGACTGTGTAATTATCTTTGAGTTGTGTAGTGGTGTCTTCTATCGCATATCAATACTGTTAGATTTATGAAACTTGCAATTTAAATCTTAAAAGACGATGCCTCCTAGAGACTGTTGTATTGTAGATATCTACTGACACTTCCGTGTGGGGAGAATTTCATTCACTGTTCTCAAGCCAGGGAGAAAATACATTAACAGATATCAACACAGGCTTTTCAAATTGAAAGGGCACCCAAACAAAGTACCTACATCACAATCTATCAAACAAAGAATGCAATTAAAGAAATCAATCAATACAGGCTTTCTAAACTGAAACAAAACAAGTGGAGGAAAAAGTACATTTCAAAGAAAACAAATGACGTTAAGACTGGGAACCAAACTAGCACAACCATGGACATCACATACTATTAAAAAATAACAGAGTTCAATCAAAAGAAAAAAGAAAAGCAAAACATGTTAAACGTAATTAACTAATCAGGAAAAAAAACGGTTTGGAAATGTGACAGACTTGGAAAAAGGAGAGATAAAGTGAATAAACATAATTTTCTACCTTATAATAATTAGTAACAGTGACATTTCAGAAAATCATTACAAGTGATCAGAGATAGCATTAGAAGACAATATTTGTAGAAATCAGTCTCCAAAAGTCAGCTACAAACACTTCCATAAATTACTTACTGTTTCTCTATGAATTCTCTCAGCAGCTTCCACGTGCTTGAAAGACAGGACAGATATAGCAACAGTTAATGTGCAATAAAGTAGTTAAAATATATATTCAACATACTTAAGACATGAAAAACAGATCAAGCATCACTTCACAGATCCTGGGTAGTTAGCATCCTTTGGATATTCTCTCCAGGTATGCTAGTGTGTTGGGAAATGAACAGGCAGATAGATTTGCCGGTTCTTCACCACTTAGATGTTAGAAGCGAGTAAACAGTGCTGAAGTGCAAAAAGATCATTATGGTCGGAGGAGAATGGTGTTGCGAGGAGTTGTCAGGGAATCTGGCCGATGCTCAACACTCAAGGAAAAGGCGAGACGGATATAAAATCAGAAAGTTACTGGTGCCATCGGAATTGGAACTCTTCGTTTGCTGCTGAAGATGGGGACAGAGCGCTTATGTGGGTGTCCCGATTTCTATGATGTTGATTCTTAATTCAAAATTCTATATTAACAGATCAATCAAATGTCATTAAAAAAATAAATTTAAAAAATACAGATTTATGTGCTCAGGTGGCAAGTTAATTCTCAAGGAAAACACAATGAAAAAGATTATGATACTCAATGGACAGCAACAGCAGCTTTTAAAAGATTGAAACAAATATGGAACTACATTATAGTTTCCAAACCAAGGTACACATTTTTTATTGTAATGTTATTTAAATTTTAACTCACGCCAGTGAAGGTTAGAGAATCTCTAAAGACATGGAATGAACGTTAAAACATTTGAAAACAAATTCTTAAGAAAAACTGACTAATATTAAATGGGATGACTTCAAGAAAAGTGAAAATGTCTGAACAACTGCTTGTATCATCATTTATAAGGCAAAGAAGATGGTAATATACTTGGCACATCATGAGAGCAAATGAACAGAGAATCATCTTGCAGTCAGTGAAATGGAAAACCAATAAGGAAATGAGTCCAAAAGAAACCCTGATAAAGATTGTTGAGAGAGACCAAGGGCACTAGACTATCTATGATATCAAAAAGTTTTGCAAGGGACACAATGGAACAAAAGACTAGAGCCCTATATGATGCATAACAACACAACATGCTGACAAGGTGAGTAAAAGCCACATGCACAGAAGTTGGTAAAAAGTGACTCAGGTTCCATCTCTAGAGTGGTAAGATCCCCTACCTGCAAGCATGGGTCTAATGTTGATGCAACCTCAAAAATGCAGTATTGTTAAATTAAATGGGTTGAAATGTGGGAAAAAACTGAGAAAATATAAACAGTTTAAACACAAAAAGTATAGGTCAATTACAACAAATGATGGTGTGGCAACGTTAACAGATTTTAAAAAATGAACTGAAAGATTCATTCACAATTCTGAGAAATTCAGTTACATACCTTATATTTCATTTCATGTGCTTGCTCATTTTTGTTTCATGGACACATAATATTGAAACGCCTAATACTAATTTCCTTTTTTTTTTAAAGTCTGCTGATAAAGGCTTGTCATCAGAACTTCTTTGTTTACCTGTTATAATAACATTTCTCTAAAACTGGCCTATATTTCACGTTTTCCAACTGGAAATAAATGACAATTTTCTGTAAATGATCTGGAAAAGAAACATACTGAGGAAGTCACCCCATCTAATCACCAACAGCATCAACAGAATTTATTCAGGGAGGTTGGAGTGTTATCCAAATGTAAGTACAAAGAAGATACAAAAAGACATCAATCACAGAGATAAACAAGTTTAAAGATACCTATTCTGGCTCCGGAAATAGGTAAATAGTGAGGTAAAGAACAAGTTCTTCCTCTGTCTTTCATCATTCAATGGAGCACAAACTTCAACAAATTCCTGCAAAGTCCTTCATAGACTTATTCAACACTGGTTGAATTTTGCTAGAAGATGAGGCAGCCAGTCTCATGCAACACTTCACAGTTGCCTCTTATGAAGTTCACTGTCGGTTGCATTGCTAATTTTATTTGCTTTTAATATGGATTATCAGTGGCAAACAATTTACTTTTCTTCTCAGAAGTATAGTGCCCAGAGCTTGTATTTGTTGTTTTCGTGTAGGATCTCACCTAACCAATTAGCAACATTTTATATTTGTCACATTTTGTGGCAGTAAGTGTGTATCCTATCACTGCAGAAAAACAGTATGATCTGGAGACAATGGTGCAGCAGGGAATGATCAGGGGATATGGTCGATATTCTACACCCAGAAGAAAGGCAAGATGGACATATAATCAACCTGCTTAGCTACTATTAGACTTAGAACTTTGAGTGGGCTGTAGAAGATGGGAATGAAGCACTTATAGGAATGTCTTGAGTGCTGTGATGTTGGTTCATAACTCAGCTCTGCATACATGGGAAGTAACTTCTGTAGAGTTTAAAAAATTGTCACAATACCTGATTAACAGTTGTCTAAGAAAATCTGTTGCTGCATGTGCTAACATGAATCAACCACAGTGTTGGTACCATGACAAATCAGTTTAGTTGACAAATGCCCTCTGTGCTTAACATTTTGTTTTTAAAAGGACTACAGCACATATGATCATTGTTTGTGCTGACAAGATGAACAACAACAACAAATAAGTAAAAAACTTACACTTTTGTACAGTTCAACAATACTAGTCTGATCTGGGTTGAGGATATTGCCTTGTTCATCTCTAACAACCAGATCTAGCTTCAGCAGTGCATTACCCTGATCAATGAGTGATGTGACCTTCTGCTGAACTTCTTTGAGTTCATCCTGGAAGTTCAAATCCCAAACATGAGTACAATGTTGTAACAAGAATATAGGTAGTGTTCATTACCATACATTTATGAGACACAATGTTCACCAATTCCATAAGGGATAATGGACTGAGGTGGAAGATGAAAAAAAATACTTAAATGAGCAAATTCTGAAAAAAATATTTTTTTCTCTGGGACCGCCAGTGTGTTAAGAAATTAACAGGAGGACAGACTGGCTGGCTCTGCACAACTTGGTGGAATATTGGTGCATGATAAGGCAGACGTGGTTAGTGCCTTGTGGGAGAGCATGTACAGTTCGGAGGAGCAGATGGATGACCAGTCTGTTGAGACTGATGCAGTGGGGAGTGACGAGGGGTTCTGGCAGATGCTCGAGGCTCAGAGAAAAGGTGAGACGAACGTTAAATTAGAATGCTACTGGTACCATTACTGGAACTCTGCACTGGCTGCTGAAGATGGTCACGGGGCGCTTATGGGAATGCCCCGAGTGCTGTGATGTCAGTTCTTGAATCAACCCAACTCATTATGAAAAAAAATCTACTTATCAGTACTTCAAGTTTAATATAATATATGTAGTCCCAAAATAGATACTCCAATAAAGATGTAAAGTAAGGCCAAACTTTTAAAGCTGTGGTTGGAGATGGAGTTCTTTCTTTCCCAAAAAATGTTGCATATTGTCCAGTATCCATTTCATGATGATGGGTCAGTTGCAGAGTGGTACTTATGGGGTAAATAAAGTAAATGTTGTTTCTCCTCAGAATCCAAAAGTGATAAGCACACCAACCACTGGGTTTTCATGGCTAACATTCATTACATTTATCAGGCTTCTTCATCACTTAACAGCTACATGACCAACACAGATTTTGCCACTGCAGTGTTCAGTATTATAAAATGTAAATGCTTCAGTATGATCAGCTTTTCTTTCCTATGTTCAATATATACAACTGACATGAAAACAGTGAGAATTATTCAGATATACTTACTACAGTGAAGATTCGAGCCAGTATTTTTTTTCTCCTCTCTACCAATTCTCCTATCATCTCTTGGACCTGTTCTAGCAGTGGGTTTCGCTCCTAAAAAAAATGAAGAAAAAATCAAGTATTCCTACTAGGAAGAAAAGGTGACAAAGGAATTTTGTTCAGCTTAAAAATAATATGAACAAATGTATTTTAATTATTAAAGTTTCTAGAATATATGAGACCCCAAGAGTAAAAGTGGGAGCCACAAAGGTGTGATGGCTAGATGCTTTCCTGCACATCTGAAGGTTGTGGGTTCAGGTCGTGACACAGCCGGATTTTCTCCCCAAAAATTACCCTGACTCCCAAGTTAACCCAGTGTTAAATGGGCGCCATGTAAAGTCCTGGGAAGTAAAGGCAGTCTTATAATGCTGACCACATCACCCATCAAGTGCCGATTGGTCTATAAAACATAGGTCTAGCCTTATACGTAGAATACACCTGAAGGCGTGAGAAATGGTCCTTTAATTTACAAGAGTGAGAGTAATATTGCTGAAAGAAAACAATACATACCACATACATCTGTCTCCATATGGCATGCCATTCCCTGAGGACATTTGTGAGTTCTGTAATTAGAGGATGCTCTGTGCTTGTTACTGTTTCATGTGCCCTGCAGAAGACAGTTGTAAACAGTAAGGTAAGGTCTCATGGCAGATACTGCCACCGAGGTGTCAAGTGTTAGGCTACGCACATTCTATGAGGGAAGGTCAAAAATTATCTATACGTTTGACATAACTCTTCTTGCACTGTCCACACTTATTTCATTGTTAGTTAGTTAATCGACAAATTATCCTCACTGCACACTAGACAAGCCTCAGCATATCCCTCGCATGTGGTAACTGATAACACCAGTTGTGTGTTGGTTTACTAATCTTCTTTGGTTGCCCGTATAGTGTTCATATTTGGCGACACCTCTTTTGACCTGAAGTTCTTGTAGTCTTTTGAGTGTTGCTGATTCAATGTCTTCTCCTGAATCATCTTCTCATCCTGCCTCCTTGAGAGCACTGAGAAGATCGGCTCAGTCCTGTACCTAACATGGCCCTGCCAGCAAAGCCAATCCACTTGTTCATTCCCTCTTACCCTAGAGTATCCTGGCACACACAAAAACTAATTCCTATCAGACAAGATTTCCTCAGAGACTCCAATCACTTTCTTCGAATCGATCCTGTCTCTATATTCTTAAGCATGCTCATGAAATCATTTAGAAAGCATGCATGGGTAAAATGATGTGTCTCTAGCCATATCATTGTTCTTATCACTGCCACCATTTCCATAGCCAGACTACTTGTAGTCAAGACAAAAGCCTTATTATTATACTGTTGTAGTAATGCTATGAAAGTTTGATCTTAATTCCACCATTTTTTCCCCTTCTGTTGCAGATAGATCATGGCCATTCCATTAGAAGTTTGCACCAAAAAGAAACAACAAGCAGTGATATGATTCCAATTGTCGAAGAATGTCAAAGGTTCACAAATTCACTGTAGACTATCATCACAATATGGGTGGAAATGCAATCATGGAAAACCCGTTTTTGAAGATTGAGAAGTTTAAAACTGGTCAAACAAGTGTAATGCATGAAGAGGGAGAAGGACTGCCATCAACCTCTACTACAGATAACATTCAGCAATGACAACACATGGGTTTTATAAACAATCTTTTCATTTCTTCTTTTTTTTTTTCTTAGAACTTTTCCAGCTTTTTTTGAAGGTCCTGAAAACTGTTTCAAGGGTCACTATGAGCCTGTATAATGACGACACTGACTTCATTGTAAAAAGACAGAGGAATGTAAGCAAAATGAGATACAAAGGTTAAAAAAGTGACCTTAGCTTGATTATCAGCAAAACAAGTAAAGGTAATATCAAAGAAACAGATTATGACTAAATGTACAATTGAAGCCAGCAGTATTTATGGTGGTACATATATCCGGTATCCTGACAAATTGATAAGGTGGAAGATATTTTCATAGAGATAGGGAACATAATAGGACCAGCAAAGAAAAACTGTTTTATGCAGTAAATAACTGTCACTGAAGGGTACAACAAAGAATTCTTACAAGCTTCAAAGAATGTTTTAACAAATCCCTGTAAGTCCTGGACAATTAGTAAAACAAGCAACAACAATTCTCTGTGAGGCCTCATCCTCAATGTCCTGTTGTGCCATCACATGTCGCATAGGGCTTGCAGTCTACTCATCCATTCTTTAAGGTCTCAGAGATATTATTTTATAGACGAATGCTTACAATTCTTTAGACAGTCAAATTAAATAAAAAAAATCTTTTCAGCAACTAAAAGACAAAAAAAGTGCATAATAAACATGAGAAAATGGCAATATTTAGTGACACAGTTAAAATAAAAAGTCGACCGTATGACAACTTAAAAGATTTATGGAAAGAAAGACAAAGACACATTTTTTATATTGTTTTGTTATGGCACATAATGGTGCCAACAATTTAATAAATACACAAAGCTGGAGACTGAAAGATAGCGGGGAAGGGGGAGGAATGATCATTTGATAGTGACCCTCAAACTATACCATGCATATTTTAAAAAAACTTATATATACAGACAGACCGGCTTTGGATTTCCACACAGAGGCTGATGTCCTACTGTAAATTAACATCTACTATAATACATTACATTCTGATGAACATGTTACAGTGTAAGAGGAATGCAGTGTCTTAAAAGCGTGACTCTTCTGAAATGTTTTACTGCTATTAACTTACCCACTGACGTGCACAGAGGCTTCTTTCAGAGCAATGTAGTTACGGGGGAAAATTCCTTTTTTTGTCTTGTTCTTAATAGCAAATCCTCTAAACCACTCTGAAAAAGAGAAATCATGTTTTAAGCGTGTTGTATATACAGTGAAGTATTCTGCAAACAAGAAAAGATGGTCTCACATGGCAAGTAAACAAGAAAAGATGGTCTCACATAGCAAGTAAACAAGAAAAGATGGTCTCACATGGCAAGTAAACAAGAAAAGATGGTCTCACAGGGCAAGTAAACAAAAAAAGATGGTCTCACATGGCAAGTAAACAAGAAAAGATGGTCTCACATGGCAAGTAAACAACAAAAGATGGTCTCACATGGCAAGTAAACAACAAAAGATGGTCTCACATGGCAAGCAAACAAGAAAAGATGGTCTAACATGGCAAGCAAACAAGAAAAGATGGTCTCACATGGCAAGCAAACAAGAAAAGATGGTCTCACATGGCAAGTAAACAAGAAAAGATGGTCTCACATGGCAAGTAAACAAGAAAAGATGGTCTCACATGGCAAGTAAACAAGAAAGGATGGTCTCACATGGCAAGTAAACAAGAAAAGATGGTTTTACATGGCAAGCAAACAAAAAAAGATGGTCTCACATGGCAAGTAAACAAGAAAAGATGGTCTCACATGGCAAGTAAACAACAAAAGATGGTCTCACATGGCAAGCAAACAAGAAAAGATGGTCTCACATGGCAAGTAAACAAGAAAGGATGGTCTCACATGGCAAGCAAACAAGAAAAGATGGTCTCACATGGCAAGTAAACAAAAAAAGATGGTCTCACATGGCAAGTAAACAAGAAAAGATGGTCTCACATGGCAAGCAAACAAAAAAAGATGGTCTCACATGGCAAGTAAACAAGAAAAGATGGTCTCACATGGCAAGTAAACAAGAAAAGATGGTCTCCCATGGCAAGTACTAAAATGTTTAGAAACATCTTCAGCACCATAGATTTCACCATTAACTTACATTTTCCTGTGTAATGTAAAGAAAAGAAAAAAAGCATAATTTACTCTGGACAAACACAACTGTCTAGCTTTGATCCTCAAAGATAAACTGTGCAAGGCAGCAAAGTTTAAAAAGGTATCCTTTATTCAGCTGTTTGGCTTCACAAGAATATCCTACGTTCAGTAGTCTGCCATTGCTTTCTGTCCGTTTTTCATATTTAAATGGTCTGCTGCCAAATTACCTGCAGCTAGAATCTCTGGGCATACTGAAATCATGAAGTATGTTTGCAACCTCCAAACAACAAAAGCCAACTCTCCCCTGAGGAGATTATCAATATAACCTGTTGATGGCAGTGTCACAGAGTTCTGAGATACTGTATAGACAGAGAGCTTACCCATTGACTGACTTAGTCAGCCTCCTATAATGACCTCTCCGTTTAGTCCATTGCCACTAAAAATTCCCTGAACAGCCAAAATGATTAGCTTAAATTAGAAAGAGAATAAGCAACAAAGAAAACCTTAACAAAAACATCAGAAAGAGGCAGTCATCATTTCTTTACCAGATTAAAAGAAGAGAGCTCGAAAATGTCATAACTGAGAAAATTTATGGAAGAAAAAATAGCAGTGAGAGAACATTCTTGACTGTATTTAGTCAGCCCCTTCAAACAAAAATAAATACTGCTGTAAATTTAAACAAAGTAGATACAAACAATGCACAATTTACTGCCTGACATATTTCGATGTATCTTGTCAGGTTCACCCTACAGTAACAATTTATTAAAATAAAGCAAATAAATTAATCCTTCTAACTGTAACACAAAATCGACTACACTAAAAACTCTGTTTCATCGGGGTAAAGGAAAGGTGAAAATCATGTCCATTTGTCTGCATAATTCTGGGCTTAAACCATTTTATAGCAGTTGCTTTCACAAATCTTAATAATCATTGGTTGCCTGAGATTGTAAATTATTCAAAATACATGTCTTTGTTTACAGTGTGGCCAGAACTCACAATAAGGCACGCAATGGCTGAAGTTTTTTTTAAAAACCCAGTAACAAATTCACAACGGGCAAACATTTGACTGCTGTAAATAACAAGATGTGAAGACTGTCCACACTACATGGAAAGGCACTTGATGATGATGATAAGTGTGCAGTAATGTAAGGGTTAGAACAATTACTCTCCAATAATTATTCTACCACAGTACAGCTCTTTAATAAAAAGAACTAAAATGGTCAAAAACAGAAATTCAAGTACACAAATAACAGAATATGATTAACAATGCAGTCATGTTACAAATTTTTGTGAAACAAATATTCATACCATCCGTTTCCTCCAGAATCTGAACAGTGTCTCCAATGTCCAGTGATATTTTGTGTTCGTCATTGTTGTGGAAGTTGTATATAGCTGAATTATAAAATACACATGTGGTTGAATGTACAAATGAGTGGTTCATTTGTTGACATACACATAACAACACTTTTTTTTCTCTTCAAAACATCACAGTGATTTTTTTAAGATTCAAAATGACATACAAACGTCTTCTTCATCTTTGTATTCACTGGGTGTAAACACCAGCAGGAAAGTTCTGGCTGTTTGTCCATTTCTGGACTTGGATTTGTTCCAGAACTTACCTAACATTGCTGAATGAGCTGCTTTAAAAACAAAACATTACAATAAAAATATTATATATATATATATATATATATATATATATATATATATATATATATATATATATATATATATATATATATATATATATATATAATATACACACACCCCAGAGCACTAACTAAAGTTAATCTTATCAGTACTATTTTTGGCCATCACAATGCTATCAGTGCTAAAAGTGGAAACTTACATCCTCTAATGAAAATAAAATTGTGACAACAGAGATGAAATGACTCAGAAGAGCTGCAAGAGTTTCAAGGAAAGATAAAATACGAGAGACGAATGCTCGGAATAAAGCCAGTCTTAAAAGTCACCAAAGAACAACAAATAAAGTGGTTTAGACACCTAACAAGAATGCCTCGGTACTATCTGTCACAGAGAGCCACAGTGAAACGTTACAACGAGTACAGAGCGAGGGGACGACCTCGGAAAAGATAGGATTGGCATAAAGAATAGCCTTACAGAAATGAACACCAACCTCAACCTTTTTGACAGAGCTAATCAACGAATGTTACCTCTTCCCCTGACACTTCGCTAAGGTACAAGGTGGAATAGAAGAAGATATATACTGTGTTTATAATTATTTCACAGCTCGTAACTATATAAGATAAGTATTTTAGAGGAACTTTAGGATCATCAAGTGCATCATGACGATGATTAGAGAAACAGCATGCACACACACATGAATAAAAACATGATCTCACACATACACGAAGTTATGTGTCATGTACATACGTCAATGTACATATCTAAATGCTCCAAAAGAAGGAGGTAGGGGTGGAGAAAGAAAAAGGCACCAGATGACATGAGATAATCAGGTACTTATTCCTTCTTGTGTCTTTGTATTATTCTTTTAGATCTCTGTTGGTTGACATTTTAGAATGTTCTCACAACAAAAAGTGTTAGACAAAAAAAATCCCATTCCTTAAGTTTTTATTATTTATTGTCCATTGGCAAATTCAAGGGGAGACAAAGAGAGTATACATGTGTCTCTCTCTCTCTCTGTTCATACACATAAATGCATAAACAAACACCCAGAGAGAAATGCTAAGGTAAACATTGATGAGAGAGTAAGTAATATTAACTATAACCTAGCCATCTCCTTGTGAGATGTAAATTTTCGTTATTTTATAGCCCCACCCTGTCTCTTGCCAGGGGCCATAATACAGCTCCACCATAAATATGGTCTAATGGCTGAAAGCGGTTTCCCGGGTGATCCTCATCTGCATGGTGGCACTTTGTGTCATCAGGTGTTCATTTCTTGTGTGATGTCCTAATGGGGTATAAATTCTAATCTAATTTAATCTGATAATCTGATGAGAGTAGCCAAAATATCAAAGTGACTGTACAGGAAAGAAAGGAATGGTGGAATAGACTACAAGCTGTAGGTGACAGATAATGGCACAACATGACAATGAATGAATACACGCACATATACATACGCACAAACATACACAAATCTGTTAATAGTGCTAATTACGCTAAATGATTCTGCAACCTTACATCTATCAGTTACATTAATTAACAGCAAGTGTGAGCACAGTCTCATAGCACTTCAGGAAACTGGAAAGCCAATTAAATGAGCAGTATATAGAGCATCAGGTACTTTATCACACTTAGAAACACAAATAACTGAAATAGCCACACTGATCCCGAAATAGCTCTGTCAAGTGGTCTACGAATTCAACACAATGAGAGTCATGCCCTCAGAGCAAGAAATGGTGAACAGAATGCACTTAACCTATATTCAGCATTGTTATGTGTAATCTTCAACTCCCTAATTAGTTGAGTGTACATGAGGTAGCTTTCAGAATTAGCTGACTTCTGTTAGGGGGCTGGGTGGTCTCAAGGCATATGTGTGTGTGTATACATATATATGTGTTTCGTTTATATATAAATGTTTTTCCATGCATTTCCCAAATTCGTTAAGTCTTTTTATCACGGTATATTACAATAAAATGTATAGACAAATACATGCTGCAATCCATATCCCCCAGCCTTCCCTAACTGTTGGCCTACGGCGAAACCCTAATCCCTGTCTGGTAGCATTCCCTCTCATTTCACCCCCTCCAACAGCACCCACTCCGGACACTGCTCTTTCCACCCAGTTCCTGAAGCCGCTTACTGGTTACCCAGGCCCTATTCCTTAAGTGCATTCACTCAGGCAGTTACAGTACTAGTACTTAATTCACTGTTCACAATGGCTGGGGCTCGTGGAATAAATATGATACATAACGCAGATACTTACTTTAAAAAAAAGTGCAACCGCAGGCAGGAGAGCTAGAGTTGCACTACAGTACACTAGGCTGACATTCTTGCTCGCTACATTCATCCAGTTTTAACATCTGGCTATGATTTATGGACTATCGGTAGGCAGGCCAAACAATTTCTTAAGGCGTCAGAGATGTGGTTTTATAAAAGAATGCTTAAAATACCTTGAACAGCCAAAAAGAGCAACCCAGAGGTTCTGAAAGAGATGGGAGCCGGAAGACAATTTACCAGATATCAGAAGTTACCTTGGACTGAGGGTACAGGGAGTGGATAACTGAGGCATCTGTGCAAGAGCTAATTAATCACACCCAGGAGACATCTTTATATGCACAGATATGACTGCAGTGAGAGATTAAAATAGTGGGTGGGGTTTTATTGCGAAGGTTGATGGGCACTGTCTGAAACCAGAGAGCCTCACGTATAACATCACAACATCCAGTATGAGAATGGAGGAGGCACGGTAACGGCAGCTTTCTGATGGTCTGAGAGCAGCACAGCCCAACATTTGGTCACTGTAATGGACTCCCTGAGCATGCTTCCAAAAATAGAAACTGGCATACAGATGGCATGCTTCGCTTAATAAGACTGATCTAGAGCATAAACTCAATCTTCTGCCCAGGACATTCGGGTTTTTCAGGTAACGAGCAAGCTGACAGATTGGCTGCAGCTGTTCTTCTGTCTGGTGAGGTATGTTTTGATCAAAGCAGAAATGGTGAAGACTCTCTGGGATTATGTGGACAGTGCAACAGAACAGACCAAGTATTCAAACACTGATAGACTAATTCAGCCAGGAGTCAGCAGGGGTCTGGAAGATATTCAACAGAGGGGGGAATCATAGGCAGACTTTTAATCAGGTTGCAACACATACTATTAGCATACTGACTCTTCGCTGGCTACTGCAGAGGGAAAGGGAGCACATTTAATTTAGCATTTACTTAAAGGAAAGGGAAACTATGTGAGTGCTTATGAAGATGAGAAAAGAGCACTTATGGAAATGATCACAAAATGCTACGAAGTCACTGGTCAGTTCTTAACTCAGCTTAACTATCGTCTGCAGTGTTGCGTCTCTTAAAATTGTCAGGTAATCAGAAACAATAAGAAACAGGTTCGCAATTTACATATTGCTCAGAGCCTGTTAGAGCTTTTGTTTCGCTATACGCAGCTGATCCTAGTTTTGCCATATTTTTAATAGCACTGAGCCAAGTACGGATATTTTTCGGCGCCATAATGCGGGTGTAAAATTTCGGAGGAGAGCCGATAATTTAATGATATTCTTTATTGATATTATATTATTTGTTTATAAAATAATATTAATAGTGTTTTAATTATTTTTTAATGGGACAAAATGAACTGTTAGCCCAATACATAACAGTTATGACGAATGCGGTTTAAAATAGTTAAAATAATTTGTTTAATGACTGACGATGCTACTCCCATTATGAATATAATGAAATTACTCCAATTTAGTTTTACTACGTGAAAACAGGGAACCCACTAAGTGCCACTTCCTCGCTCGTCACTTCACTTCCTTGTATCTAACTTTCTTCAGTTATTCATAATCAGTACAAATAATTTTAAATAGAATATGGAATAAACATAATCTCACCAACGCCAAGTTTTGTTCGGCTGTCAGTTTTTTTCCAAATTGTCATTGTTGAAATATTTTAAAAAAAAAGTCCCCTGCAATTATATTGAACTATAACATTAGAGCACTGTTTTGAACCAACAGATGAGAGCTGCCATTGCAATCATGTGACCACATTGACTTCCTGTTAATGTGCACGCAACATGTCGCTAAGGAAAACAACATGGCGTTGAGTTAACATTTCATAACAAACAATCTGGGAAACGCTTCAGAATCGCTCTTACCAGCATTAAACATTTAAAACACCAAGAAGCATACGCAATTCAACGGTTTATCGCGTTTATATTAAATTTTACAAATTATTAGTTAGTTAATTGACAGACTGTGATTATAGATTACTGGACAAGCCCATAAGCGCACTGATCCCATCTTCAGATATCACTTTACTAATAAGTGACTTAGGCCTTATCGTCTGCGACTGATAACAACACTAGTAGTGAAGTACCGTGTTGATTTACTAATCTTCTTTGGTCGCCTGTATAGTGTTCATGTCTGACATTACCTCTTTTGACACAAAGTGTTTCTAATCTTTTTAATGTTGACGATTCACTGGTGGCTCCTGAGTCATCTACTTGTCCTACCTCAGTGAGAACATCAGTGCGGTCCATTCCTTGTCCTGTACTTACCATGGTCATTATCAGCAAGCCAGTCTGCTTGTGCATTCCCTCTTACCCTAGAGTACCTTGTCACAAAAATGAAACTTATTGCTATTAGACGAGATTTCCTCAGAGACTTCAATCATTGTCTTCAAACACATCCGGTGTCAATCTTTGTAAGCATACTTATGCAATCACTTAAAAAGTATGAATGGGGATAAAAATGCAGTCTCTAGCCACATAATTGCTTTTGCTAGTAACATCACCTTCATAGTCAGCCCGCTTGTAGTAAAAGCAGCAGCACTGCTATCTTGTTTTGCAGTTCTTCCTTGAACCAAAACCATGAAAGCACAAGAGTGTTGTACATGTCAAGTGATATACCTATCGTTTAAATCCTTTTCTTCGTGTTCACTGCCGGTAAACTCTGGCAGAAAGTTTTGGTTGTTTAACCATCTCTGGACTTCAGTCTTGTTCCAGTACCTGAGTTTTGCATGCACATCCATTTTACGAATCAGGCTTATTTGTATGCACACCGTTGGTTCATTGCCTCTCAGGCAGATGCACTCTGACTTTAGTTAGTTTTCTCTTAAAACATGCTTGTTGAGGAGGCAGTGGGTCTATTATTGTTTTTCCACATTGGGCCCTAGAACTCACATGGGGAAATTGTTGTAAATAGCTGCATCTCCATCAGCAGAATTCTCAAGAAATGAGGCTAGAACTTCTGACCCCACCACCACAGTGTGTGTGTGTGTGGAGGGAAGGGTGGCACCCAGGTTTGGTGAATGGTGTTCTCTCTCTCTGTCTCTCACCCACTTTTCACCCACCTCCTCCCCCTTCCCCCTTTTCCCCTCCTTATTTTTGTTGCTTTCTATTATGTCCCCTCTCACTAACTTTCCATCTTTTCTCCCTCCTTCCTTCCCTTCTGCCCTTCTCCCCCTCCAATTTCCCTCTCATCTTTTCTCTTTATTAATATCTGTTTTCTCTCTCTCTCTCTTACTGTCCATCTCTCTCCCTCCTGTCCTTTCTACTCTCTTTTTTCTCTCTCACCTATCCCCTCCGACTCCGCCTTTCTTTCTCTGTCCCCTATCTCTATCCCTCTGTTTCACCATCTCCCAATTTTCCTCTCTTATCTGTGTCTGTTTGCCCCTCTCCCCTCCTTGTTTGGTTCTGTGTCCACTCTCTCTCTCTCCCCCTCCCTGTATGTATCTATTTGTCCATCAATCTTTCTCTATCTCTCAATGTCTGTTTGTCTCTCTTGCTCTCCCTCTATTTACCCATATATCTGTTTGTTCCTCTTTCCCTCCCTATTTGTATCTCTCTATGTCTGTGCTCCCTCTCCCATTTATCGCTATGTCTGTTTGCCTCTCTCTCTCTCTCCTCTTCCCTCTCCTCATCTCCCTGTTTGTTTCTAAATCACACTACCCCTCTCTGTTGGTTGCTGCCTCTCTCTGTACCTCCTCCTCCCTCTTGTCTATTTCTTTCTCTCCCGCTTTTTTTATTTGTCTTTTTCCCCCACATCCTCTTTGTTTTTCTTCCCCTTCATCCTGCTATGTGTTTATACCTGTCTGTATCTTTCTATATGCCTCTATCTTCTTCCTCTCCATCTCTACCTTCCTCCCTCTCTTGTTTTTCTCTTTCTCCCTTTTCCATGTATAAAACAAATTGGAATTATAGTTTTACTAATTAATGTTAATGGTTTTCATTACTGCTACTGACTCCCTTCTGCTATCAAGTCTAGGAAAGATGTAAAAACATAATATCTGTGAGCACATACCTACATGTGTTTGTGCATCAACCAAGCACTGTTACACCTGGTGCACCCTTGATTTTTTTTAAAAATCCGGGAGTGGACACATTAAAAAAGGTTGGAGAATTTGGCTACAAACTTTGACTGGAAGTCAATTTGAAAGCTTTATACCATTTTTTTTGTCACCATACCATACAAAGCATACATGGGAAGAGAAGAAGGACGTAGAGCACGGGGTAGACCAAGAACAAGATGGAAGGATAACATAAGAGAAACTCTACAACAGTACGATGTGCCTATGGTCGAGGCAGCCAGAAGAGCTAGAAACAGAACCTTATATCTCCCTCGACACCCACAGCGGTAAAAGAGGAAGTGAAGAAGAAGAAGAAGATACCATTTTGGGGGGGGGGGGGGGGGGATGATCATAATTGTTCAGAAGTGATTGTTATTTTATTACAGTACCTATCTATATAGTCTCAGTTTTCATTTGGCTTATTCTGTTTTGAATTATTTGCTTTTTTGTTGATCCTGCATTGTCACTTTTCAAGTATGTTGTAATGAGGTATACCTGGTATTTAAGAAGTTTGTTGTTGTATCATTATGTGTTATGCTGCATGGCACAGGTGATGTTCTTTCACAGTCATATTTTCTGAGTTCTTTATGGTTTGGACACTAATCATCATTAGTCTACATTGCAAATACATTAATGAATTTCAGACTTTTCCTGTAGCACCTTTAATTTTCCCTGTTGACAATATTCTCCAGACTCCCATTTCTAATAGCATGATCAAAGATCTTGTACTGGTATAATTAATTACCCATCTTTGATAATTTTAAACTGTGGTTCTTGTTTACTCGTCAGAATAGTCACCCAAATATCAGAATACTTACCCATAAGGATATTAGCATTCCACAGAGAAGTATAGTCACATTTGAGTTTGTATTGAGGTATATTTTTAAAAATATATCTGGACTCTTAGTTAAGTCTGATTTAAAAGGGTATCTGAAAAATACCATGGCTAGCATCATATGCTTAACTCACTATGGCTATAAAAAGGGGATTTCATTTACTTAGTACATTTCTAAAGCCACATTAATAATCAGATAAAATCATATCAGAGATCCTACTATACGTTTCTTTTTTACTGTTAAATACATTTAAGCCCAAACATGACAGATTTATGCCTTTTTATTGGTGTTCTTTTTATAAATTGCAGTAACCTCATTGTGTTTATTTTCAGTAAGAACAGTTTAGGTTTCATCATGTCAAGAGCCCAAGCAGAAAGTGTGATAAAAAATATAATCAGGGAAATAGCCCAA
Organism: Candidula unifasciata; assembly: GCA_905116865.2. Taxonomy (NCBI): domain Eukaryota; kingdom Metazoa; phylum Mollusca; class Gastropoda; order Stylommatophora; family Geomitridae; genus Candidula; species Candidula unifasciata. The sequence continues at coordinate 87,037 of CAJHNH020000432.1, read as the reverse complement.
GAATGTGCCAGTAAGGGCCAGGCTGTTTCAGAAACATTAGTTGCATTCATGGTAAGTAAAATTCAGTAAACCTAAAGAATTGTCATATTTTAGTAATATCCTTTCTTATGTTTAAAATGCATCATGCAAAAAATGCAATTTTTATGAGCTTACATGACATAATAAACTTTATTTTGTCATTCTTTAAATCTCCAGTAGAGTTTCAAAACATAACTGGTGTCATTTGGCATGTTTTATTTTCCTCTGTGCAGGTAAAGGCAGTAGTTTTGAACCCTGAAAATGAGTTTAATGTTGACAGAACTTTAACAAAAGATGATGTGCAGAAGCTCATTAAGGTAATCACTGTTCTCTACTCTGGTTGTTTTATTATCACAGCCTATCATGTTTTACTAGGAAAAATCAGCCTAAATGAAAAGTTGAATTATGTCAGTTTCCTAATGAAATACATTCACAACCTTCATCAGCATATATCTTTTTCTTCTTTGTTCTTGTCTTACTGATAACATATTGTAGCCCAATGTCATAGTTTTCTGTATTTGTTTTGAGCTTCTCGGGTGGCTTGAGTGATACATTTCTTCATCTTTCTGCAGGTTTCAGCTATATCATTTATCTATCTCTTTCTTGGTCTTCCACACGCCTTTCTCCCAGATGGTTTGCTGTTAAAAAGTCTTATAAGCAGTTGGATCTGGCTGCATTCTCACTAGATGGCCAAACCATTTCATTCATTGTCTGTCAATGTAATCCAGTCATGGTCTTATTCCAACTTTCTCTTTTCTTCTTCTTCTTTACGTCCTCTTTTACAATTTTTGGGTGTTAAGGGAGTTATAAGGTCCTGATTTGACCATAGACACATCCTGGTGCTGTAGAGTTTCTGTGATGTTATCTTCTCATCTTGTTCTTGGTCTCCTCTTGCTCTATGTCCCTCACCTCTTTTGGTATGTGCTTTGTATGGTATAGCATCAGAAGGAACTCTCTCAGTGGGCAAACCATTTGATTTGCTGTCTTTATATAAAATTTAGAACTGGTTCTGCTCCCACTTTATCTCATGTGACCTCTTTCCTGATTTTTATCTCTTCTGAGCACTTTTACTGTCTTTCTCAGACACCCCATTTCCATGGTTACTAATTTTCTTTTATGTTTTGCTGTCAGTGACCACATCTGGCACTGATAGCATAGGGTGGGAATGAATATGCTTTATATGAGATGTCTCTTTGTGCTGATTGGGATTGCCTTACACTGTAAGAGAGGTGCCAGCTGTCCCAATACTTGGCCAGCTTTACTGCATCAAATGTCAATTTTTTCATCCAGTTGACCATCTTCAGTGAATGTTGTTCCAAAATATTTTAACTCAGATGCCTGTTAAATGTATGTATGCTCTAATACTATCTTTAAATCCTGCTTCTTTCTTCCTGTTGACATTACCTCTGGCTTTTCAATGTTGATTCTCATATTATTTGATTTACATTCTTCCTTCATGGATGTGAGATGCTGTTGCAAATCATGGCTGTATCTGCAATCAAGGCCTGGTCATCAGTAAAGAATAATTCGTTGATGTTACTATTATTTTCATTCCTGGGCCTGGCATCCTTGCTTATACTGTCATTGTAGGTGATAAACAGGAGTGGTGATAAGATGCATCCCTGTCTTACTCCAGATGTTACTTTGAATGGTTAAGAATTTATTCTAACTTTGCTTCTACAGTTGCTATAAAAGCTTTTGCAAACTTTATCTCTAATGCTGGTATTCATAACCCTGTCTCTTCTTGTGTTGTTAGGGACCTTTTGGAGACAGTACATTTCACCTGTAGTTATTTTCTGTTCTAATGTCCTATTCATTGTCCTTGTTTGGCACTGATAGCATAAAGTAGGTTTGAAGATGCTATTAATAATTTGTTATTTGTCTGGAAGGGAGATATTTGGGTGTCCAAGCAGTAGGGCTAACTGGTAGGTGACAGCATTTACCTTCTGTACTCTAACTTCTATCTCTCTTTCATGTGAATTAGAGAAAATTAGCATGACAGTTGTTTATGAAATAACATTTAATTTATAGAAGGGTAGACTAAATTCATAATCTGTTCAAATCACCAGTGAGCACTGGCATCATAAAGGCTAATAGACTCAAATTTCTTGACATATAAAGAGAATGACAGATGAGAGAGAGGTGAAAACTGTGTATTCAAGGAATTTGAATCACTATAGACCATGAGGCAGACCAAGAAGACAATGGAGAGCAGACCTGTAAACACTTGGAGTCACCAACTGGAAAGACAGGGCCATTCACAGAGATGAATAGAGGTGGGTGATACCTGCAGCAGTTATCCTCAAGGGTTCAGGATGCTGAAGAAGAAGGAGAATAAGAAGGAAGGGCATATTTAGAATGCCTTTATTTAATCAGTGTGGAGTAATAGTCTTTAGATGAAAATATTTACAATACAACAGGCAGCACTTTTTAAGATGTCTTAAATTTGTTATAATGCTGGTCTTTTCTTCAGTTGTGTGTGTACCGACTTTTGGACTCAGAATCACCAGCTCTGGACACAATCAAGATGCAGGTTTATTTTGACATGAATTATACCACCAGAGGTTTGCTTTCATCTGTCTAAACAAACAAACATATTAATAACAGTACAATTTTTTTCAGCTTGTGTTGTAAAATAATATGAAAGTATTTCTTAACCATTTTGTCTTGTTCATTCTACCCACTGGCAGACTGGTAACATTTTGGTTGTCTTTTTGTCCTTCTTAATTCTGGGAAAGGTTGGGGACAGCAAGATCCTTGACATTGTACAATATCTTTGACATAATCTAGTGGTTTCCAACTATTGTGACTCATTAGTCCATTTTAGAACCAATTTATTTGGTGTAGCCTCTTAGCCTACCTTAGCCTTAGTCATACAAGTTAATGGTGTTCATAAGTAATGTTACAGAGTGGATGCAGATGGGGTACATTGAAAAGAAATTTAAAGTGAACAGATATCTAAACAAATTGACAATGACAGTAAATTTCATAAACTTTAAAATTTACCATAATAGTTAATTTATTCTCAACTATCCCTTATTCACGTGATATTGTCAAAATGTGATTATATATATACATTTATATATATATATATATATACACACACACACACAAGGTCCGACAAAAGGCCAAGACAGAAATGTTATATATGAAGCAAAGCATGGAATCCAAAGAGGCAACCTTTATTTATGATCTGGCAACTTTGCATTGCTGCTTGATAAGCAGATGACAAAAAAGCTATAATTTTATTGACCTACTTAGATGCGCATTCTTACGAAATCAGCATGGAGTATAAAAGGTAACATTAATTTATGTTTAAAATTCAGAAAAAGCACCATTGAGACACTTGAGTTGATGCGACAAGTTTATGGTGATAATTGTTTATCTCGTGCACAGATTTTCAGTTGCAACTAGACTTGACATCCAGTTTCTATTCGTAATGAGGAACTCATTGCAAAAGTCAGAGAAAGAATAAAAGAAGATCATTGTTTGACTGTGAGGATGATGGCGGATGAATTTGATGTTAAAGAAAGACCATTCATAAAATTTTAGTGTGAGATTTGGGCAAGAAAAAGGTTGCTTGTCGGTTTGTACCACATTCCTTGTCTGGTGACCAAAAACATCAGCATGTTGAGTATGCAAAATACATCATCAAAACGTGTCACAGAAATTTTTTTAATCTGATTGTTGCAGAGAATGAAACATGGATTTGTCGCTATGATCCCACAACTTAACGCCAAAGTGCTCAGTGGAACTCATCATTATCTCCAAAAGGCAAAATAATCTTTTTTTCAAAAGTTAAAAGTGAAGACAATGTTGGTGTGCTTCTCCAACAGCAAAAGAGTTATCACAAAGAACTTATTTCAGAGGGACAGACTGTCACAGTGCCGTATGGCAGTTTTGTCACATACCTTTATTTCTAGATTATTTACCTAAAATCCTCGGATACTCTGAGACAGGGTTGTTCTGAATGTCAGCTCTTGTTTGTCTAGGTACTAAGTCCTCGGTCCAAACATACATTCAGTCTAACTCAGGGATGAGGCAACTCGAGTTCTGACTCCACAGAAATAATATGAATCCTCGGCCTGACTTCCTCAACACTCTGTTCGCTTCCAGACTAGAAAACAACGTTGACACAGTTAAACGAATACAGTCCAGTATATCTGACGAGACATGGTTACAGCTTTGATAACAATAAGCTATTAGATCACGACAACCCTATCTAAGAGCAAGACACTTTTTGAAAAAAGATAATAATCTAATGAGAATACTATAATAGAACAAGATAAGACGTAAATGAAATAGGAATAGAATGAAATTTCAAAATGTTCTTGAAGAATGAGAACCAGAAGACGGGTCTCCCTCAGGTGCCATAAACACATCCACTCTCATCACAGCACTGAGAGCATAGTTGGATTATGAGGTACATTCTGGTTTCGGCTGCCAAGATTTTCCGTTGATATTACAGGACTTATCTGAGTGAAATCCAGAAGCTCCTCTGTAGCCTGAGAGTGTAAATCCCCACAGTTCCTCAGTTTCCCAAGCACCACTGTAGTTTGTAAGTATTCCCCACAGACAAGTGGAGAGATCAGTTAGTCACCACACAGACTCATGGGCATCGACTTCAATAGACGGTCTCATAAATCGGCATAAGATGTGAGAAGGTGGCGTTGCAATATGGGTTGGTTTCACAAGTCGACGATTGACTGGAAAGCTCGACTAGTGCCTCGACTCTGACTGGATTTTCTGACATCCTATGATGATAAAAAATATCTGGCAGCAGAACAGACTTTCATCAGTAATGGTCAAATGGCCACAGCGCTGAAACACATCTACACCTTTGAGCAGTCTAAGCAAAAGTGAGGGAGAGAATATTATTCCCTAACTACAACTGTTGGGCAATGAAATGGCTCATGGTTAATAGTGAAGCGGTCAAAACAGTGAGCTTCAACAGACACAGAAAACGTGTCGTATCATATACACTGACACTATTCGTCAAGAAGGATTAAAATTAGGAGTGATCTGCAAATATTTCCAACATTTGGACCCCCAAATAACAAAAGAACTATTTACACACGAAAGGACCACCAGAGATATAAATAAATTAATTAACATGGTGGTGTCCAAAATGTGGACATGTCTTTTGTGGCAGGGAAGATGCTGTTACGTGACACACAGTTACAGTTAATTTAAGTATTTTAAAACATCTGTTGAAAAGGATTCTCAGAGTCCAAACCGAATATTTAACACCTGGCAGTTTTTTCTTCATAATGACAATGCACCAGCTCACCAGGCGGTAGTTGTACAGGAATTTTTGGTTCATTGAAAGGATGCTTCTTTGATGATATTGATGACACCAAAGGGCTGTAACATTGACTTTAAGGACCATAACAACAGAAAGAACTACAGAGGTTATTTCAGTGTGTGTTAGATCATGCCACTTGCTGTATCAATGCACAAGGGTCTTACTTTGATTAAAATACAGGTTATATCTTCAATGGTTGTTTATTTAAATTTTTATTGAATTAGTCTCATTACTTAATTGTCGGACCTTGTATATTATATATATATATCTCACTCACACACACACACACGCACGCACGCACACACACACACACTTTCTCTCTCTCTCTCTCTCTCTCTCTCTCTCTCTCTCTCTCTCTCTCTCTCTCTCTCTCTCTCTCTCTCTCTCTCTCTCCCCCTCCCTCCTCCCTCCCTCCCTCCCTCTCTCTCTCTCTCTCTCTCTCTCTCTCTCTCTCTCCCTCCCTCCTCTCCCTCCCCTCCCTCCCTCTCTCCCTCCCTCCCTCCCTCCCTCCCTCTCTCCCTCTCTCCCTCTCTCCCTCTCTCCCTCTCTCTCTCTCTCCCTCTCTCTCTCCCTCTCTCTCTCTCTCTCTCTCTCTCTCTCTCTCTCTCTCTCTCTCTCTCTCTCTCTCTCTCTCAGATGGTGGGAGGGGCAGTAAGGTATAAAATAACAAATAAACATTTAACCTGTAATTTCAATTCCATTTCATGCTAATTGCATGTGAATATCTGATTCTGCATTTTCTTTTACGGCTGCATAAGTGACAAATTCCCCTTCACAGACATATGTACTTTCCCATGTGAGTTCTGGAGCCACATTTGGGAGTGGATTGGGGGGGGGGGGGAATAAACCCACTGCCCCCCAACAAGCATTGTCATTAAAGGTGACCAATTAGGGTGTTTCCTTGAAATTGCAATGCATCTGCCTGACAGCAGTCTGCTTACTAATGAGCCATGTCTGTAAAATGGATGTGCACACCAAGTGGTGCAGAAACAGTCTGTTTATTTGTTCATTTCCCAATTCACTTGCATGTGCTGAGAAAGTAGCCAAAGAATGCTAACTATCCATGAATTTCTGAAGCAGTGTTTGCCACTCTGCATAGAGCATACTTATCTTCACCGTTTTGAGCATGGTTTGTATGATTGTTACAATGTTGATATTGTGTGCAGCTGGTTTTCAAGCTAGTGGAAGAACCCAGTGACTGTCTCCACCTCTGATCTAAAACTCGATGTTCTGGTATCATATGCCAGGATTTGTTGCACCAAGGGACCTGGAATAGGGTTGCCTTGGTTTGAATGTTAATGGGGATATGCTATCAAATGATCTTTATAGTTTCTGTCTTGAATTTTGGTGTCTGCCTCTTCATTTGTGTATTTTCATGTTATGTTAACTGTGTTTATGTGTATTTACAATGTAAATGTCATTTTCCTGTCTTGTCTATAGTGATATGTTTAAAAGATATATAGTCAGTGCTAATTGTTCGTTTGTGACTGTGCAAATGTTTGTACATTCAGTATGTGAATATATTAGCTAAAAAAAAAAGTTAGGGGAATTTTGTGTCAGACCACACAACATTCAAGGATGTTAGACACACATGAAAATTATTTACACAAAATAATTGTGTGCTTACCTTACTTTTTTCTTGTTTAGCAATACAATTTCTAAGAATTCACATGCCTTTTCTGGTCAGTTATATATCAGTATTATCAGGTAGTCTTTATTTGAAACAGTCAATTCAAATACTTTGGATGTTATGACCATTTTTGTATGACATGTAAGATTTCAGAACAACCAAAAACAGGAAAACAGCTGATCCCGAAACAGAGATGATCCGATTGAAATAATTAGTTCTGTCTTCATTCTTACCTATTTATCAACACAGGTTTGGCACACGCATGATCAATCATAATATCAAGACTATTTCACTATCTGCATGAGATTCAACAATGGCAGAGCACTGTGAACAGTTCTAGACCTTTTCCCTCATCATTTGGTATAGAAAAATCACATAAAAATGGTATCACATCTAAATAGTTTTTTTTTTTTTAAAATCAGAAACTAATGCACTGACCTTTCTAAACATCACAAATAAAAAGACTTTCTGTTGCTAATCCTAGTTTTTCAAAACTTGTTCATAAAAATTTGTGTCTCTATAAAGTGTCAGTATACTGGTGATTAGTCTAATGGGGATAAATTCAAACGCCAGTTTACTAGCGATTAGTCTGCAAATTGTTAAAGAAGCTTTTGTTGTCCTCAGACTGAGTTGGTTTAGTGATGTACTTTGTTAGACTTGATTGTATAAATTGTCTGAAGCATATATTTGTTTTTGACTGTTCCAGGTATTATTCTGATCAACATCAGCATCATCATCAAATGCCATATCCACTTCTTTCAATAAATGTAGTAAATAGTAATAGTAACAGAAATCTGCAACTGATTTACAACAACTGCTGGATATTAATGGGGATGCTAAGAAAGGACTTTTATTGAAAATTAAGAAAACAGAAGTAATGGTTATATCAATTGAAGGAAAAAGATTTAACCGAGTCAATAAATTCAAATATCTGGGAGCAATCATATCGTCAGATGGAAAATGTGTGACAAAGATTAAAAGCAGCATAGTTCAAGCGAAAGTTGCATTTCAGAAAATGATAAATATATTATGCAATAAAACGCTATATGGCAACGAATCTTGTAATGTCAGTGAACAAACTAGGAAGAATTTGGAAGCAACAGAGATGTGGTTTCTGAGACGAATGTTATGAATACATTAGACGGTTAGAGTAACTAACGGCGAAAGAAGCTAATGAAAGTAGATCTCTATATACAACAATAAGAAAGAGACAAACACTGTTCTTTGGCCACATAATGAGAAGAGATACGTTGGAAAACATTGTGACAACTGAAAAAATGAGTGGAAAAGAGTGTAGAGGCAGACCAAGAGAAATTATGATGGATGGGCTGAAACGATGGCAGTTAGGGATATCATCAAGAGAGCTGTTCCAGGCAACCAGGGATCGTGATCTGTGGATGCATGAACGCCTAGGCCAGTTGGCAGGGCACATGATGATGATGATGATGAACAGACATCCATAGTAGAATTTCTTGATATTCGTTAACTTTTCTGTCTTCCTAAATCGTCATTTACGGTTACAGTTTATTATCATTACATGAAGAGTCAGAATTAGCTCTTCTCTGTATTTCTGGTTTACAGATGTCCACATAACTTTTAATTAATGTGCTTATATTAGTATAAATTTAGTTAATATAACCTAATTCTGAAGCTAATAAAGCATATTTTGTAAGGAAGCTGTATAAATGTTCAGACTTCATCAATAAGGCTTGACCGATTTTAAACTTTTCTGTACAGGTGATTTTTTGGATGAACATAGAAGGGTTCTGGAATCTCGACTACTTCCTGTGACAAGAGAAATCACAGATAGCAGAGCCCGAACACGAGAAGAACTGGAAAGTCTGTACAGGAAAATTGTTTCAGCTATTCTTCTAAAATCTGGCCTCGGAAGCCCAACTGACATTGCTGTTGTTCGGGAGGCAACCGGTATATCCGTAGAGTGTATTATCATTTCTAACAGAAATAAAAATTAGTCTCCTCAAGTAGATTTACTAATTCCATCTTGCAGTCAGTAAACCTAATTTAATTTAACTGCTGACAGGGAAAGCTATTCTCATTATCTTCCATTTTCATTGTCTGGCATTGGATAGGACACATATTGAGAAAATCTGACAACAGTGTAACTGGAATTTCTTTGCACTAGAACTCACAGGGTCAGCAGAATAATAGCAGACCCAGAAACACATAAAGAAGGGAACTAAAGAGTGAAGTTTGAAGATACATGAACATGGGATGAGCTGCATGTGATTGCAAAGGTTAGGATGACCTGGCATGAGTTGGTTGAAAGCCTGTGCTCCACTGGGGGGATTAAAGACAGAAAAATATGAATATGACATCTGTGTGATTGTATTAGCTATGTGTGTAAATATATAGCACCATATCTCCTATCTGCAGGTGACATAGAATTTTGTAGCTTTGTGTTTATATGAGTGTGCTAGTACACCTTTGCACATATTTTATTTTAATATTTGTTTCTGGCCCCTTCAGAAATTTTGATTAATTGCATTTTACTTTGGATTAACACGGTTTAGTAATTTTACAGTTCATACATAGCCATGTTTTATTTGCAGCACATTTCTAATAAAAATCAATTCTTCTATATCTTCCAGGTTTTTTGGAATTCTTATGTTTGGTATTCTGTTAAGTCTTTCTACTCTCCTCCTATATCTTTTTTCTTTGAATATTTGGTAGTGAATTATATACTGTACTTAACAAAGATTCTTCTGTTTTACCCATGTCTTTTATGCTTTTCTACAGCAATTTTTAATCAGATAAATCATTTTTCATTTTAAATGTGTATTCACACAACAGACATTGTATGCATCCATCCTATCACCATATGCCTAATCTGCCATGAAACAAGATTGTTTATTTTTGTGCATGCACTGTTCTTGTTATGGTTCAGACAATCACATCCATAATTATGTTTAGGCTGGTATACTGATTAACATTGTTAAATATGAGTAATATCAGTTTTCATTGCTAGATACTAGATTCCATAGCAATAAAGTTATGATGTTGATACAAACAGCAAGAACTGTTTTATTTAATAGCTTAATAAATATTAATTTACCCACTTATTTGATACATATTTTCTCACATTTAACTTCTGTGAATTATTAATTGCAGCTGCTCTTCAATCAGTATTTCCTCAAACTGAGTTGGGAACATTCATGACGCTAACAAAAAGAGAGAAAGAAAGGCAGCTATCTGAGTTGACCATGATTGTAACTGGAATTCGTCTCTTTAATAAAGAATGTGGCAAAGGTGGAGAAGGCATTGACGACTGTAAGCTTTCTGTATCATTGTAGTTTACGTTTGTTAACTCTTGTTGCCAGAGTGTAATAATTTGCTGAAAACACTGAATTCTGAAAACAGCCAAGTAGCTGTATTTTTTGGTTTAAAAAATACTCAGCTTTTAGCAATTCTGCAGCCAAATTGTGGCAAGTGGGAAACAGATAAAGGATAGTTGCATCCTCTTCTGAAGTAAATTTGTGATTTAAGAAATGCATGTATGTGATGAATGTTGAAGTTTATCACATGTGGATAGAACAGTATAGGCCATCCATCCATCCATCCACCTCCTTATCTGTATGTTTATCTGCCTGTCTATGAACACTCAGTTTAGCCACCTATTGTCATAAAATATAGCATCAGAGGTAGTTAACTGGATGGGTTGCTACAGTAGAATTCCAGAGAAATTTGACTTAAAAGCTCAACAAACTATGCTACAGTAGCATAGAACTTATAAAGAACACTGAAGACATATGGCTGTGGAGGACTATGGACGACCATGCCACCAAGCACACCACATGATAAATAGTTGTCTCTTTAAATATAAACATGCAGGATTCACTTAAATATACATATATATATATATATATATATATATATATATATATATATATATATATATATATATATATATATATATATATATATATATATATATATATATATATACATACATACATACATATAAATAAATATATATATACCACTATATCTTTTCCCTTACCCCACTCTTTAGTGCCAGCAATACTGAATGAGGCTGTACCAGCTACTTCTCAGAATTTAGATCATGAGATCCAGACCACTCTTCACAGTGCATATAAATATACTGCACTCATTGAAGCTATGTACCAGCGCCAACTGCAGGAAGGTCTCTCCATGAAGCTGCTCAAGGAAGCTCTTATCAACAGAAGACAGCATGAAACATTCCTGAAGATCATTCTTGTGAGTAGAATTTTCTCAGATTCTTAATTACCACTACAGATTGTCTCTTAGCTTCAGCTGTAAAGGATACAGGTGCTGATACCTACTGTGATCAGAGGATTTGTTGTGATACTCTTGCAGTCATGCTGTGGTGAAAATGTGACCACTACAGAGAGCATGGTGGACTTCTCCTTCAGTAGTAAGACTAGAGTTTGGTTATAGGCTGCTCAGTAGTAAGGTGAACAGAGATATTATTAAATGTACTGTGACCCTGATGTATTAGCATCTCTGCCTGAGATGTATTTTTTATAGTGGGGCAGTTTGTTTATATATGTTATGTTGAGATACAAGCACTGAGTGTCAATGAAAGTTTGCCACACCTACACATGTGCACGCACACACACTCTCTATCTGTCATTACTGCCTTTATTTTTTACTTTTATTGTGTAGACAGTGAGTCTTTGAGCCTGAGGATTTAAGGCTGCAGGGCTAGTGCTGTTACCACAGACTTTTCAGTTTCATGCTCCGTGTAGTTAGTGTCCTTTGGATATTTTCTCCAGGGGATACTGGTATGTTGGGAAATGAGCGGGTGGATAGACCAGCCGGCTGTGCGCCACTTGTTGGTGAATTGATGTATGACAACCTAGATATTGTGAGGGCCCTTTGGGAGCGAGTGAACAATGTGGAGGCACAGATACATCATTATGATGTGAAGAGAATGGCGCTGCAAGGAGTTATCAGGTGATCTGTCAGATGCTCAACACTCAGGGGAAGGGCAAGACAGATGTACAATCAGACAGTTACTAGAGCCATCGAAAATTGGAACTTTGCTTGCTGCTTAAGATGGGGATGGAGTCCTTATGGGAGTGTCCCGAGTGCTGTGATGTCAATTCCTAATTCAACATTCAACATTCATCATTTAGCCTATATGAGTTAAGATTTTTTTATCTTTGCAGTACTCCGGACACGTCCATAGGCGCTCAGATTTCCCCATTCAACATATACATCAGCGTCCCATGGTTGATAGTTCCAGACCTGTGTTGGTTGACAGGACTTCTTGTGCGCCCTGTGTGCTTTTCATGCCTGGCTGTGCCTGTCTTTACTCTTAATTCTTGCACTCTTAACAAAGATGTGGAAATCCTGTATCAAAAATCCTCTGAACGTCCTACCTTTCTAAGGGCATTAACAGTGTCGGCATGATCCATGGGTCAGCCCTCTGAAACTAAGGCAGAGCCGGCTAATCTGTCAGCTGTTTAATTGCCAACAACACCTGCATAACCTGATACAAAGATAAAGGTAACTCCATGCACAGTGGAGTTTTGCAATGACTCGATCTACTGTCTGCGTACAAAACCCGCTTCGACCCGACAGATCATGCTCATGGAATCAGCACACACACACGTGAGAACAGCCCTGCGATGCTAGCCACATGAAAGCTCCTTTTGCCGCCATCACCTCCATTGTCATACTGCAGGTAGTAATATTATACCTCTAGTAGTCATACAGAAGGCACCACTGGCCTTCTGAACTGTTTTGCCTGCAGAGATGCTCATAAATGCCCATGAACTTTTTTTGTTCTCGTACAATGGGCTCATCTGTGTAGATTAGTACATCCGCCTCAGCTTAATTTTCACATATATGCGCATGGATCTCTGCATTGACAGCAACTCCTGATAGCTCCTATTAAGCCTGGCAACACAGGAAAAGGCGCAATTGAGCACCTGGGGCATAGGTATCCATTCTTCGCTGAGGTTGATGTCTGTAAGACTGCAGACCTGTATGATGTCATCCTCTGCCCTACCGAGCCATGATTTGCCCCTTTTTAGCCTGTTGCTATTTTTCCTAAAGATAACAGAGGGTGCTTCAAATCTGAACACATCTTCAGGTATACACAAGTCCTCCAGATCTTTATCCTATGGTGCATTGTCAGAAAGTCAAGAAGATATCTCATTGCTACGCTAGAGGTGTCTCTTGTGTACCCCAGAATAATGCACGTGGCTTCATCTCGCACCTTTTCCAGTCTTTCTGTCTGAGTATCGCTGACAGTAAGTACTGCTAAAGAATATTCGATCGGAGAAAGAGCCAAACAGTCCCTGGAACAGTAGCAGAAGCAGTCTCTGCTCGATGTTGGCGGTGACCAGGACCATCATTGCTGATAAGCCTTTACGGGCTTTCATTATAACATGGTTGAAGTGGTCTTTGAAAGACAGACTGTGATCAAACTTCACACCCAGATATGTCATCAGGTGTGTTCTCGTCAAAGCTTCGCCACTAATTTCCACAACTGGTAGGTCTGCCTCAACCATATGCATGTTCAAGGAAAGTCCCATTATTAAGGATTTTGAAGAGTTTACATGTGCACTGGAATCCTCACACCAGGAGGAGATAGGATCATGTTCGCTCTGCATTGCATTGGCAATCTCATGAAGCTTTCTTCCATGTCGATGGACCAGAATGACATCAGCAAATGACAGAGTCCTGCCACACCCATTCAATTGTTGGTCGGTTATTCGCAATGTAAACACATTAAAGAGGACTGGGGACAGCGGAGAACCTTGAGGTAATTTAGGACAAATGGTTATCGGGTCTGAGGACAAACAACCACACCTGGGTACCATCCGTCTCTGGAACAGTGCTGGAGCTAGCCCGTGAATGATGAATGGAGATATTTTTAGTTGGAGGAGATCTGCACCAGGTAGTCAAAGGGTACTCTGTTGTACGCATCTTCTAAATCTAGTGCAGCCGCACATTTCTTTTCTTTCACCGGAAAACTTTCATAGACATCATGGGTGAAAACTGCTGCATTGAACCACGTCTCTTTATTACACATGTACCCTCCAAGTGTGGACGGTAGTCTGCCAGACCTTTCCAAGTCATCACTCTATTTGCTTCTATTTTCTCCAGAAGTGTGCCCAGAGTGTTCTGCATCGTAATAATTTTGTAGCTGCTGTTCTTGGAGTGGTCTTTGTTTGGTTTTGGCAGCAGTAGTAAGTAGCTGTGTAGCCACTCATCTTTGATTTGACCACTCTGGATTCTGCCATTGAATTCTCATGCGAGTTCTGTCATGTTGTCCTCTGACATCTGCAGCTTATCAGCATATGAGATGCCATCTGGGCCTGGGGCAGTGTTGTGTGATTTCTTGAGCAGTGTCCATATGGTCTTAATTGTGATAACATTGTCATTACTCAGCTCTGCCTTCTCGCACAACTCCGAGAGTATCGTCTTATCTCTCAGTCTGGCTGTCTTATCTTTCTGGTCAGTCTGCTTTAAGTACCACAAAAGAAGGGCCTGTCCTTTGTCTGCATCAGATTTCTGCCATGTCTGTGCTCTGAAAGTCTAGGATACCTTGATGTCGAGTGGTGCTGTTTATTGCCTGGTGGAGTTGTTAAACTGTTGCAAGAGACCCTTCTGAGCATACCTTCTTACTGTACACATTCCATTTCTCATTCCTGACCTATGTTGCACATAGCTTGCAGGCCATGGTCATCTTTTTAACATTATCTTTCAGGTCATTCATGAAACATGAAATCTGGCTGAGATGTGTTACTCTTCCTGGCCATTTGCCACACCCTGACAGCCTGCCTCTTCTCCAGCCATGCCCTTTCAGCCTCTTCATCCCACCATGGTGGATAGGTCCATTTTTTTCCACTGCTTACAGGGGTCAATGTCAAACCTTGCTGATGGCATCCTGTCCTGTGCTGTCATGCTGAAAAGAATTTGTTTTGTTTCTCTGGTTGCTTTTCCTGTTCTTCTTAACCAGTTCTCAGAATATGAACTCTTTAACTGCTGCTGAAGATGTGGATGGAGCACTTATGAGAATGTCCTGAGTGCTTTGATGTTGATTCTTAACTCATCATTTATCATTCAACATTGGGTATCAAGGCATTTATTCTGCATAAATGGGCAGTTTTCTGTGTTGAAATGTGTTGTGTTGAGATTAAGGCACTGAATATCTATGGTAGCAGTTTTCTTTGTTACTTGATGGAGTAGTGCACTCACTGAATGTCAGTGGCATTTATTCATATAATAATCCACCAGAACGATGTGATCACATGTGCCCACCAAGTGGAGCAGCTAGAGAACCAGCTGGCAGTAAGAATGGATCAGCTGAAGGCCACAGTACAAGCAAAGACGGCAGTGCCGACAGCACAGGTTTATGTAAGTCTTGTGTGTTGGAGGAGCCAGTAGAAAAATGTAAGCTTAAAATAGCAGGAGTGTTGATTAAAACAAAATGGCCTTACAATGATAAAGCATATCATATTGTATTAAATCCCTAGATCAATAAAAAAGCAACTAGAAAAACCGCTTTAAGTCTCTGGAGATTTGGATATACACAATAAAAAGTAATATTTCATGGGATGAAATTGCAGTTACATACAGAGAGGTGCTGGAGAAACTAGGAAGGAAGGGAGTGTTACTAAAATAAAATAAAAAATAAAAAGAGTTACTTGAAATATTTTGCCACATTTAAGCTTAAGGCTAAGTCAAGAGTATCGACTTCATTCCACCAGGTTTTATCCCATGTGGCTTGGTCTCTGTCTGGCTAGTTTCCTGTTGAGAGCGTCACACAAAGCACAAACACTGTAGCTTCAGCAATGATCCCCATGAGTTTAAATAAAAATTGCATCCTCGAACCGAATGACACAGCTATGAAATGAACTTGTGACAATCTAACCATGAGTCAAACGACTTGATCTGTTTGCCATGGAGACCCCTTGGCTACATTATAAGACATAACACTCTTTTAAAAACCATACTGAAGGGAAAAGTTATAAAGTAAGAGGTCGGCAATGGTACAAAGATGAGGACAATATCAAGAGAATAGATAGTGTGTCGGAAATGCATTGCAGCCAACTGTCATTGTGCAGATGGCACCTGATTGATTGACTTGACCAGTACTGCCACTAATGTGGCATCACTGTCCATTATTAATCTCCATTAAATACAGCTAAACTGGCCTTGCTACACTAGCTTGTCCCTGACAAGCCTAGTTAATGGCATTGGTTATATCTTTACCTGTTTAGTATTTAGGAGGGCCGGATACAGTTATTATTAAAATACAAATACAAAAGGCAAGAAGAGTTTTCATAGCACTAGGCAATTTGTGAAGTCAAAGGAAATTAAAATTAATATTTAAGTTAAAATGTTCAATTCTAATGTCAGATCAGTACTGCTGTATGGAGCGGAAACATGGAGAACAGCTAAAACAGCTTCTATTAAAACTACAAACATTCATTAACTGGTGCTGGCGCAGAATAGAGGGAATTACATGGTATTATAGAATTATTGATGTTGAGCTTTGGGAGAGAACTAAACAAGTTCGAGTGAATCAAGAGGTGAAGTACAGATGTTGGATCGGATACACATTTAGAAAACCTGAGAGTAATATAACTAGAATGATTTTGCACTGGAACCCTCAGGGGTATAGAAATAAAGGCAGCCCCCAAAAAACAAAAACAAAACCAAAAAAATGAAAATGCACACAGAGAAGGTAGCTAGAGAGTGCAGTTAACAAATAGGGAGGACATGGCATGAGCTGCAACAATAGGGAACGATGTGATGATTTGTCATTAGTTGGTTGAGGGCCTATGCTCCTTTGAAGGATATGGGCAGAAGAAGAATAAGGTACGGTTAACATTACTTAAACCCCCCCCCCCCCCCAATACTTGGTGGTGATTGGGGGGGGGGGTAATTTGAAAAAACTAAGCTTTTTCTAACCGTCAGAACATCACAGTTGGCCTTAAGCCTTAGTAACTGCATTCATTCATTCATTCAGTAGCATGTCCCTCGCGGAACCTCGCTGCCATAACAACCCTCCGGAAAACCTTCCTATCATGTGCAAGATGTCCTGCATCTGATACACCCATCTGGAGATCATCTGCCACATCCTGCACCCATCTTCTCCTTGGCCTTCCTCTTCCTCTCTTCCCAGGCATATACCCCTCCATTATTGTTCTCTCAAGACTTTCATGACGTTTCAAGTGACCAAAATATTTCAATTTTCTTTGTTTTATTGTCTTTACTAGCCAACCCTCTTCAATATTCAGCTCTTGAAGTATGGATGCATTTGTTTTTTTCTTTACCCAAGATATTCTTAGAACCTGTCTGTAACATTTATATTCAAATGCATTTATGCGCTGTTCCGCTTGTTTAGTAAGTGTCCAGGTCTCACAGGCGTATGTTGCAATGGGAAAGATGCATGCTCTTAAAAATCTGACCTTTGTAATTCTATCTAGTAACTGCATACTGTCAAGTAACCCAGCACGTTTTTTAGGCCTCAAGGAATGTATTTTGTGTGTAATTCTTCACTCTGTTTGTGTTGTTTAATTAACCCCCTTGATATACTTCTCAAAATGTTGAATATATATATTTATAAATTGTTTGAATATTGGTAGTAAAATGTTTAAAATGGCTGTTTTTAAAAGTGGTGGGAGGGAGAGGTAACATTTGGATTCTTTGCCCCTTTTCCCAACAGGTTTATGAGCAAAAAGGTTAAAAGGTAAATAACCACTTACTGATTATGATTTTACCTCATAAATCGCCCGGCTGTCTAGCGTTGCTGGCTAAACCGGATTGCGCGAAAACCGGGTGACGAACTCCTTGTGGTCCGGGTTCAATCCCGGGGGTAGGCAGGAAAGCCACATTTTCTCCCAGATTTACGGTATTTACAATGGAATCAAGGCCGAAGGTTGCGATATCCATAATACCGAGCCTAAGGGTTAACAACTCATGGCTTCTGGATACTATAACAAACAAACAAACAAACAACCTCATAAATCATACTTTTAAATCCGGATAGTTTGTTTGTTTACAGAAAACATCACAATAAATATTTAAATATCTGTATTTTTTTAGCTACTTCAGTTCAACTATAAATTGTGTTCAGAATGTGTAAATGTACTAGGTGAGAGATTACTACTCAATCTTTGCATCCACAGCCTCAGTTCATACATCTAGCTCAGCTGTGGAGCAGCTTCCAGGATGAAATGGTCTTGCTAAGCGTCCTCAGTAACATCGTGGCAAGCCTTGAGCCATTTAGCAGTGTAATATTTCTTTTTTACTCTAGTATTAGCATATGTCTTTCATTCAGAATGAATTGGATTTAGCCAAGAATGGCTCTGGTTTACTTTGTTAAGGTACACTTCATTCTATACAAATACCTACATCTGTGCTCAGTCTCATGTGATGCATGACTTCTGTTCAGATATAGTGGGTAGGCAGGCAGTCCTCTAAAGTTCTGCAGCGTTTTTGTCTTCTAGCTATGGTTTGCTTATTGTGACGTAACGCCCTCACGATCCCTTGATCTTTACAAATCTTTAATGTGATGTAACAGGTCGTGGGTTTCCTGGATTTGGGTTTAACTGAATTTTATATGTTGAGTAGAGAATTTTCCTCTCAACACATCCCCTCCACCAGGTTAACTGAACTAATATCCGGGCTGTGTTGCACTCAGACAAAGTCCTGGATATCCAAGAAAACAATCATATTTTAACATTAGCTGCGCTTGGTACCCACAAGAGAAGGAAATGGGTTTTAGATGTCTAAATATTATTATGTTGAATGATTTACTACACAGGGCAGTTGACCCATTCCGTCAACCTTCCCTTGGTAAAGAATTAATATTATTATTATTCAATGAGCCCCCACCAAATGATATTCTATCTTAACAGTTAAATTACACATGTAAGAACAGACACACTTGGAATTACAAAATCTGATGCAGGATAAGACCATATAATTGATTTATTAACCTAGCAATCATTTTGGTTATTTATATTTTTAGTCAACAGTGATGGTATGGAGGTAATGAGATGCTTCAGCTAACTGAGCACCTAAGATTAGAGTGAAGTGATAATGGTGGTGTTTAGTTACATAAATACATGATACGTAACTTAGGTTGGTTTAGAAAGTGGAACCTCTGAGAGTCCTTGTGTTGAGTCCCTTCTTAGCTGTTCCAACTTTTCCGCCCAGTTCTCCTGGTTCTTCCACCTGGTTCCCACCTGTTTCCCAGCTGGCCGAGTTCTAACACAATGTAGTCTCGTGACCGTGATGACCCTCTATTTCTGTTCTTAGAAAAGACTGATCGTCACATGGAAGTTGTAATCATGGAAACAAACACATACGTGTAGTATCTTGACTTACACTAAGAATACATGTGTCAATTAATACCATATATAATAATACATTATTTCTCATCACACCTCCTCATATTCCACATTCTCTCCAGTCTAGTCTGAAGGTCTTTGTGTCTCACACCGACGTCTAACATATCCTGCCTTCCCTCTCATGTTCTGTCATAATAGTTGACTTTCTAAGTCTGTTGTCCGTCATCACTCAGACTTCCAACTGGCTGACATTGATATGACATAAACATGTGGCGCAGGTTATGTGCTGAACACGCAAAACATTTTATACGTGCATGCTGTCCTGAATATTATCTTTCAGTGACAGTGAATAATATACACCCATGATTCTTCCCCTGGTGTTATAAACCCCCTGTTTAGGTGAACAAATTTAGTGAGCACATGGTGGGACACACACAAAATGTAACAGCA
Organism: Candidula unifasciata; assembly: GCA_905116865.2. Lineage (NCBI taxonomy): Eukaryota > Metazoa > Mollusca > Gastropoda > Stylommatophora > Geomitridae > Candidula > Candidula unifasciata. The sequence continues at coordinate 67,314 of CAJHNH020000432.1, read as the reverse complement.
TGGCTGCATATGTGGGCATCTTTTCCCAAAGTCCAAACTCATGTTTTGGTTGATGGTTGAAACATTATAATTTCATTATAATTCAGTATACAAGTCTTATTTTATAAACATGAAAACATACACTGAAAAACATGTGGCACAAACATACAAGAAATAGAAATGGTTTAGCAGTTCCCTAACTGAGATACTGAATACTCACAAAGAACTATTTCAAGCAGAATGTGTAGACAAATTAGGAAAAGGTAGAATAGACTTTAGCTAACTCACCACCCTATGTATACAAGATTGAAAACAATTGTACAAGCTTAGCTGGGAACTTTCCAGCAATCACCAAACAAGAATCACAAACAGTAAGAATTACCTCTTCTGTCGTTCTGAGTTTGTTGCCGGTGGGATGCGATTATGACGGAAATTCCAGAGGCTAGTCTTATTAATACCCCTATCTGTCTGCAAGGTTAAACTCCTCCCTTTACTAGGTTCTACCCAACCCTCCAGGAGATGACCTAAGCCACGCCCCTGATGTACCTTGCAGATCAACATAGCTATAAATGGGCCTTTCATTCAAAGTGAACGGCCTACAGTACGACCTTGACCAAGATCAGACATTCCTAATTGGCAAACATCTGTTCTCCTGAGAATTTCACTGACATGTGTGAACCTCCAGCCACTGGACGCCATCATGTCTAGAGTTGTCTACCAGACCACTTAATTCCCCTGGTCTGCTCTGTTCAAAAGGCCCCACTCGGTCTGTGTTATGTAACATTTATGACACTAAGGTCGGGTTCATGGGAGATAATCTCAGGTGTGATACTAAGTTATTTCCCCATTTACTCGCCTCTACAGTCTGTGGGCAGGAGATAATTTTATTACACTGGCTGGTGAAACGAATCTCTAACTAAGGTAGTATTAGGTAATATTACACAAAACGGGGTTGTTTTGTCTGCAGAGAGACACAGAAACAAAGTTTAAACAATTTTCAAATTCCTTGTAGTGGTTTTAGAACTATTTAAGGCTCAGTGCATATTGCTTATAATTCTTTGTCCTTCTCTGAACATAAGAAATGATTAAAACAATATAACTTCTGAGACCACTGAGGTCATTTCGTCACACTTGTGTAGTTTTTGCATGTGTATTGAAGTCCACAATTTTTTTGCCTAAGCTACTCGTTAAGTGCTTGGTGCATCACGGTTTTCTGTGTTTTTCATGTGGAATGCTTTCATCTCTGCCTGTAGTGAATGTGTTGTGACATTCTGAAAATTTAAAATGACTGGTGGTAGGTTTTCTGTGTTTTTCATGTGGAATGCTTTCATCTCTGCCTGTAGTGAATGTGTTGTGACATTCTGAAAATTTAAAATGACTGGTGGTAGGTTTATGTTTGGTCTAGTCAAATGTCTTATGTATGAATATTGTGTGTGTACGGCCAGCTAATTATGAATGACTAAATCTGTCAGTGACAAATTACAATTGTGGTGGCAACTGTTGGTGTTGGCACCTCTAGCAACTGCCATATGGATTTAGAGTGTGTGCATGCTTCTAGATTTTGCCAAAACTAATTTTGTGTTCACTAGTTTTTAAAAGAGACAGTCAAGTAGATCAAAGACATGTAGATTTTCTCCTGGGGACTTACAGTGTGTGGCATAATGAGCAGGCTGATAGATTGGCCACCTGCTGTTTCTCGATGCCACTTTATAAGACAGACATGGTGGAAGCTCTCTGAGATCAAGTCGATAATGCAGGAGAACAAACAGGAGTAGCACACTATAAGACTGATTGATTGGGAAGTGAGCAGAGGGCCTGGATGTCATTGGGCCCAGCAGCATGAACATTTCATTGGCTACTGAAGATGGGTACCTATCACGTTGAGAATGCCTGAAGTAGATTAATGTCAAATATCTCAACTCTTTCATTCATGTGCAATAAATCTGTGTCTACTGAAGTCAGAAAACAATATTTAACAAATTATGTCACATGCTGACTACTGTACATGTGTCAATTATGAATACTGATTACAAATATGGAAATTTTTTTTATACATGTAGTCATGCAATGTGCAGCTCTCATAAAGGCAGCAGAAAAAGCAACCACACAGCCTGGTGAAGTCTGGTGAAGCACATCGGTGCCATCTTCAAGGTCGAGATAGGATACATTATAACCAACTTCTCATGGGAACAGTCATAGAGATGACATGGGGCGGCTGCTGCATCAGAGAACTGAATAAGCATGGAAATGCCCAAAATATAGTGATGTCGATTGGATAGGTTATAGAATCCATAGAATCCCATGAATGACTGACATACAAAATCCAAGTGCTCAAGTAGGAAGATTAAGAAAAGGAATATTACCCACATCGTTGTACATGTGAAAGGAGGGACAGTGATGAACATTGTTACCACTGACAAGAATGAGTATTCTAAAGACCAGGTGACGGAAGGAGAAGGGTCGTTTGTTTGATTCAGAAAAAAATGTTCGCTGTTATACGTATAACAAACTTGAAAATAAGAATACTGTTGAGCACTACAGTTATACCGCTTGGCATGCTACAAGACACTAACTGAGACAATAGTTTTAGCAGTGGCAGGTGTTGAAAATAACTTTACTAGGTGTTGGGTGAAAACAGCATGTTCTGAGGAGAAAGGGGAAAATAAAAAAAAAATGATTAAATAACCCAGACTAGAATCATGTTTTAAAAAACGTCTATATGTTGTACTGGTTTGCCATGTTTACATCTGCAGTCTCGTATTATGACTAAGTTGTGTTTATAGAGCATACTGGATGGATAAGATCACATAATAAAATCTCATACTGGATAACTTCACAGAATATAATCTGCCAACATTAGTTTTCAGCTGTTTTGAACAGACCTCATGCGCTGAAAACATTGCAACACATTAGTTTTGATATGCATTAAAACATTATAATGTTTTTACAGCACTCATCAGCACACTCATATATGAATAATGAAAAAGGCCGAACTCTCTTTTTGTGTGTGTGTGTGATCTGAATGTAGCTTCATTCACTAAAAAAGAATACAGGGAAAATTGTGTTTTCATCTTTGACATTTTTACTTTATTGTTTTCAATTATGTCCGAATGTTAGGCTACGTGGGATTTAGTGCAATTGACAATTCCTTAAAAGTATTGTAAGAGTTTTGTTGGAGGCTTCGATCTTTAGTGCACATAAAATGAAGTGTTACTTGTGCAATTTATTAATAGCTTCATTGAAAATGCAAAAGGGTTCATGTCCATCTGAAATAAATGACAAATTTTTATTTTTGTTTTTAGGCAGCAATTGTACTTGGTGCCCGCTATTTCTTCAGCGTCACTCACAACATTCAGCAATTTAAAAAAAAGAAAGGGAAAATATGTTGCATAAAATATCAGGCTGTTCCATACTGGTTAACTTTTTTTTTAGATTAAAAACAGTATTGATGCATCATTAGTGCAAAATGTTCAAAATAACAAAACAAAAAATACAATTGTTAACAACCACAGCTGTTGTGTTAAAATTTTATCACTGAATATCTGATACTGATCTTAATTGCTTCTTAATTCATGCAAGTAAAATGGAGACTGTTCAACAAAAATCAAAAGGAGGGTGACCATAGCAATGCAAAGATTAAACAGCCTTAAAAATCTATGGTTAAGCACCAGCAAGGAAATCAAAATGTAAATTTTAAGAGCATAGTAGCAACAAACGAAAGTGAGTCCTGGACTATCTCCCAGTCATTTATAGAAATATACAGGCTTTTTGAGCCGAATTGCTATAGCAAGATTCTCAGAATACCATGGACAAAGAAACAAATACTGACATTTTAAAAGATCGGAACATCAAGGAAGATTGGCTAATAAACAGCATCCTGTCTGGGAAGCTGAAATATTTTGGTCCTGTCAAGTGCCGAAAAAATTATAGCAGGAAAGCATGGTGCCAGGAAAGAGGGGCAGGAGCCAACCAACATGAAGATGGGTAAAGGATATAAGTGACTCCTTGAGTAGGAAAGTGCATGTGGTGGGAGAGCTGGCGAAAGGCAAATATTTTCAGGCAGACCATGATGAGAGCGACATTCTGCAAAGGACCTGCTACATGATGATGATGATAAAATCTCGTGAAGCAGATCTATTATCTTTTGGACAGTCAAGTCAAGGGTTGATTGGCTACATTAATTTTGCCATATTTTTTATCTTTAAGGAAACATAATATTTTCTCTCCGACTTTATGAAAAAAAATGTTTTTGCAGAATGTTAGAGTACACAGTTAGAGTAAAAGATAAATTAAATTTGAACAAAATAATTGAAAAAATATGCTTCTATGGCCATTTACAAATTAACATATAAAATACCATTGACAATTATGGCTTTATTGTACAGGTGTATGACAACAATAAAAATTATATCAATAACTATGACTGAATAATAAAACAACTTTTTTAAGTATCTATGCTATGAAGTAAAAATAGTAGAGGATTATTTTACCCTTATCATTACAGAACCTTCCTATATGTTCTGGCAGATAAAATAATCACTTTCATATGACTCAGAAATCCTCATGTACAATTCTTATTTTGGTTACAGGCCCAGAGGGAGATGTTCAGTGATGATGTTCTTGCCCCATATTTGAATGGTGTGACAGTCAAAACTGATGAGGAACGTATTAATGAAGTGTGTATAAACATTTTCAATGACTCATTTAGAAAACTGTATATTTTTAATTTTTATGCTTTTTATATGCAAGGTAACTCTTTGAGTCCCAAGAAACGCATCAGACGTTCATAGGGTCCTACCTAGAAGGCCAGGTAATGCATGATGTGCCAATTTTATGTCTCTCTTAGGACTGTGATGCTAAACCCACTAGAACTCAAGAGAGTTAACTATGAATGTAATAATAAATTAATTGATTAATGGTTTATTTGTATCCCTTCATTATTTGAAATGGCACTTGTTTTTTTTTTTTTTTTAATCTTAATATGAGAATACACATTTTACTATTTGTCATATAATTTTACAATAATTGAAACATGCATCTTTCGTGTTTGCAGAGTGTTGGTCAGTATGTCAACACAAACGATTATCAAGTAGTAGACAAAGACTGGCTCTTTTCAAACACAACAAAAAACTTTGCAAAGTTGCACTTGCAGTACAGAGTAAGTTATTAAAAATGTTAACATTGTAGATTAACGAATGTGTATAAATATGCAGTTGAAACAATGCAAAAATATAAACTGTAATATGGTAAACTTAATATTTTAGCATGGGAGTCACTGTGGCATGGGGGGGCTAGACGCCCACCTGTGGATCGGAGGGTTATGAGTTCGCATCTCAGTGAAGCTGAACTTTTTTTTTTTTCTAAATGACCTCACTCCTAAGTCGACCCAGCCTTGAGTGGTACCTGGTGCAGTCTTGGGAAGTAAAGGTGGCAGGCAAGATGCTGACCACATCAGTCACCAAGTGCCAATTGGTCTAGCCCTATATTCCCAATAAACCTAAAAGTGTGGAAAAGGGACCTTTACTTTACTTTAATATTTGAGTATAAAATGATTAAAAACAATATTTTCCCATTGTAAATGTAAATAATGTAAAGACATACAATGCATTGCACAATTTATTGCCTGTAGTAATGCACCTGACGGGATTACAGAGAAATATGTCTGGCAATCTATTGTTTGTGTCTGCATTATTTAAAAATACAATTTTTCAATTATTCATTGAAGCAAAGAACTCTTTTTTTTATGCCATTGGGGCTTCACAGTTGTGATGCTAGACTCATATTTTTTTTAATCAGTTGGCACTCAGTGAGCTGGGTGATGTTAATTGGCACTCATTGGGTTGGGTGATGTAAATTGGCACTCAGGGGCTGGGTGATGTCAATTGGCACTCAGTTGGCTGGGTAGTGTCAGTTGGCACTCAGTGGGCTGGGTGATGTCAATTGCACTCAGTGGGCTGGGTGATGTCACTCAATGGGCTGGGTGATGTCAATTGGCACTCAATGGGCTGGGTGATGTCAATTGGCACTCAATGGGCTGGGTGATGTCAATTGGCACTCAATGGGCTGGGTGATGTCAATTGGCACTCAATGGGCTGGGTGATGTCAGTTGGCACTCAGTGGGCTGGGTGATGTCAGTTGGCACTCAGTAAGCTGGGTGATGTCATTTGGCACTCAATGGGTTGGGTGATGTCACTCAATGGGCTGGGTGATGTCACAATTGAAGGGTTTACTGAAAAAGACAACACAAGAAGACTCTTGACAGCCTTTCAGTACCTTATAAATATATTTCATTTTGTTGTTGGAAACATTCTGTACTAAATTGCTGAAATATTTGATAGTGTATCAACTGTCATCATGAATATAAAGAAAGATGTTGATTTTTTGGTAACTCTGATATAACAACTTTTTGTTAATCTATATTCTAGGGTTACTGTGCCTACATAACTTGTTGTTAATCTATATTCTAGAGTTACTGTGTCTACATAACTTGTTGTTTATCTATATTCTAGGGTTACTGTGCCTACATAACTTGTTGTTAATCTATATTCTAGGCTTACTGTGCTAACATAACTTGTTGTTTATCTATATTCTAGGGTTACTGTGCCTACATAACAACTTTTTGTTAATCTATATTCTAGGGTTACTGTGCCTACATAACAACTTTTTGTTAATCTATATTCTAGGGTTACTGTGCCTACATAACAACTTTTTGTTATTCTATATTCTAGGGTTACATTGCCTACATAACAAGTTTTTGTTAATATATATTCTGGGCTTACTGTGCCTACGTAACAACTTTTTTGTTAATCTATATTCTAGGGTTACTGTGCCTACATAACAAGTTTTTGTTAAGCTATATTCTAGGGTTACTGTTTCTACATAACAACATTTTGTTATTCTATATTCTAGGGTTACGGTGCCTACATAACAAGTTTTTGTTAATATATATTCCTGGCTTACTGTGCCTACATAACAACTTTTTTGTTAATCTATATTCTAGGGTTACTGTGCCTACATAACAAGTTTTTGTTAAGCTATATTCTAGGGTTACTGTTTCTACATAACAACATTTTGTTAAGCTATATTCTGGGGTTACTGTGCCTTCATAACAACTATGTGTTAATCTATATTCCTTGGTTACGGTGCCTACATAACAAATTTTTGTTAATCTTTATTCTAGGGTTACTGTGCCTACACACTTGGTAAATATGACCGACTACTGATACCTGCAAATCCTGAGATTGGTGTCTTGTGTTACAAAGAACACTATTATGCTTTCTCTTCTAAGAAGGCAGCGTATGAATTTGCAGAGGATCCTGAAGAGTAAGGTGTCTGTTTAAAAAAAATTTAAAAAAAATTAAATTTTATGATTATATGACTTGCCAGCAGTACCATCTGTCTGTTGCTTTGTTTTGCATCTCTTGATAGAGTATGAGCCTAAATATCTAGGTTTCCTCTGACATGACTACAATCACATGAACTTGTCCTTGTGTCAGGTTTATGTCTCTTCTGAAAACAGGAAACTCTAGGGAAATGCAGAATTGTTAAATTTGCAATGTTACTGTGAGAATCACAAGTTTGAAGTAGACATTATTCCTTTACTGTTGGCTAGGCAGCACAGAGAACATGTGCTGCTTTTTTCCAGAATCCGGGCTTTAACTTCTGAATGTAAACAGCTGCAAAATTTGTGTGTCCCTCAGTACATCCAATTTCATAAGGCTTGACTAGACAGCCCTCAGTGCATGCAGTCTGACACTGCCTTTGGCTGTGATAATACTATTATATGCAATCTGTATTATTCTAATTGACACATGGAAGCTTGATCATGGTAAAGCCATGAGAAACATGTGACAAATTTTCTTTGTATTCTGGAGAGCCACCGTAGTGCAGTGGCTAGATGCTTTAATTTGAATTGACGCGGGGTGCCTGGTTAACCCAGTATAAAATGGGTACCCAGAAATGTCCTGGGAGGTAAAGAAGCCTGTGTGATTTTGACCACTTCTCCTGTGAGTGTCAGTTGGTCTATAAAAATGTGCCTTACACCATATACCAAAAATTTGAAAAGGAACCACATTGTAATGAAAAGAGACCCCCCCCCCTTTTTAACAAGTCATGAGAGTGTAATGGGTGTGTGAAGTGATCTAATCAGAGTAACCCTTTTTCCACCCCATTATAACTATTTGAGTCTTGGGGTCACAAATTTTTTTACACGGATCGCTCAATTTCAACTTCCTTTCAAGTTCTTAGTCGTCTTCAACTTCCTTTCAAGTTCTAGTGTCTGAAATCTGGCATGCTCATTTAAAAACGTGGTCTGAAAGCTAAAAAATATATATTTGCGAGATTTACCGAGTTACTAAACGTTTGTTTTAAAAGAATATGGCCGCCAAGCAGTATTCTACATGCATGCCAACATGATTTATGGCTTTAGAAGCCTCAAATTTAAATAAAGTACTTGTTTATTAGATTTATCCAAAGTTAGATAGATAACTTTGTGAATTAGACGTGCTTCAGTCATTTATAGAGTCAAACTTTAATGAGGGATATGTCTAATGTGTACCTCATGTGAAGGTACAACGATAGCAAAGTCAGCTAGCACAAATAGTATAAACATTAGTGAAAAGACGATTTTCTTCAGTGTCAGTTAGTTCTAGTGCTATTCCTCTTATTATTTATGAACCTAATCACACAATTACAGGCGAATTGAGTGTTATATAAACTTTGTTTTGTGTGTAGATACTTATTGTTTTGGGAGTCAGTTTTCTTTACCAAATAATGGTGCTCTGTTATGATGCTTCAAAAGATTCTTTGGAACAAAATCTAACCTTAGATTGAGTTTATAATTTACTTATACATTACTTTGTGATTCATTTTGTATATATTTTAAACAAGTTTTCGTTGAGTGCCATTGTGGTAAGTGGAGTTGTTTATGTTTTCATTTTACTAATTTTTGTAAACATACCATCTGTTTATATACTTATATTTAATTACTAACACAATTATTTGTTGTAGCTGAATTCTATAATTATTCCTCAACAATCCTTGGTCACTTTGATGTATAATATGTGCATGTTGCATGGCAATTGAATTAGTATGGTCTGTTTTAAAGTGTTACACTTGTGAAATTAAAAAATTGCATTACCACCCCTTGGGCCTCTGATACTAAACCCCCTGGGACTCAAATAGTTAAGCTGAAATGCTTGGACCTTGGAGTATGGTAAGACCTCTCCCACCTCCTCCATGGTGATGTTAATACATGACCATTAAAGCATTTAGACAAGTTTTTAAAACCGCTGATCCACCTCAGCTGCATGTATTGACTGTAAATAAGTTCAGGACTTTTTCTACATCATGAGGTGTAGTGAATCTGTGGTGCTGGCCTTGCATTTTTGGAGACTAATAGACGTTTAGTAGAGGATGTGGTTAATGGCTGATATGATGACAGCTTTTAGTTTCCAGAACATCCCATGGTACCATTTTAGACTCTTGGATCTGTGAGTTGAGGTGAATTTGTCTTCCTTTATTTCAGATTTATAGCATTGATAGCAGAGGGTGCAAAGAAAAGTGCAGAGTTGATTCAGCTTCTTGAGCTTCATACACAGTTTTCTACTATTGCACTCTACTCACAGGTAGTTTCTATTTTTGTGTGTGCTGAATATTGAAGACATTTTTTTTTGTGGATATTCTTTGTAATTTATAGTTTATTTAAAGGTGAAAGAATAATGAATTGCCTTGGATTTAAATTTTCTTTTTTTTCATTCATCTTATTGATGTAATCGAGTTGTGCCCATTTACAGCATAGCTGCGATATTTGCGACTTTCAGCCAACACATCTGAGCTGATCAGACATTTGTTCACCAGGCTAACCTTCCTGGTTGGTTTCTTGGGACATGACATACTTCATTTGTAAGGTGCCCTCTTTATCTCTTTATCTTCAGGTGTTGCCTCTGGAGAACCCATCCAGGGCAATCATATGTAGACTGGTAGGCCCTCAATGGAAAGGAGAGGCAGATCTTGGGCATTCCATGCCATCCAAGGAGACTTCCATAAATGTAAAGCTGACACATGATGCTCTGGTCCTGAGCTCACCCATGGAACTGTCATCTCCTCACATGCCTGATCAACCTCTCATCCGAGTATTGCTCTTCTAGTTCTCTTTTTTTATTAAATACACCTTTGGCGTTCCACTGCACTAAAACCAGGGGTGGAAGTATGTCTTCGCAGTTAGAAGTGATACCCTGTCCTCCCCTAGCAATGCAGAAAGACACAGAGCTGTTGGTGGCAAAGAATAAATCTGTTTGAGATGTGGGAACGAGATCCCACTTTCAACTGATTGTTACCTAATATGGTGGTACCACAGCTGGATAAATATTTGTGCATGGTCATTGAGCTAACTGTATGTGTCGATTCCTCCCCATCAAAATCATGGCTGACACATTCCATTTCTGGGCACAGTGTTTCTGGAGTTTGCTATCTAGACAGTTACAGTTTCCTGCAGACGAGATTCTCTTCCTGGATGGTGGGCCTACACTTTCAAAAATATTGCAATGGCATCATGGTCAAGGCTGCCAAATTTATCAGTCATTATCTTTACCTGAAACAGCACAACCACAATACACACTGCTCCCATGAAAAACACACAATATCCTGCGTTGGAAATGTGCACAAAATAGCAATCCATGATAAGGGAACAGAACAATCTGAGAGAAATTACAGCCATCAAAAAATAACAAAGCATTTTGTCATCATGTTAAAATTGGAGCATCTATGTATTCAGCTTCTCACTGATCATGAGTTGCACCCTTTGGAGATCAACAGAGAACAGCCTGCAGATCGGGACTTCGATGACCACACAGATAGGCACAATCCTCCTCATCATGTTAGATACCTTCAATGTTGTTGCATTGAGACACCTAGTCAGGACAGTATAGGAGAAGCATGCATCAGGTATTGCTTCTCAGTCTGTTCCAGACACTCTAACAAGTGTGAACCTTGTCTGTCACTCAATGGGACAATTGATGCTCGAAATACTGAACCTTTCCACTCACACAGACAAACAAATCAGTTGGCAGTGACCTCTGACATTTTAGTCTGTTGGTAGAGCTTCAACAGATGTATACAAATAAGATTGATCAAATAGGAGGATATTCAGCCAGTGGGCTCCACTCATGTTTCAAATGAGTTTTTAGTAGACCTTGTAACCCATGCACATGGGGGAGGGTGGAGGGAGTGGGGAGGGTGGAGGGGCTGATGAGAGCCAGAGGCACTGCATCTCCGGAAGCCAGCAAATTTGAGATCCTCTGCCATCTCAGTCTTTGCTCGTACAAGCCATAATCGGTGGTGCATGACAGAGACATGTTGCAGGAATCTTGCATGAGGACCTATGAAACCAGCACGGAGCCTACCCGCACCCGAAATGAGGTACAGAAAATGTTATCCTTATACACATCACAGTGATCTTAACTTTCCTTGACGTCTGTGACCAAAATCATTGCCACAGATATTGTAATGACACAATGGTTTATGAATGGGCTTAAAATGAAAACTTTAAAAATTTGATAGAAATTAAATTGATCATGCCTTTGTTTTGTAACCTGTTAAGGATTTCAGAAGTGTTAAGCACATGACATGACTGTGCAAATAAACATGGTGATGTCGTAATAAGAGTTTAAAGATTTTTACTCAACTTTTGACATACATCAAGGAAGAGCAGCTTTCTGTTATCCATTAAAAAAAAATCAGTGAAGGGTATAAACCCTATAGAAATTCATCTGTGAATGAAGGTCCAGTATGGTGATGCATGCCTGTCAGTCCAGCAAGTGTATAAGCGGAGTAAGAAGTTTCAAAATAGCACAACCTCTGTAACACACCGTTCACGACCAGGTCAGACACACTGAGTAGTGACCTCAGAGTTGATTGTGGTCAGTTTGAAACTCATATAAGAAAGTGAACACATTCTACAGGACCTTGTGCAGCAGATAATTAGCAATACAAAGATAATTGAAAATATAATGAAGTCTGGTAAATTGAGAAACACTAGAACAAATGACGCATTTTTGTTTGTGTATGAAAATTAATAATGTTAGTAGCAGAAAGAAATTGAAAAAAAAAAAAAATAGGTAAAGCCAAAAATATGATGAGCTGCATGTGAAAATATGTGAAGATAGAAATGTAAAATAAGAACAGTCAAGTTCTTTATATTAAAAACTCAACAGTACTGCATGATGTTGAACCTGGACAGTGAACAAGCCATTAGGAAATAGAGTTTAAGTCCTACAAATGTGAAAAAGCAGGTTAGATCATATTTCATGGATACAACGTGAACCAGTGCACAAGTCTTGGATTAGCTTTGTATGAAAATATAGTTGATAGAAAATAGAAAAAAGACAGATAAATTATTGATGTAGCATGTAAGGTAACTTATTGAGGTAGCCTATAGGGATGTTACACTTATAAATACCTTACATGAGAGCAGTGTCAAAATAAAGCAAAATGAAGACAGAAATACATGTGGCAATATGACTTCAAGAAATGAATGAACTGTTTGCCAGAGTGTACCACAAAGTGAAGTAAAGAAAGTTATGATGATTCATCATGGCCAACCATCATTCTAGAGATGGCACTAGATTGATTTAAATTAAAGTAAATCTTCTGCATCTTCTTCTTCTTTTGTCTATGCTTTTAGAAGGCTGGTTGAGTCCTGTATTGTTGTTTACAGCTAGGCTGCACTTTTGGTACCTCTCAGCTCAACACATCCCAGTTTCAGCAAACTCCTAATTAGTCCTAATTGGTGGACATGCTTTTTCTTTAGGGGGCAGTAGGTCCATTCACTATTCCCCCAAAACGAGGCCCCAGAAGCCACATAGGGAACATTGAAGTCAATTATGTTACATTAGGTAATTCTAGTATTGTAAAGAAATCTTGAACGTAACTTTACATTTGTAAACCTTTTAACTCGAAGTTATATATATATATATTTTTTTTGGCTAATAATTTTTGAGATTTCTCTCCTGCCAGCCGTCATGAATATCTGTGGTTAGGAGTTTCTTAAATATGTGTTTCTCCTAGATAATTTAAAAAAAAAAAAGCTGTTTCATCAAGCTATCTGTGCTAAAGAGAACATGACCTTTCTGCAGGTTAAACAAAGCTAGATCCTAAGGAAAAGAACTGATGACCTCTCTCCATATATAGTTATTTGTTTATATAGAATCCATATTTTTACACATTCTCATATTTCTATCCTCTGCAGAAGTATGTTTCCTGCCTTATTTATAATAAATTATTTAGCAGTTCTAACAAATACATGTGCATATAAGAAATCCTGTCAACTTTTGTTGCATCTGTAAATTATTTTAGTTGCTTTTAATTAGAAGGAAGCATCTGCGAGTTGTTGGATTTTGCTAAGACTGCAGTCTAAATTTTCACATGTAACTGTGGGCATTTTGAGTGGTTTTACTGGCACAGATACAGAGCAATTCTTGGTTAAACCATTGGCCCTGAAGTTGGAACTGCAACAGATAATCTGATAACCATTAGAAGGAAATCATATTTTTTTAATTTGGAAAGTTTTATAGATTATTTTATATATCCATGTAAGTTCATCTGCAAGCCAGTTAACAACTATTTTGTTTTAGGGTAAGGAGTCTGGTAAATTGATAGAAAAGCCAATAACCAAGTGTGACAGTGCCTCACAAACAGACACACACATCCTAGAACCAAATATTGTCAAAACATATGAATGGAATGAATGGGAGCTGAGACGAAAAGCCATCAAACTGGTAAAGAGACATTGTTCATGGTTTTCTTTTTTTCATACTTTTTTAATGTACATGTATATAATCGTAAATTTAAAAAAAAAAAAAAAAAAAAAAAAACACTTGATAAATTTTTAAAAAAAAGGAAAAAAGTAACCAACTATAATATTAGTGGCATCTCAGTAGTGAGCCTACTTTAGTTCCATTGCTCATGAAGAGTCTCACTAGACTTGATGTCATTAATCAAAAATGTACACAGAGGTATAATATATCTCAGGTAAACAAGCATATACTAAACCTGACATGAACAGCTTTGGGCAGAGGAGCGCATGAGAGAGGATACTAGTCTTATCCTAGAAAGAGGAAATGCTATTCTGAAAACCTAATGCTATGGCAAGGCAGGGCAGGCCTTCAGCCTTGGCTGGCACTGGCATATGAGGGAAGCATTACAGGTGGACAGACAGAACGCTGCTTCTTTTTATCATGCAGCTTTTGTGGCATGTTTTGTACAAAATATTTTGGTGTTAACTTTCCTTTGGAGTAAACAAGGCAGGCTGAGTGATGAATAATGATGCATGGGCAACACATGGTCTCTACAATAGTGACCAGGCTTTGTACTACAGTGAGGATGAACTTCATTCAAATGTCATGGACCATACTGCATGGAGAAGGAAAATCAGGAAGGCAATGGGAATAAAGGAGACAATAAGAGCTGAGTGACTGAGAAGAAGCACATTAATGCCTGAGGACCCAAACATTATTGTCTTTAACTCATCTTTTTCTTAAGCAATAGTTGCTTATAGTATATGTTTGGACAAAAGGGATCCCAAAATATCACTATGGGAAAACAGAAGCTGAAGTACTTGCTGGGATAGAATGGTTTAAAGCTACAGCAGCATGAAGCACAAGGAGCTCACAAAAGCATAGCATGCCAATAGATGCATGGTGAGTTTGTTTGAGACTGAAAGAGCTAAATACATGCAACGGCAACAGTGGTCCAGAAATCCCATGGACTAACTGTGGAATTCAAACGTACTGCGAAAGAAACCCACTGCTGGCTGCATGGATTTTTATCATGGTATGGGGCATCGCAGGTTGACCTACCCTAAAATGGGTTACATGATTGATTCCTGGAGAGGTAAAGGCTGCCGGCGTAATGCTGACCCCACTACCCACCTAGTGCCGATGGTCTGTAAAAATATGGGTGCTCTTTCCATATGCCCAATGCTCCTAAGGCGTAAAAAGGGATCTTTACTTTTACTTTTTAACTGTGGAAGGCATGTTTGGACATAAGCGGCTCTTGCTGGTCACACTGGCCATCACTGGGGGGGCTGTGATTCCCATGCCACCCTATCATCATTATCATCATCTGCCTTGTCGACTGGTATGGGTGATCACGCCTCTTCACAATCTGCGATCTTGAACAGCATTTATCAGTTCATCTGTTGATGGCTATCTCACATTGTCTTCTTGTGACTCTTTTTACAGCATGTTCCAGTTTCCTTCTTCTCGCAACATGACCAAAAAATGATGACCGTCTCTTTCTGATGTTTGTAATGTTTCAAGTCATCACCTTTTTCAAAACACTTTGGCTGCTCTTTTTTGTGTGTGTTTGCTGTCCTATGTATTCTTCTGTAAAACACATCTCTGAGGTCTCCAGAAATTGTTTGCTTGTTTATTAATTGTCAAGGATTCACATCCATATGTTAAGAACTATATGTAGCATGAGAGAATTGCTTATCTAACCTTCAATGACTTTGTTTTACTGCATAAAATCTTTAGCATTTTATAAGGACAGTTTTAGCCTGTACTATTCTGTTCTTGATTTTTGTGATGCATCTTCCATTAGATGTTATTTGTGTTCCTGGAAACTTTTTTTTTGTTGGTAGTATCCAGAAGCCATGAGTTGTTAACCTTTAGGCTCGATATTATGGATATCGCAACCCTTCGGCCTTGATTCCGTGATAAATACAGTAAATCTGGGAGAAATGTGGCTTTTCTGCCTAACCCCGGGCGTGAACCAGGACCACAAGGAGTTCGTCACCTGGTCACAGCACAGTCCGGTTTAGCCAACTACGCAAGTGAGCCGGGCTCCTGGATCCTTAAATTTCTGTACCTGTCCTAAAATAATGCATTTGGGTTCTTGAAATATAATATAAGATTAAAAGCAGCAAATATATGGATGAACTGAGTGTAAGAAAGTTAAAAACAAAAACAAAACAAAAACAGGAAAAGCAGTTATACATGAAGTTAGTTTAATGAACTACATAGATCTTGAGTGGAGAGCAGTGATTTCTCTTAATTTGTTTTAGTGTATGCTAAATATGTGCTTGTATGTAGCAACAGTATAGAAGTATTCCCATTGCACATATTGCCATTAGTGTATGAAGTGGTACCTTTAAATATTCTAGCTCAGTGGTAATCTGAAACGGCTTAGCCAGTTTCTTTTCTTGTTACATTAATTCTGAAAATTGGTAACCATTTTTGTTACACAACATTTTACTATTCTTGCTATACATCACAATGTAAAATCATCTCACACATAATCTTGTCTGTGTATTATGTACAGGCAAACCTGAGAACTAAAGTTACTCATGCAATGCAGACAAACGGCAGTAACATGCGCAGAGACAATGAAACACAAGTGTATCTACCAAAGTAAGTTGCAGAGGATAATCTGTGCATCACAGTGTAAATATTTAGTAAATTATTTTTGATTTCCAAGCTGACACTGAGAGCAATACATTTATTTATCAAAGCAAGTTGTTAGGTGATTATCAGCAAGATGCATAGAAACAATGGATGACATATTCACCAAAGTTTTAAAGCCAGATTTGAGTAGTCCAACACAAATTATTGTGATATTATTGATAACCTAGCTAATATGCATGTTTAACCGGATTTCACTGGTCATTTAATAGGTACATGCTTTTCCATATTTTCACAGAGAGAAAGACACACAGACCAAACAAGACAACTACAGCAATATATCCAAGCCTCAAGTGTTCTTGGAGGGCCTTAGAGGAGGTGGTACATCTGTTCCAACCGTGATGACAAAGGTTGATCTAACAGTTGATGTGTCAGAACCACCCATTGTCAGAGAGTTCCTTGTGAAACCAAAGACACACAACTAATGGAATATGTTGGTACTAGTAGGGCAAATGACTCAGTATTGTCAATAACTAGTAAGCATTTATGGAAACAGTGCTGGATTGGAACTCCTTTTCTCATTCAAACTGCACTTTAGGAGAAAGGTTCAAATCTCACTGTGCCTATAGCTTTTGACTTTTCTATTGTCTATTGTTTCTTGCTTTTTCTTCTTTCATCAATTATCTGTGAGCCCAACCAGCTTCTGAGTGTGTATTTCTTATGGTAGGGATCCAATAGCCTCAGCATTTTCCCGTGATATATCTCTTTCATTTTTTGGTTATATCAAAAAAGAAAATAAAGCCAAAATTTGACCTAGTAATAGAAGGAAAAGTGCTTAACCAAGTCAATAAGTTTAAGTATTGGGAGACATTCATAACATCAGATGGCCGATGTGTGACAGAAAGTAAGAGCAGAATTGGTCAGGCAAAGGCAGCATTTCAGAAGATGAAAAGCATCTTATGTAATAAATCACTCTCATTAAGCATCAGAAAACGACTACTGAAACGTTATATTGAGCATGTTCTGTTGTATGGCAGTAACTCTTGGAATGTGAGCAAACAAAACTGAGAAGAGTTTGGAGGCCACTGAGATGTGCTTCTTGAGAAGAATGTTGTGAATACTTTACTCTGCCAGAAAAACTAACAATGATTGCATGAACATGGCTAATTATAGTAAAGTAGAACATTGTATACAACAATGAGAAGGAGATAAACAAAGTTCTTTGGTCATGTGATGAGAAAAGGAGCACTGGAAAATATTGTGATGACTGGAAAGATCACTGGTGGAAGAGGCAGAGGCAGACTAAGAGAAATGATGGTGGATGGCTTAAGATGGTGGCATGAAAGAATATCATCAGTGGAATTGATCCACAACAGAAATAATAATAGATGGCTTAACACAGTGGCATGGAGGAATATATCATCAGTGGAATCGATCCAGAACAAAGACAGAGATCTGTGGAGATGCATGAACCCCTATGCCACCTGGCAAGGCACATGATGTTGATGTTGATGATCTTCTATCTAATCCCAGCTATTCTGATGGTATTTTTTTGAACAGTCTTCATTTGCCATGCAATTTACTGAATGTTGAAGTTTCCTGACTTATCGTTATCATATGCCATCTCCACAGTGAAAGCTGTCTGTATTTTAAATTTGGTCTTCAACACACTCCATTATGAGTCTTAGTGATGCATTTCTGCAGACTTCCTCCATGATCTACTTTTCACTCCATCTCATTTGTTAACTAGGAGCTGTTTCTGTTTATATGGCCTTAGAATCTTAATTATCTCAGCCTGATCTTCCTGGGTCAGTTTTTGGAATAATGCTGTTTGTTATCTTACTCTGCCAATGATATTCTTTCAGTCTGGTACATTTCCAAATCTATCTTTAATTTTTTGTCCATTGTACTTTGTAATAATGTAGAGTAAATTAAAACTTGAGTACTCTTTGTTTTAATTTATTTATCTTTCAGATGTGAAAAGCTGTTTTATATTGATGAATATTTCATTGGCCTTTCTCATTCTCTTTCTTATTTCTGCCTCTCACCTGCCATTATCTGTTTTTAGGCAAGAAAGGCATTCATGTAGTTTTCAGCCTGAACTATTTCCATTGTGCAGAAGTTGTGTTTGGTCTGCTGCTTATTCGTGGAAATCCTGCCTTGTCTGTTTTAGGAAACACAAATACATCAGAATTAACATATGAGACAGCAGTGTATTCAGATTGTTCATAAATTTGACAATATTCAGCTGTTTAATATTAGCTGCATTAATCTCTAAACATTTCTGCTGCAGAAATTGTTTGAAAAAAAAAAAAGCAGTAAGTAAAAAAAAAGTAAACGACCCTTTTCCACACCTTTAGGCATATAGGGCATATAGGGCTAGACCTATATTTTTATAGACTGATTGGCAAAAGATGGAGGGTGTGGTCAGCATCATGCCGGCCGCCTTTACTTTCCTTGGACTGCACCCCGTACCCACTCATGGCTGGGTTGACCTGGGAGCCAAGGTCATTTTGGAAAAAATTCCGGCTCCACCAGGGAGCGAACCCATGACCTAAAAAAAAAGCAGTATCTAATTAATCTTTAATTAATCGTTTTACATTTTAATATCAGTTTATATAATTTTTATCCTGCTTAGGCTTTTTTTAAAACATTAATTAATATAAAAATTTTTTTTTAAACCATGCTTAAGCTTTTTAAAAGCATTTTGTGTGTACTAGTTGTCGTTTTACACAATTTTATTTTATTATCTTATTTGTATACACAGAGTTGTGTTTAAATGTTTTGTGATAGTTTTGATTTCTATGACAATCCTTTCAATATTTCTAACAATGTGGTTCATTTTAAGGCGCAACTTTTGTAAACATATATTAAGGGGAATAAACATTATCAATAGAAATTGGTTTGCTAAAATTGAAAAATGAATGAATAAATGGATAATATATTTTATTTCAACTGTAAATATTATTCAGAGACAGTGTTATATTTTGTTAGTTCAGTTATTTTAAATTATATGTTTCTCCCAACAACAGCTGCTGTTATTCACTGTCTCCTTAGTATTGACTTTAACTTTTTTTTGGAACTTTTTTTTATTTATTGTTTCATCATTCAAATGCACTGAGCACCTTTTCAGTGAGTGCATTTTTTGGGTTTGCTTGTGATATTTCTGTTTTTCATGACGTTAATTGTTTTAGTAAACATGTTTTCATTATGGAGCTTCATTTCTTTGTCTCTGTATTATATCTTCTATCAAATTTTAACTGTGTAATCTAGATATGGCAGGGGCCCAGTGGGCTAGCTAAGTTGGTTAAACCAACTGCATGTCGGTGACAAACTGCTTGTGGTCCAAGTTCACATTCTGAGGTAGGCAAAAAAGCCACATATCTCCCAAATTACGGTGATAATCACTGAGCAGCAGTTGAATGGAAAGGGAAGGACTTTGTCATCAGCAAATGATAGACATGAAATTGCCAGCACAATGCACAAAGAACTCGATCGAATAGCCACCTGATGTGATAGTTCCAATGCCTATGTCAATCTTTCGAAGGCATCAGTGTCATGGTTCTCTTTAGAACAATCACATTGTCAAGTCGGACTTACAAGAAGTGAAAATGCGTGATAATGTGTTAATCAGAATCAACGTTATGACGTTTCCAGGGGTGAGGTTTTATCGCAGCTTGTCATTCAGGGAACATGTTGACTATGTGATAACAATAGCACGCAAAGATCTATCTGCAATGAGGATTATGGCTGCTTCCAATATTGAGCAAAGACTACTAATACTTCTATTCTATGGTCTGGTCCTTTCCCCATTAAATACGCTCTGATCATCCTCACTGTCAGTGCTACACAGACTGAACGACTCGAAAAGGTGCAAAATGAAGCCATGTGCATTATTTTAGGATGTACAAGAGACACATCCTGTGAAGCAATGAGGTATCTACTTGACTTTGCAACTATGAACCAAAGGATCAGGATGTGGAGGGCTTGGGAATACCTTAAAATATGCACTGATAAGAAACACCCACTGCATCAAGCGCTTTTTAGTGAAAAGGGTGACAGGCTAAAGAGGGGGAAATCATGGCTAGGTCGGGCAGAAGATGTTATTAGGCAAATATGCAGCCTAACCAACATTACCCCTGGTGCAGAGTGGATACCTGTGCCTCATGCGTTTATTTGTACATTTTCCTGTATTGCCACACTCAACGGGCAATGTAGAGAAGAGAATCTGTTGCTGTTAATGCAGAGGTCAACGCTCTCATCAGTGAAAATTCAGACGAAGCAGATGCACTAATCTACACAGACGGATCCGTTATACGCCAAAAAAAGAAGCGCATGGTCATTCACAGCACGCTCAGCGGGCAGAACAGTCAAAGAAGCTAACGGTGCCTTCTCCATGACAACCAGCAGCATGACGATGGAGGTGATGGCAGTGACGCAAGCGTTCACCTGGCTTGAAACACAAAACTACACCCGCGTATGTATACTCAGTAATTCAATGAGTATGATCCGGACGGTTCAGGCAGGTTCGGTGTGAAGACAATGGCTTGAATCATTACAGAAGGTCACTGTGGGTGGAGTCACCTTTATCTTTGTTCCGGGAATCGCAGGCGTAGATGGAAATGAAAGCTGATAGGTTGGCTGTCGGCTCGTGGCTAAGTCGATGCGAACGCTTCGTTAATGCCGGGATGCTGGGTTCTATCCCAGCTGCGGGCCATGCGCCTTGCATTGGTTTCGACAGTGGTATCAAGAAAGCCGACCGACCAGAAAGCAATGGCAAACTACTGGACGTAAATTTGCCTAGAAAAACCACGCAACAGCCAGGGGCTGTTGGGGTTGGTTCTGCAACGTCCTGTAAATGATACGCAACTGAAGTAAGATAGGTTGGCTGGATCCGCTATCACTACAGACGGTCAGCCTATGGATCATGCTGATATTATTAATTCCCTCAGAGAAATGGGAAGAATAGAGGACTTTGGGAGCAGTGAATCCATATCACTCGCCACAATGGCAGACTTGGGAATTAAGATCGGCATAGCAACAACAACAAAAAAGACAACACCAGACACACCAGAAGACTTGTTAATCAACATAGGACTAGTACAATTAGCCATCGGACGTTGGGCTTCATACAGAGGGGAGGATCTGAGTACCTATGGACATGTCCGGAGTGCAATAATAATAACTCAACTAACTAACTAACTAACTAACTAACTAACTAACTAACTAACTAACTAACTAACTAACTAACTAACTCACTCACTCACTCACTAACTAAATATTTCCCAAATTTACTGTGTCTATCATGGAATCGAGGCTGAAGGGTTGCGATATCTATAGGACCTGCTGTTGGGGTGTGACATGTCTACTGTTGGGATGTGATACATCTACTGTTGGGGTGTGACATGTCTACTGTTGCGGTGTGATATATCTGCTGTTGGGGTGTGACATGTCTACTGTTGTGGTGTGATATATCTGCTGTTGGGGTGTGACATGTCTACTGTTGTGGTGTGACATGTCTACTGTTGGGATGTGATATATCTGCTGTTGGGGTGTGACATGTCTACTGTTGCGGTGTGATATGTCTGCTGTTGTGGTGTGATATGTCTGCATTTTAGGTATGACATGTCTGCTGTTGGGGTGTAACATGTCTGTTGTTCGGGTGTTACTTGTGGTCCGATTTCACACTCTGGGGTAGCCAAGAAAGCCACAAGTCTCCCAGATTTACTGTGTCTCTCGTGGAATCAAGGCTAAAGGGTTGCGATATCCAGAGTACCTGCTGTTGAGGTGTGACATATCTGCTGTTCAGGTGTGACATATCTGCTGTTGAGGTGTGACATATCTGCTGTTGAGGTGTGACATATCTGCTGTTGAGGTGTGACATATCTGCTGTTGAGGTGTGACATATCTGCTGCTAGGGTGTGACATGTCTGCTTTAGGGGTAGGAAATACCTGCTGTTGGGGTGTGATGTGTCTGCTGCTAATGTGTGACACGTTAGCTGTTGGGCGTTTACACATTTTAATGGTTGACATATGGGGCTGTGTCACCAAATGCTTTCTTGTCACTGTTCCTTCACAAACAATTTACAGAAAATATTGATAATTGTCTGATATCCAGTTTTTTTTTAAAGACTGGGGTGACCTCACAACTGGCAAGTGACATAGCAGGTAAATGTATTCACTATTTATCACTTAGCCAAGAATGTTACCTAACAGCTTATCCCAATCTTAGTACACATGACCATTCCAGGAGAGATTTAAAGTCTAATTATAAATTCTGTCTTTATTCCACATTTGGGTTACTGGTGTCTGACCTGGGCATTACCTAAAGAATAAAAAGAAAACTAACCACCTCTGAAATGAGATGTTTGAGAAAAGCTGCAAAGAAAACCAGAAAAGATTTTATGGGAATTAAAGAGATTAGAAAAAATATTATAATGATACCCATTATTAAATTGAGTAAGAAACAAAGACTGAAATGGTTCGGCCACTTAGGACGAATCTAGGAATGTAGACAGTGAGATGTGCATCATGAAAATGGAAACACCCAGAGGCAGAATGAAACTTAAAACAAGATTGATTGAAGGAGTCATTGACAGCTTAAAACATCACAACATATCAAGACAATGAGCACACACTGGCCCGCTACCTATCATCCGTTACTCTGTGACAGATAATGGCACAAAACAGATATCGACAAAAGTAGAACAATCAGTTAGATACTATCTCCATAATGAAGACTGACAACAGCGGATTTAAAAACACTCATGGTCTCTCTTCTTCATTGTGTACTACTTTCAAACTGCTGTTCATCCATCTCTTAGTGTTGTCCTCCCACTTTGATCCCTGTTTACTTCTTGCTCCCATTCCTTTGACTTTCACTCCGGTGTGGTTTTTAATGTAACTGAAATACAAGGTCGGACAATTAAGTAATGAGACTAATTCCCTTAAAATTACAATAATCAACAGCTGAAGATATAACCTGTATCTGATTCAAAGTAAGTTCCTTGTACGTTGATACAGCGAGTATAACGATCTAACAAACACTGGAAACGACCCCTGTAGTTTTTCTGTTGCCATGGCCCTTAAAGTCGATGTTACGGTCCTTTGGATGTCATCAATATCGTCAAAGGAGTGTTCTTTCGATGGTAACTTTAATTTTGGGAATAGACAATAATCACAGGAAGACAATTTGAGGGAATAGGGTCGATGGTTGAGAACCAAAAATTAAAGTTTTGATGTGTCGTGGGTATTCAACCCACTGATGTTTTTGGTCATCAGACAACGAATGCGGTACAAATCTGCAAGCAACTTTTTTATTGCCAATATCTTACGAAGGGTCTCTCTATTAACACCAGATTCGTCTGCATTTATCCTGACAGTAAAATAACGGTCTTCTTGTATACGTTCTGTGACTTTTGCAATAAGTTTATCATTACAAACAGAAACTGGGCGTCCAGGTCTAGTTGCATTGTAATCATTCCTACACCCCTTTTGAATCGTGAATACCACCTGAAAATCTTTGCACCAGATAAACAACTATCCCCGTAAACATGTCGCATCAGTTCAACTATCTCAGTTGCGCTTTTTCTGAGTTTTAAACATAATTTAATGTAAGCTTTTTGCTCAATGCTAGTTTCGTAACAATGCCCATCTAACAGGTCAATAAAATGGCGGCTTTTTTGTCTACTTTTCAGGTGGCGATGCAGAGTTGTCAGATCATAGATGAAGGTTGCCTTTTTGGACTCCATGCTTTGCTTCATAGATGGCACTTTTATCTTGGCCGTAATAACATTAGTCTTATTACTTTAATTGTTGGACCTTTTATTTCACATGTATTATTACTTTTAGACAACAAATTTCTTTCCACTCAGTATCTCCCAAACATCTGTAATTAATTGTTTTAATTTATGAAATAAGCCACTTTTTTCTGTAGAGGCACATCTGCACAAGGAATTCTAGAGAAATTTGACTAAAAAGCTCAACAAAATGGGGAAGCAGAAAAACGTGTACAAAACAACACAACAAAACGTTTCAGCCGGGCAGCCTTTTTTAAACATAAGGGGACTACACTAACGTAACAACGAGGAAAGGAGAGTATGTAGATTTCTTGACAGCAGTCACCCCCATATTTTCACCACATCTGCACAAACACAGTTCAATTTTCTAGGCACTTGTTCATTGTCCAGATTTCGGTACTATACAGTAAGATTGAGCAGAGCATTTTTCTGGCAGTGCTCAACCGTATGCAATATTAGCACCTATTTTTATACATGGTACCTTTTTTTTTTCAGCGCTGCTGTAATAGACACTTTGAGCACTGGTACCTTTGTTAGATACTTTATTGTGAGTGCTTGTTTTTTTTAAATGAAAAAAAAAAAGCCATGGAATTGAGTATTAATAAAACATGACAGTACTCATGACCTTTTCCTAAATGCTGTGATGTAGAATTGTTACCCAGATGAACCCAAATATCATCTCTTATATACATATAGTCCATGCCATGTGGTATTAGTAGTCACCTATATTTACAAGTTTCTGTCAGTTCTTACACGGATGATCTTTCTTGCCACAGTGTCAGACTGCCCAGCATTTTCTCTTTTGGTCTCCCTCTGTCTCTTTTTCCCTCCAACTTTCCATCGTCATGTGGTACTCCAGTTGTCTCCTTCTCATGACATGACCAAAGAATGTAAGATTGTCTCCTTCTGATGTGGGCGATCGGTTCTCTTCAAAATTCATTTTCTTTCAATATATCATTTTTACTCTATTTGATCTGTTCAGGATATTGTCATCATTTGTCTATAAAATACCATCTCCACTGCTTCCACATAATTGTTTAATGTATATATAGAAAAGATCTTAGAAAGAGCTATGTATTAGTCCATGTAAAATATTTTTACAAAGAATATGTTTAGGCAGTCACCCAAATATAACAATAAATGACGAAGATATTGAAAATGTCACAAACTTTGTCTAGGATTTGTAAAAAATAGCAATGGAGACTGATCGACAGAAGTAACAGGAGAGTGGCATATTCGTCCCAAGGCATGTAGGCGTTGTTGGTAATGAGAGAGCTGATAGACTGGCAGGTGCTGCATTAATTGAAGATGGCCGACCCATTGATCACGCAGACATTGTCAATGCCCTTAGAGAGAGGACGTTATGAGGATTTTGAAAGCAACGGTCCACATCACTGCTAAGAATACACGAATTGGGAGTAAAGATCGGCACAGCCAAGCATGAGAAGCACACTGAACGCACACGAAGTCTTGTTAATCAACATAGGACTGGTCCTATTAACCGCGGGACGCTGAGGAATATGTTGAGAGGGGAATCTGAGCGCCTATGGATGTGTCCTGAGTGCTATGAAGATAATCTAACTCATAACACATAACTCAAGAGGGTGGCCATAGCAATACAAAGTTAAAATTCTTAGAGCATGCATCTTCCCTGTAGCAACATACAGATGTGAGTCATGGACTAACCCCAGTCCTTAAGGAAGACAACAGCAGCTTCTGATCTGAAATGCTATAGACAGATTTTCAGAATGCAATGGACAAAGAAATACTTACGTTCTTACAGATTTGAACATCAAGGAAGATTGGCAGGAAAATAAACAACATCTTATCTCGGAAGTTAAAATATTTTGTCACATCAAGTGCCATTGCTGACTGGGAATACGTTTGACCACCTTTACAATGTTGAATGTCGTCCAGAACTTCTACTCACACCCCCCCCCCCCCCCCCCCACACCCCGTCTCTCCCGTTGAATGAATCTTCAGTGTATGGATTCCCCGTCTGTTCTTTTGCACTGTCCATTTCTACGCCGCATCTGCTTTATCGTATAGCCGCTCAACACCCACGGTTATTTGGTTTTGACCTTCAACAACAACAGCAACAAAAAACCGGATCAACTCAGATTGAATAGCGAGATATTTTACAATGAGAAATTAGTTGTGTACGTCTACAAATAACACGTCCGACAAACTTAACTAACACGGTGTAATGCTGCACCTTTTGTGTGGGGCAAAACAAACACATTTACCAAAATAATTAAACCAACAAACCAGACTTTGTATATTCACTCTGTGATGTTGTCACAAAGTGTAAAAAGACAACGGTTTCCTCACAGCTGATCAAGCGAGTCGTTTGTGTTGTTACGTAGAGATTTATCATTGGACGACAAAACTTATGCTCGCGTGCAGATCAGAAAGTCGTGGGTTCTCTTCCTGGCGGAGCAGGACTTTTTCAAAAACGACCTTGACTCCCAGCCTTGAGTGGGTACCGTGTGCATTCCGGGAAAGTAAAGGCGTCCCCAGCAAGGAAATCAAAGTTAAAATTCTTAGAGCATGCATCTTCCCTGTAGCAACATACAGATGTGAGTGGTGGACTATCCCCCAGTCCTTAAGGAAGACAACAGCAGCTTCTGATCTGAAATGCTATAGACATATTTTCAGAATGCAATGGACAAAGAAATACTTACATTCTTACAGATCTGAACATCAAGGAAGATTGGCAGGAAAATAAACAACATCTTATCTCGGAAGTTAAAATATTTTGTCACATCAAGTGCCATTGCTGACTGGGACAAAATAATAGCAGAATGCATGGTATGGAGGGGCAGTGGCCGACCAGCAGGAAGATGGGCATCGGATATATGTGACGCTTTGAATGTGAAAGAAGACGAGGCAGGAGAGCTGGTGAGACACCGAGTTTCCTTCAGGCAAACCGTGATTAGAGACGTTCTGCAAAGGACCTGATACATTACACAGATTATATCTAGGCAAAGGGGAAAAAACTGGAATTAATCCAGGCTAAATACGGAATGAACAATGAGAAATGTCAGTAACATTATAAAAACTAATACCTTTGCTTTTGATGGCTGAAACAGCGCAAGGGCTCTAAAGGATTGGCAAAACGAGTCAGTTTAAATGTCTTAGACATAAATGAGTCCAGTAAAACCTTATTAACGCGCTTAAGAAGAAAACCCAGTCAAAATGAACAAAATGTTGGCCCCAGCAGGGATGTATTATTATTAGTCCCGGGTAAAAAGGAATTATTTAATATGAACTCTTGATTTTCCAGTCTATTGGAATTCGTGTTAATGAGTATTTAGTGTATTTAAAAAAGAATCAATTTGGAAAATTTTAGTAAATGAAAAAGATAAAAGAATTGTCTTTTTAACCTAAAACAAATAATAACAAATAATTACAGGTTTGGTGCAGAAAATAAGAAAGGAAAAAATATGAGTGTTCAGCAACCTGTAAAAATATTGAACAACTGACGTCTATGAACTAGGCCTGGTTAGAGCCAAAGGCAAAAGCCGTAACCTCTGATCTTCCCCACCCTCGCATGAATTGGAAAGCTTGATATACATTCTTAATCAAATGAATGCACGAAAGCCATGGAAACATACACATACTCTTTATGAGAAGAAAACATGTTAGCTGCAAGTGGTTAAACGTGGTATTACTAATTTGGTTAAATAAAAGTGTTTTTAACCTACCAGTCTATTTGGGGCTTGCCACAGGACACACTTAATGACCTTGACTCCCAGGTCGACCCAGCTTTGAGTGGGTACCGGGTGCAGTCCCGAGAGGTAAAGGCAGCCGGCGAGATGCTGACTACATCACCCATCGTGTGCCGATTGGTCTATAATATACAGGTCTGGCACTATATGCCCTAAAACCTAAAGGCGTGGCAAAGAGTACTTTACTTTTTTTTTACAGGACACACTTAACAAGCAAACTCAGTTGTTCATATTCTGCCTTCTTTCTATTATTATTCTTTCGACGTAAATTCGTTATGTCTATATACAGCATTATCATTATCATGAGGCACGCCAATAAATAGAGGTGATTATGGTCCATCATCTCACATACATACTTGTCTTGCTTCAGATTTATGTCCTTATCCCATTCTTCTTTTTTTTTTTTTTGTGTGTGTCAATTTTCTGTTTTGTGCCGCTAGGCGTCGCAGATTACCAGATGATCTGTTTCCGAGCTAGGGAACGCTCGGTTTCCCTGTATGTTGAGTCTCCTAGTATCAGCGATTCCTTCAGTCCATCTTCTTCATCGTCCCCTACCTCTTTGCCCTCAACGTTTGCCAGTTGTCATCAAGTCTGTATATTTATTTATTTACTGGGGCTTGAACCAGAGACCTCTATCACTCGATGCTTTAACCATGCCTCGAGACCACGCAGCTTCCAAATGTGAGTGGACTAAGTCCAGCAAAGTTTGCCAGTTGTCATCAGCTCTATACATTTATGTCTCCCCATAACGCCCACAGTCGTGAATGTATACGTTTAAATGTGTGTCCCCACTCAGGCTGCTACCTGCAAGTTTGACCACGATAGTCACATTGTGAATGGTAAGCCACCAGGGTTAATCCCAGACACATGGAATTAAATGATAGTCCCATCAGTGACCACACAAAGTATGACCCCGGTGACACCAACAGTCCTGAGTGGTGTAGAGATATTACGGCTAATGTCTTTATTTTCGCTACGTCATCTACCATTTCGCGTTCCTTGAATTTTTGACTGGCTGGTATTTAAAAAACAACTTCCCTTTCCCCTAACAACGTACTGTGCCGTTACATGTTTCTTATTGCTCCCCTTGTCCGGGCCCCAAATTCACACCGGAAGCTTCACTTGCTGACTGTACAGTCGCATCATGAAATGCTACATACAGATCATGTTAATTCACCGGGCAGACAGGCAAGCAGGCAGATAGTGAACGAAAAGACATTTTACAAGAAAACTACAAATAATATTATAATGTACTGAATGGCAAATAAATATATTGTGAACTAATAAGGTGATAAACAAATACACTTAAAAGAGAGAAAAAAAAAAAAACCAGCTGTGCATGGTTTGGGGAGGGGCAACTTAGCCCTGTTCCGACGCTCTTGGTGAAATCTTTCTTGTTCAAACTTGCAGGACGTAAACATTCCTTTGGTTTTTTTTTTAAATGCTAGCAGTGACAACGAAGAGTCTTGTGGCAAGTCCCAGCATAAATAATGGTTATGGGTTCACTGTTCCAATGTCGACTCTCTCATTTTAGCCGCGACGCGATTAACCAGTTAAGAGTTAATACTAGAAATTATATCGCTTACGACGAGCAATGTCGAAAGATAACAGGTGTTTTTGAAATACATTACCACAGTTACTGTTTTGTTGTTGTTGTTGTTGTTGTTGCTTGTTTTCAACCCTTCCTTTATGTCATTTACAAATGTTTTTGCGCCCGATGACTCAGTTTTTACAAATATTTCCCGCCTAATAACTTTTTCAGTCCCAAAGAATGCATCATACATTCATAGGTTCTGACCTAGAGACCCAGTGAACGCAAGATGCGTCGGTTTTACATCTCTCTTTACTACCCGTTGGGCCTCTGATGCTAAATCCTCTGGGATACAAAGATCTAATGACAGGCCCAGCAAGCCCACAGTGGTGTCATTAACCGCTATTGTACAAGAAAGAATAACCAGCATTAGAGAGAAAGCTGCAATCAGACGTAATTAACCGCTATTGTACAAGAAAGAATAACCAGCATTTAAGAAAAAGCTGCCATATCAAACTACATCTGAACCGCTATTGTTTTACATCAAGAATAACCAGCATTAGAGAGAAAAACAAAATCAGACGTATTACCCGCTAATGCACAAGAAAGAATACAAAGCATATAGAACCATAAGCTGCAATCAGACGTAATTAACGCTAAAAGACAAATATTTCAATAACCAGCATTACTTTAGAGAAAGCTGCAATCAGACGTTTGGAATTACACCGCTATTGTACAAGAAACCATACACACAGCACACAGAGAGAAAGCTGGACACACAAACACACGTAATTACACACTATTGTACAAGAAAGAACAACCACATTAGAGAGATGCGTGATACTTTACCTGCAATCAAGACGGTCATCTGACGAAGCATTGATTAACAGAGAAAAAATAAATTGGTCGTAGACATTTAATCTCGAGAATGTTGAGCCAAATAAAAAACTACATCTGATATTTTTGTTTACATCAGAAAATCTGGGATAACAACAATCCATTACGAAAAAACTTGGTGTAAGTTAAGACAAATCATTATTAGCTAGGGACTCCTGCTGGAAACACATCTTTCCGTCTCTGGTAGAGGTAAAAGTGCATGTCTACGCACAATGTAAACACATCTTCCAATCATGACCGACCCTGTGATACAGGTGATTTTGTGATGTTACAGGGATTGACAACCCATGTCATAGCATGGTGTCATCTTTGACGAAAGCCTTTCTGACACAGAACAATGACACAGGGATGAGCGACATCTTGTTGTTAAAGAAACTCTGATGTCTGAGACAGATGACAGAGTCATCAAACAATTTACTAAAGGTAGCCGCCATCGCAAAGTTATTGTTATTTACACATGCAAAATTTATTCCGGTAAAGTAAAGAACAAAGAACCATCCAGTCTCAATGCTCATTAGATTTCAACAACAACAGCGAAAACCCTGATGTATCACTGATTATTAATTTAGCCAAACAAATAAATCCCGCTCGTGTATCTTACGTCCAAGAAAGTTTTTGCAACATCATTAAAAGTCAGCCTCTGTTTACCTTCACAATGTTGAATATCTTCCGGAACTTCTACTCACACCCCCCCCCCCCCCGCTCTCCCGTTGAATTAATCTTCAGTGTATGGATTCCCCGTCTGTTCTTTTGCACTGTCCATTTCTACGCCACACCTGCTTTATCGTATAGCCGCTCAACACCCACGGTTATTTGGTTTTAACCTTCAACAACAATAAAAAACCGGATCAACTCAGATTGAATAGCGAGATATTTTACAATGAGAAATAAGTTGTGTACGTCTACAAATAACATGTCCGACAAACTTAACTAACACGGTGAAATGCTGCACCTTTTGTGTGGGGCAAAAGAAACACATTTACCAAAATAATTAAACCAACAAACCAGACTTTATATATTCACTCTGTGATGTTGTCACAAAGTGTTAAAAGACAACGGTTTCCTCACAGCTGATCAAGCGAGTCGTTTGTGTTGTTACGTAGAGATTTATCATAGGACGACAAACCCTATGCTGGCGTGCAGATCAGAACGTCGTGGGTTCTCTTCCTGGCGGAGCACGACTTTTTCAAAAACGACCTTGACTCTCAGCCTTGAGTGGGTACCGTGTGCATTCCGGGGAAGTAAAGGCGTCCGGCGTGATGCTGACCACATCACTCAATTTGTGCCGATTGGTCTATTAAAATATAGGTCTTGCCATATATGCTCTTTAGACCTAAAGGCATGGAAAGGGGACCTTTACTTTACTTTACTATGACAAAACCTGACTATATTAACAAGCGTTGCAGAGGTGCTTCACTCATCTCGATCAGTATAGACACAAGTTGCAGGGGTTAGTGGACACAGCTATAGAACAACAGCAGCAGTAGCCGACCTCGAAGGAGAAATCACAGACACTCCAGTTCAGTCGGTGCCCGCTAAAAGTAAAAAAACTGTATCAGAAAAAGAAACATCAACGGTCGTCGTATACACTTAGGCAAAAGATGAAGTAGTCTAAAATACCAGACCCAAGTGGGAATAGTAGGGGAAAAAAAACACACATTACTATGAACCGAGTCTTACAAGGGCTACGGCGATGATGATAGACTTATAGCCGATAGCGCCTTACTAAAATTCGGACGTCAAAGACCTATTGAGTCAACAAGATATAAACACTCTGCACAAATCAATACGTCGACCTTTTTAAAGACGAGCCGTCGTAACCGGGTGTCTCAGTCAACAGTTATAGGCTGATCTCACAGATCATCGAAATCCAGGTAACCACAACACTGGACTACAATAAACGAAAAAAAAAAATTGAATAAGTCATGAATGTCCACAGAAGTATTTCTTTGTTGTTGTTGTTGTTGTTGTTGTTGTTGTTGTTGTTGTTGTTGTTGTTGTTGACAAGACTCCTTCGCCTTAGTCAAGATACGAATTAGAAGTCCCCCTTTACTTGCCCGCCACGAAAAATGGACCAACTTAATAATGGAGAAAAATCATAAGAAAAGAAATTACCCACCTAAAATTAGGCGGCAGAAAAGTATGAATAAATATTAGCGGAGGAGCCAAAGAAATTGAATTCTCAAATAAGCCTATTGTTTTTAGAAGCCAATAAAATAGCTGGATGGAAACTGGTCTCCGGTGGGAGGCAGGACTCGTGATGCAGACCTTGTGAGGGATCAGAAGTGACCAGACATACATTCTTGAAAGAGACTACGGAGAAAGTAAGTTCATATTATTGTCAGCATTAAAGCACATTGCAGGTAAAAGGAACTTTATATATATATATATATATATATATATATATATATATATATATATATATATGTGTGTGTGTGTGTGTGTGTGTGTGTGTGTGTGTGTAGTAAGTAAAGGACCATTTCCATGCCTTTAGGCGTATAGGGCATATACGGCTAGACCTTTACTTCCCGGAACTGCTCCCGGTAACCACTCAAAGCTGGATCTACCTGGGAGCCAATGTAATTTTTGAAAGAAGTCTGGCTCAACCAGGGAGCGAACCCATGACCTTCCGATTCGCGGCAAGCGTCTAGCCGTCCTCCACGGAAACTCTCTCTCATATATATATATATATATATATATATATATATATATATATATATATATATATATATATATATATATTACTATGTGTGTGTGTGCTTTTTAATATTACCCCCCCCCCCCCCCCCCACCACACCCCTTGCTTTTA
This sequence comes from Candidula unifasciata, assembly GCA_905116865.2. Lineage (NCBI taxonomy): Eukaryota > Metazoa > Mollusca > Gastropoda > Stylommatophora > Geomitridae > Candidula > Candidula unifasciata. Next base: position 34,168 of record CAJHNH020000432.1, on the reverse strand, counting down.
AGCGTTTATTTATAGGTTATATACTTCTAGTCTCACACACCTCTATTTTATCCCTTTTATGTAATTTACTATATGAACTGTATGCTTTCTATCCTTCTGACCAGGCCAGTTAATACCCTTGTTCCATGACTTTCGTTATTCTACTTTATAACCTCTAATACCTACGGATCCACCGCCCCGACCGCCTTAGCCCCTAGAACCACCGGGTTCCCCATCCTGCTTACTTTGACCACCAACTATACAATTAAGTGGGCAAAATGCATTTTTTCTCTTCATTAGACCAGGTGGCGAACAAATAGTTTTTCATCTTGCTGTTTATGGTAGCGAGAAAATAACAAAGGCTAAAAAAGCAAAATCCTAGAGAAATCGCGCGGTCAAGCTCCTATTTACTACCTATGTGGCCTACTCTTTAAATGGATGTCAAAGATGAACATTGAATAATGTCGAAATTGAAACAAAAGATATGTTTATTTGAAATTTGTATTTTCATAGAGTGAGGATTTTTTAAAACTGTAAATAATACTGAAGTTTAATTGTAGTATACACAACAGATCACTGATTAAAACCACACCAGGAGGGCAAATGAAATTAGCGGGGCAGAAGATGTAAACTAGATAAATTTGATTCCCCCCCCCCCCCCCCACCTTTTTTTTCTAAACCTATGTAAATTCTGTATCCGTAAGCAATTTGTAAACCTATCAAGATACCCCAGATACATTTATGCACTGTATAGCATTCCAACCTGTTTCAGTAACAGGCGGCGCCACTGTAATGGTTTAAATATAGGTACAAAAGTCGTTCGTTTTAAACAATGTAATATCATAAAAATTCCCCAGTGCTGAAGGCGAGACTCTAATTCGCATCCACGATCGCTTGAAGAATGTTTATGAAGATTCGGTATTGGATGTCAGCACTGCCTGACGCTGGGTATACCGTTGTGATGAAGCTGCAGAGGTCAGTCCTCAATCGCTGACGTAAAGTCGACTGGCCGTCTGTCTACGGCAGTTACTCCACACAACATTCACCGAGTTGATGACTTCATTCGTGCTGACTGGCGGGTAACACTGGGTGAACTGATGATCTGGACATTGCCTTTACTAATGGACAATATGGAGTACAGTTCATGCAGTGTTACTACTCGACAGTCAGCATGCATGATGTCAACCTCCAAGTCCACCCAGCCTTAAACTAGTACTAGTCGAGTCCTAGGAAGTCCTGTTGATTATGTTCACAAAATTAATAGAGTTAACTCTATCAGTAATGACGAGTAAAGAGCACTGTCTCTAGCATCGCCTTGAACAGTGTAGCACTTCCAACTGTAACTGACTGGTGGATTACTATGTACATCAGTTTACCTATACGCGATTGCCCGACTCTCTAGCGTGGCTGGCTAAACCAGACTGCGCGGTGACCGGTTGACGAACCCCTTGTGGTCCGGGTTCACGCCCAGGGGTAGGCAGAAAAGCTACATTTCTCCCAGATTTACGGTATTTATCATGGAATCAAGGCCGAAAGGTTGCGAAATCCATTGTACCGAGCCTAAGGGTTAACAACTCATGGCTTCTGAATACTAAAAAAAAAAAAAAAACTACCCGCGATCAAACATATACAGGCGTGCCGCTACAAAGAAAACTTTGGGGTCGGAGGTTATCCCTCATACATTTTCAGGGCGTGTAGAAGCCCACCCAGCCCACCATCATTCCAAGACTGATTGTGGGAATTTAGCCTCCTAAAAATTTAGGGTGGGGCTTATGGTGTCTGAACCACCAGATTCTGGCACCTATGAACGTATTTACATATTGTTTATACAATATGATGACATACAGGCTTAATAAGATTCGGAAGATATTCAACTGTCCATCCACTGTGGAAAACAAAAATATCCCACACATATTGTAGGCCAAATCCCACATTTCCTGTTTTATTGTAAATTTGTATGCAGGAAATTACAATAAGCATCATCGGGGGTTTCTGGACTCCACTGTAAGGTAAAACTTGCTGGGTGCGACCAAAACAAGTAGCCGCGGGGGCGGCTAGCACCAGTCGCTCAAACGCTGCGTCAAATCCTCTTCATTCCGTCATGTGGGTGTTATAGTGTCACATTTGCTTTACTGCAATACTGCAAGCACCGTGTGCGATCTCCTGCCATGCAGTCAGTGACGCGTACTAGAAACAAACGTATCGCCACTAGAGAGGTTATTTTTCTGCGCGACAGAAGCGATCAATAACAGGTCAAAGCATCTCGCCAACACGTTTAAACAAAGTCACTAGAAATCGTATAAAAGTTGTCACAATAGCCACAAACACCAGCAGGACACTCTGGGACATTCTTGCATTGGCCAGGCTAGGAATTATCAGTTTAGGACAGTTGTTCTTCTAATAAACATCTATTCCAAATTGTAGAGTATTAAGAGGCGCTTTCGCTGGACCAATGAATTTGGTTGCCTTTGAGATTTAGATTTTACCCTATCAATATACGATATTTTTATTTACAACAAAAAAATTGTAGTTTAAAACTGAGTTGTTCAGTGGTCGTTTTGTCTATACCGTATGCATTGGACATTAGACTAACAATCTACTCAGACTACCACCTGCAAAAGCGAAAGAAAGAAGTGCGATGTCATCACTTCACTAAACATTTACAGCTTGTCCAGGAGCCACTCGTTTAAAAAAAAAATTAACAGAACTAAGTAGCGCAGAAACAGTCTTGCCACAAAGTAAACTAGTTAGATTATTAGTTCTGCAAAATAATTAACAAACATCTGCCTGGAAGATTCAGAAAGCAGAAGTTAAATTGATTTTATGCGACTACTGGAAGCTGTAAGCTAACAAGAAGCACACCCCCGTGTTCAGTAATATTTGTGGCAAGTCCTACAAACACGTGAAACTATAAGTGTGAGTATCTCTGCTTCAGTGGATGTCCATGTGGAGCAGGCTAGATTCTGAGTTGTCTAAACGACCAGGGCACCCGCACAGACCACAGTTTTAGCATAGGCTTGGCATTTCCACGGCTCATGCTTGAGCTATGCGCATGATATTCACAATAGGGGTAAGTGTTCACTGTATAGCTGTATTATCGTCGAACTGTGTATCACTGCATGTACTGTTTAGAGGTTGTGTAGGTCTACAGCAGAACTCTCTTGGCTCACACTATAGTGGCCAACAGGGACAGAACCAGTCGCATAAAAACGACTCGGGAGGTTTTACTGAGAAAAGTCAGGACACAAAAGTCTACCATTTTATTTTTGTTCTCTGTAGTCAACTATAATCAGGGTTTAAGGATGTATTTCCTTGGCGATCTGATAACTTAAGATGTCCTAATAAACATCGTCTTCTGAAACGTTTTCTAACTCCGTGTTACACAAATTAACAATGATTCGAATATCAAAAGCTGTTTTAACAAGAAACCAGATGACGTCGAGTGATGATCAAATACTAATATTCCTAATTTTTTGACTTTCTCATTGTGGTTTGATTAGAGATTACTATTCAATAATAATATCATACACAGTGATTTTATTTTAAATCCATGCACTCTCATTTGTAATTTGTACTATGTAGTTGTAATTATAATATATATATAGGCTGGTATTATGGTCGATGCTATTAAATTTTGATTCAGTAGAAAAGTGGTTTATGAGAAAATACAAAGAATATCATGACAGATAATTAAAAAAAAAAAAAAATCATGATGCAGTCATCCAAGAGACGTGAAAAATAGATACAGATTATAAGTTAGAGGTATAAAAGAATATAGACTTAATCTGTTACTCTGATGTTCGTGTGAGATTGGTTAAGCTAATCTGTTTGGAATATGATGACGGTATTTATCCGTACAACTAGAGACCATGCTATGCATAGTCAGCACATGATGATGGTATTTATTTATCCGTACAACTAGAGACCATGCTATGCTAGTCAGCACAATGTAGATAAAGATGGATAATATTTAATCGATACTACTATGTACAAAAGGCAAGAGGGGCTTTCATAGCATGCGGTGCTCAGTCAGCTACATACTGTTTATTTATCCGTACTACTAGAGACCCATAGGCAATTAAAATAAATTACAGCATAGTCAGCACATGATGATGATATTTTTATCCTAATGTACTAGAGAACTAAACACCCAGACTGTGCTAGTCAACACATGATGATGATCATTATTTCATCCGTACTATTATAGACCACGCTATGCTAGTCAACACATGATAATTATTTCATCCGCACTACTAAAGACCAGACTGTGCAAGTCAACACATGATGATTATTTCATCCGTACTGCTATAGACCAGACTGTGCTAGTCAACCTATGATGATTATTTCATTCGTATTACTATAGACTTTACTGTGCTAGTTAACACATGATGATTATTTCATTCGTACTGCTATAGACCAGACTGTGCTAGTCAACACATGATGATTATTTCATTCGTATTACTATAGACTTTACTGTGCTAGTTAACACATGATGATTATTTCATTCGTACTGCTATAGACTAGACTGTGCTAGTCAACACATGATGATTATTTCATTCGTATTACTATAGACTTTACTGTGCTAGTTAACACATGATGATTATTTCATTCGTACTACTATAGACCAGACTGTGCTAGTCAACACATGATAACTTTTTCATCCGTATTACTATAGACCAGACTGTGCTAGTCAACACATAATGATTTTTTCGTCCGTATTACTATAGACATGACTGTGCGAGTCAAAACATGATGATTATTTCATCCCTACTACTATAGACCAGACTGTGCTAGTCAACACATGATGAATATTTCATCCGTACTACTATAGACCAGACTGTGCTAGTCAACACATGATGATTATTTCATCCGTACTACTATAGACCTGATTGTGCTAGTCAACACATGATGATTATTTCATCCGTATTACTATAGACCAGACTGTGCTAGTCAAAACATGATGATTATTTCATCCCTACTACTATAGACCAGACTGTGATAGTCAACACATGATGATTATTTCATCCCTATTACTATAGACCTGACTGTGCTAGTCAACACATGATGATTATTTCATCCGTACTATTATAGACCTGACTGTGCTTGTCAAAACATGATGATTATTTCATCCGTACTACTATAGACCAGACTGTGCTAGTCAACACATGATGATTATTTCATCCGTACTACTATAGACCTGACTGTGCTAGTCAACACATGATGATTATTTCATCCGTACTGCTATAGACCAGACTGTGCTAGTCAACACATGATGATTATTTCATCCCTACTACTATAGACCTGACTGTGCTAGTCAACACATGATGATTTTTTCATCCGTACTACTATAGACCTGACTGTGCTAGTCAACACATGATGATTATTTCATCCGCACTGCTATAGACCAGACTGTGCTAGTCAACACATGATGATTATTTCATCCGTACTACTATAGACCTGACTGTGCTAGTCAACACATGATGATTATTTTCATCCGTACTACTATAGACCTGACTGTGCTAGTCAACACATGATGATTATTTCATCCGTACTACTATAGACCTGACTGTGCTAGTCAACACATGATGATTATTTCATCCGTACTACTATAGACCAGACTGTGCTAGTCAACACATGATGATTATTTCATCCGTACTACTATAGACCTGACTGTGCTAGTCAACACATGATGGTTTTTTCATCCGTACTACTATAGACCTGACTGTGCTAGTCAACACATGATGATTATTTCATCCGTACTACTATAGACCTGACTGTGCTAGTCAACACATGATGATTTTTACATCCGTACTACTATAGACCGGACTATGCTAGTCAACTCATGATTATTATTTCATCCCTACTACTATAGACCAGACTGTGATAGTCAACACATGGTGATGATGATTATTTCATTCATACTATTATAGACCACGCTATGCTAGTTAGTTCGTCCAGTCCTCGAAAAGTCTGGTGTCTGTCGGGAAGAGGAAGTGGGGGGAGGAAAAGGGAGGGGGCACGCTTATAAATATTTGTGTCATGAAGTCGACACTGTACGCATGTCAGTGTCTATGTATATTTTTGAAAATGTATCTGTATTTATTTCTATTGTTTGTCTGTCTGTCTCTCGTCAGTCTTTAGTTCTGTTTGTCTGTAAGTCGATCTTTTTACTGCCTGTTTTCATATTTAGTTTGCCTTCTGTCTGTCGGGCAGTCGGTTTGTGTGTGTATTCATGTATGTATTATGTAGCCATGTTTCAGTGTAACCAAGCAAGAATCTTTAAATAGAGATGGCCGTTATCTGACAAACACAAATACATGACACACAATAAGTAGGAGAGACATTTGTCCCATTCACATCGTGTAACATATTGAAGTGAGCTCTTTTACTAATCACATTTCTCAGCTCCTCTGGGGAACTGCTGCACTCCTACATATCACAGTTCTCGTGTGTCGGGCGCTATGGGTTGAGGGACATTTGAACCACCCACGTAAAGTTTATAAATTGCTTGGCGTGAGCGCTTTTTTTCATTTGTGATCGCTATTACCACTTTAAAAATTATTGGATGAGATCTGTTCATAACCTCACACCTTTCATCTTGCCTCTGATGTCCAATCTGGGCCATGGTTCTGTTTTTCTTGTCTTGTCAATGGATCTTCTTCCCTCAGACCCTGCTTGCTTTAGTTGGCCCGCTATTAAATGAAAGAGAAAAAGTCTTTCGACAAAGTAATTTCGGAGCATACGAGAAACAAATGCATGGGTATTGATCGTCATTTATAGTGAGGAGATGGCGGAAATATTGATAAGAGGACAAAAAAATACAACAGCCGAAAACTGTTTGCACATAGGGACTGATTTGTATGATACTGTCCCGTGGGCCATCTGTGGCGAATTCTTTCCCTCTGTCACTGCGAAAGCTAATCATTACACTTTGTCAGTGTGATCCTCATGTTATTCTCGAGGGTTCCACGACAATTATTATTTGTGTAAGATGAAATGCTGAGCTGTGTTTTTTTAAGCAAAAAATTTGATACCCGATTCTATCAAATGTTTAACATACAAATGAAAGTTTCGAATATTGTTCTATTATTCATTACTATGGATTGTACTAGTGACTTATAATATTTTACAGATATCGACAGTAATGGCTGGTGTAACTATATAAATCTCCAGATATCCAAAGTAAGGGGTGGTATAACTATACAGATCTCCACATATCCACAGTAATGGCTGGTATAACTTTACAGATCTCCAGATATCCACAGTAATGGCTGGTATAGCTATACAGATCTCCAGATATCCACAGTAATGGCTGGTATAACTATTCAGATCTCCAGATATCCACAGTAATGGCCTGTATAACTATACAGATCTCCACATATTCACAGTAATGGCTGGTATAACTATACAGATCTCCACATATCCACAGTAATGGCTGGTATAACTATACAGATCTCCACATATCCACAGTAATGGCTGGTATAACTGAACAGATCTCCAGATATCCACAATAGGTGCTTGGATAACTGTATGTCTCCAGATATCCACAATAGGTGCTTGAATAACTGTATGTCTCCAAAAATCCACAGTAGGGGCTGTGATAACTATACAGATCCACAGTAGGATGACTGTACAGATCTTCAGATATCCACAAAAAATGCTTGGATAACTGTATGTCTCCAGATATCCACAATAGGTGCTTGAATAACTGTATGTCTCCAGAAATCCACAGTAGGGGCTGGGGATAACTATACAGATCCACAGTAGAGGCTGGGATGACTGTATATGATCTCCAGATATCCACAGTATGGGCTGGTATAACTGTATATGATCTCCAGATATCCACAGTAGAGGCTGGGATGACTGTATATGATCTCCAGATATCCACAGTATGGGCTGGTATAACTGTATATGATCTCCTGATATCCACAGTAGAGGCTGGGATGACTGTATATGATCTCCAGATATCCACAGTATGGGCTGGTATAACTGTATATGATCTCCAGATATCCACAGTAGAGGCTGGGATGACTGTATATGATCTCCAGATATCCACAGTAGGGGCTGGTATACAAACACGGTTTTCCAGATATCCACAGTAAGGGCTGGTATACATTTCCAGATATCCACAGTAGGGGCTGGTATACAAACACGGTTTTTCAGATATCCACAGTAAGGGCTGGTATACAAACACGGTTTTTCAGATATCCACAGTAAGGGCTGGTATACAAACACGGTTTTTCAGATATCCACAGTAGGGGGCGAGGGGATATGGGATAACTATAGATTTCCAGATATACACAGTAGGGGGCGAGGGGATATGGAATAACTATAGATTTCCAGATATCCACAGTAGGGGGCGAGGGGATATGGGATAACTATAGATTTCCATATATCCACAGTAGGGGCTGGAATAACTATACAGATCTCTAGATATCCACAATATGGGGCTGGGATAACTATACAGATCCACAGTAGAGGCTGGGATAACTGTATATATTTCTAGGTATCCACAATATGGAGCTGGTATAACTATACAGATCTCCAGATATCCACAGTACGCGCTGGTATAATATCATAAATTTTAAGTTTGAGATTTCGGCGCTCGCCCAGTTTAAAAGTAGGCGGTACTTGTGGCTAGTGGACAACTGTACCAGAGACGTACCGTTGAAGAGATGAGCTACTCACCCCGAGATGTTTCTAAAAACAGCACTAGATGCCCGTATCCCCAACAGCCTACCATCGTGGCCCTCCATCGTGGCCCTCCATCGTGGCGACGACACTAAACACACAACGCATTTTTAGCCCTAATTGTTGTGACCGTTTATTAATATTATTATTATGGACTTTCATTGGATTGATTGTCAGGTAGAGGATGACACTTTCCGTACAATGCCGCTAGTGAAGTTTGATTGACCAGGCTGTTCAGTCAAAGTCCCTTGAATTGAATGTCTTGTAAAAGGATTATTAATTAAAGGACCCTTTTCCACGCCTTCGGACTATTGGACACATAATGCTAACCTTATTTTTATAAACAAGTCGGCACTGGGTGGTTTATGTGGTCCACATCACGCCGATCTCCTTTACTTCCCAGGACTGAACGTGGTGCCAAAACTGCTAGTTGTCATCAAGCTTTCAGTTTATTTATTTATGCAACTCTCTCATCCTTAATTATTATGATACTGGTTTAAAGTTTGATTTTTCACCGTTGGTATTAGGCCAGTTGGGTAGGCGCTTTTTAAATATCCTACCCCTGATTTCGTCACAGTACAGTGCAACATTTTAGAGGGTGGTAAGACTGGGTTTCCCGGCTTTTTGATGCTTTTAATGAGCCCTAAATATCTAGAACTGACCCTAACCCTAATCCACCTACGTCCTGCGAGAGATGCAGGATAGGTCCCACGACTGCATGCAGCGTAGGTCCCACTACTACATGCAGCCTATCTACCACCCCCTGAAATATTAGACTGTCCCGTGAATTGTGGATTTCCCCTCTTTGGGGGCAGGATAATAATAAAGCACCATTGGGTATCTGCTTCGTCTCTTGGAACTAGTCTATTCCGATGTTGCTTAAAATAATTGACCTATCTGTTTTTGGTCTGTGGTGCTGGTGAGAACATTCCCATCACTAATTTCGATGAATCCACCTGGCTGCTGACATTTTCCTGAATATTTCCTTATGATGAGGTAACTCTCTCCGATGTTTCCATAGTGGCTAAATCTTCCTCTCTTGCTAGACAAGTCTAAGTAGAACTACATTAACCCGAAGTCAGTAAACCGTTGAAGAATTGTAATGCACTCTCGTTGAGTTATTTCATTAAAGTGTAACATACGAGATGGCCATCTGATGAAAATGCTCTGGTACCAACTGGCACATGGGACGACCTGAAGAAAAACAGTTAACACTGAGCAATGGGAAGACAATACATAGCAAAATACTGAAAGACAGCATCAGTGATAGCCTTATAGAGATGATGATCAAATAGGAGATCCTTATATCCCCCTAAACACTTCAGTGGAGAAGATAAGAAAAAGCAGAAGCAATCGTTTAGTGTATTGACTAATTTGGTTGTGATCAGTAATGAATGAGAAGCCATAAGACAAGCATTAACGAGAGAAGCCTGAGTTGCTGGACCGGATTCCATACAAGGCATCGAATAAATGAACAGCATAGGATAGAACCAAATGGAAGAATCGACTCCAAATCCTAAATGATTTTTTTTTAACGCATTATAACAGGTTGATGATGGTGATGATGAATAATGAATGCCAAAACCACTATATCGTTGTTGTTGTTGTTATTAGTATGCTCAAGTCATTTACCAGACGGGTTACCCGAGAAACAATCGCATGACACGAATCTCTTTTGTTTACGTGCAGTTTGATTGAATTAAAATGGATATTTGTTGCAGTATTCTGATTCATTTTTTTTAAATCTCTTAACAAAGTAGATAAGTGAGTCTCTCCTTGCTTCTCACGGAATACTGTAGGGTTAATTACCTTCGTCCCCTAGTTTCTGCTAATCGTAGAGGCCTTGATATAATCTCACATTGTTTTAGCAGTAATTGTATCCAGATTATCAAAAAAATTGTTGTTGTTAGGCAAATAAGATTAGCAGGTAGCACTATGACAGTTTCTTTTGCCGTTTGATGCAGAAGTAGAGCGGCTCTACAAGTCGCTTGCCTGTGCCGTCCACATGAGTATTGGGGATTTCAGAAGGTTTGGGTTGATTTGCGGATTAGAACAGACCAGAGTCATGTTATTCGAAATGGTTGCCGCCTCGTGTTCTCCCCATGGACACATCTGTAGACACATTTAATTCAGATGTATGCAATAATCTCTGGAAGTCAGTCGTTTTACCCGTATGTTCATGTTATCATAGCAGAGTGGTAGTTACATCATAGTCAAATCGGGTGTATTACAGGCTCTCCGGTTTCCTCACAGTTACTTTAGGGCACAGTTTAACAGAATAATGAGTTACTTGAATTTGAGAATGTCGCTGAAACAAATATACTTTTCTAGCAAAAGATGGATTAGCGGCATCAAGAACAGCTTTATGAAAAGTAAGATCATCTGATATACGGCGACAAAGAGAGCGCACAGAATATCCCTACCTTCTAACCCAACAGTGCGAAGAGGTAGCTGGATTAAGCGTGGAAGAAGCTGACAAGACAAATAGAGTCGAACAGTATTAAACTTATAGTACAGCTCAAATTCAGTCTTTTCAGTGTCTTTATTTTGTTATTTTTGACATTGATTTGTATGTGTTGTGTTTAGGTGCTTTACATACTGCCCTTCATTATCTTAATTTTCCGCAGTACCTTTAGTTTCGTGAATTTGTTAAAAAACGTTGAGAGAAGGATATATGATCAAAAGAATTGGAGAGAGAGAGAGAGAGAGAGAGAGAGAGAGAGAGAGAGAGAGAGAGAGAGAGAGAGAGAGAGCTGTATACCAATACGTTTGGGTATCTGTGCTATGAATATATAACGACGCATACCATTCACTATACTTTGCTAGTAAGCCTGACATAGGAAGTTTATGTGTGTTTATTTGTTATTTAAATAACCTAAAATCGCTCGGAAACACTGTTCCGTAAATAGCGTGAGGGCCCCATCATGTTCACGTAAAGTACCGCAATATGCCAATCACATTTAAATCAGGGATCGTCTTCCCCGAATATGGTCCCGGTACGGAAATGTATTAAGTCACTTCCGGGAATCTGCTGACAACAAAATGTGCTGGCGATGTTAGCTTCCATTTCTAGACTTGGCTGCCTTGTTTTCCCGGGTATCACCTGACACAAAGATTGGACATGTAAACTCCGTGGGTCGACGGAGGTGAGCATTATCTAGTACTCGGTATTGCAGACCACGCTTTCTACATGGGCGAGATCATGACCAAAATTATACAATTTCTATGTTTGCGTACAAGAAAGTTGTCCAAACAGAGATTATCGCTCAAAACCATCGTCACAGAACCCAAGATATGTCGATATGAGCTCCGTGTCTCTAAAAAAGTATAAGATTAACTATACACAGAGACAGGCCTTTCAGTGCGAAACGAGCCAATGTGCGTTTATTGGAGTTGCAATGTATTCTATCCAGCGGCAGCTTTAGCCCATCCCATCCCAGTTAATAATTGAGTTCCTTGTGTCTCACAGGGAGTGGTATCACATGAACCCCTTCACACCGAAATATTTAATACTTCCAGCAGCTAATGCATAATGATGAGAAGCTCGTGTAGGAAACTACAAAAGCTAAGGGGTTGATAGGCTGGCAACTCCTCTGCTTCTTTATAAACCAACATCCAGGTAGTGAGCTAGAATCCTGATTCCCATGAGTCGCCAGCAGATGTAGTCACTGAGAGGCCTCGGACAGTCGTGTATATAGTGAATCACATCTATTGTGTCCAACGACGGTCTTCGTTTTTGAAGTGTTTTAGAACCCAGCCAATCATTGCTGTCATTTGCACGTGCATCGACGTAGCAGGACTTACTGTCCACTAAGAATAACAGCAATATATTTTAAATCCGTTGGCTGCAGCAGCTGAATCTGGTAGGGAAACATAGGCCGAGGTTATTGCTATCATGATTCTTAATTTCCTTCTAGGATGGATTACTTTTTGGAAAAAGTCACTTTCCACCACACCGGTAATAACAGTCAAGCAAAGAAAGAGTTAAAAAACGATTTAAAAAAAAACCAAACAAAAACTAAAATTGATAAAGAGATTGTCATTAATGAACAAAGTTACCATCCACTTAAACCAAGACCTTTATTCTATCACCCCCCCCCCCCCCCCCCCCCCCCAAAATCAAGAACAATGTCTTTATTAGCGGGATTCAACTTGAATCAAGAGCTGTGTCCTTATCAGCGGAAGCTCTACCAGTTACACGGAACCGGACCTCTTTCAAACATGACCTTGGCTCCCAGGTCGACCAAGCCTTAAATAGGTACCAGCTAAAGTCCTGGAAAGTAAAGGCGGACGTCATGATATTGACCACATCACGCACACAGTGCCGACTTGTCTATAAAATATAGGTCTACCACTATATGACCAATACACCTGATGGCGTGGAAAAAGGCCCTTTACTTTTACTTCACTTCTACCATCCGCCTGAATCAAGAACAGTCTCATTATTAGCGTGGTTATAGCATCCCCCTGAATCAATAAAAGTCTAAATATTAGCGTTGCTATATCATCCACCTAAATCAAGAACAGTCTCACTATTAGCGTGGTTATATCACCCCCTTGAATCACGAACAGTCTCAGTTTTAGTGTGGTTATATCATCCCCCTGAATCACGAACAGTCTCACTTTTAGCTTGGTTATATCATCCCCCTGTATCAGGAACAGTCTCATTATTAGCGTGGTTATAGCATCCACCTGAATCAAAACCAGTCTCACTATTAGAGTGGTTATAGCATCCCCCTGAATTACGTACAGTCTCAGTTTTAGCGTGGTTATATTATCCCCCTGAATCACGAACAGTCTCACTTTTAGCGTGGTTATATCATCCACCTGTATCATGAACAGTCTCACTTTTATCGTAGTTGTATCATCCCCCTGAATCATGAACAGTTTCACTTTTAGCGTGGTTATATCATCCCCCTGTATCATGAACAGTCTCACTTTTAGCGTGGTTATATGATCCCCCTGTATCATGAACAGTCTCACTTTTAGCGTGGTTATATCATCCCCCTGTATCATGAACAGTCTCACTTTTAGCGTGGTTATATGATCCACCTGAATCATGAACAGTCTAACTTTTAGCCGTGTTACATCATCTACCTGAAGGATGAACAGTTTCATTGCTAGCTAACTTAACCCAGTATTTGCATCTGATTTGTGTCCAAACAAATGGTTTGATAAATTCACAACTTTCGTATAACCACCATATCTTGCCAGATCCCGTAAAGCCCCAGCTGTATTTGATATGCTTACACTGATCCTTGTTCGATATCAGCGGATCTCTGCCGCTCTCCAAAGTTACACCCAAACTAGACGTGCCAGCCCTTTGATACGCCGACTTTCATGTGGCGATCAATAGTTCACACTTTGAGAAACCTTACATATCCCCGCATCCACTGACATCATGCCGATGGGGAAATACCTTGCATATGCACATTGCTAAACTAACCAAATCCCTTATCATTATTATCGCCATCAAAGGTCACACATAATGCAGTTGTGATTATGTTGCCCACTGGAGGTGTCCCCCAAAGTCGGGTGCGCCCACGTGGCTAAGACGTCTGCCTGTATGAAGACAACTGTCAGTGGTAAATATGACGAATTTATAAATGACATCTTGGGCTATTTCCGAATCGTAACTGTCCTGAAAGAATGTCGATGATTTCTTCTTCTTTCTAAAGACAATGAGCGATTTTGTTTTAGACAGAACGGAAGCTGGAACACTGAAACAAGTATAAAGTATATTCTAAGTTGATCTATGAATACTTAAACATATTTGCACATACATACTCACGAACACATACATAGAAACATGCATACACACACATACATACACTCACATAATACATACATACATACATACATACATACATACATACATACATACATACATACATACATACATACATACATACATACATACATACATACATACATACATACATACATACATACATACATACATACATACATACATACATACATACATACATACATACATACATACATACATACATACATACATACATACATACATACATACATACATACATACATACATACATACATACATACATACATACATACATACATACATACATACATACATACATACATACACATACATACATACATACATACATACATACATACATACATACATACATACATACATACATACATACATACATACATACATACATACATACATACATACATACATACATACATACATACATACATACATACATACATACATACATACATACATACATACATACATACATACATACATACATACATACATACATACATACATACATACATACATACATACATACATACATACATACATACATACATACATACATACATACATACATACATACATACATACATACATACATACATACATACATACATACATACATACATACATACATACATACATACATACATACATACATACATACATACATACATACATACATACATACATACATACATACATACATACATACATACATACATACATACATACATACATACATACATACATACATACATACATACATACATACATACATACATACATACATACATACATACATACATACATACATACATACATACATACATACATACATACATACATACATACATACATACATACATACATACATACATACATACATACATACATACATACATACATACATACATACATACATACATACATACATACATACATACATACATACATACATACATACATACATACATACATACATACATACATACATACATACATACATACATACATACATACATACATACATACATACATACATACATACATACATACATACATACATACATACATACATACATACATACATACATACATACATACATACATACATACATACATACATACATACATACATACATACATACATACATACATACATACATACATACATACATACATACATACATACATACATACATACATACATACATACATACATACATACATACATACATACATACATACATACATACATACATACATACATACATACATACATACATACATACATAAATGTTACCTCTGTAATCCTATGCCCGGCTCTCTAGGTAGTTGGCTAAACCGGAATGCGTGGAGACCGGGTGACGAACTCCTTGTGGTCCGGGTTCAATCCCGGGGGTGGGCAGGAAAGCCACATTTTCTACCAGATTTAAGGTATTTACAATGGAATCAAGGCCGAAAGGTTGCGATATCCATAATACCGAGCCTAAGAGTTAGCAACTCATGGCTTCTGGATACTAAAAGAAACTGTAGTCTCATATCGAGTTCGATATCTCTCCCTAATCTAGAGGCTGTAAGAGATTATTATACTAACCTCTTCTTCTTGTAATATTGAGCTTGCAACACAACGACAGCATGGGCTCCTTGCTGGCCACCGTTATATCTATGTGAGGAGCACATAGGTTTTGTGACTCGCTGATTTGGAAGGTTCGTGACTTTTACGAACCAACAGAAACATTACGTGTTTCAAGGACTTCCTAATTGCCTCTCTGGTGAATCGTCTAGTTTTTCTATTAATTGTTCTTAGGTTCAATAATTAGGTTGATTTTGTAATAGCCCCCGTGTGTGTGTACGTGTGTGTGTGTGTGTGTGTGTGTGTGTATATATATATACCTATATGCATGTATACGCACATATATGTATACAAATACACATACATAATTATATACGTACACATTTACGTACCGTAATGTTAAAGGTGTTTTTGTTATCTTATGTCCACCTTAGATAATTCACTCCTTTTTTCTTCCAAGAATCAATCTTTGCATTAACTTTTATATTCATCGCCATCATCATTACCGTCATCGTTATCATCGAGTGGTTTTCAATCCAAATTACATATGTTTAGTATATGTGTCATTTGAATTCAAACATATGCCAGTAAATTTTAGAAAACCGGTAAAGGCATG